>NDFZ01005388.1:0-122796 GCA_002192655.3 Mamestra configurata
CACGGTTAATACAATTTATTCTACGCAAAAGATTCATCTCCTGGTAGTCAATTTATCTAATCGTATAATGTAGCCTAATGAAGCCAAGGCAGTAAAATCCCCTTAGTTCTAGCAAGCCTCTTAGTAAAATTTACTACAGGCCCCGCACTGGCTTAATCCGGCACTGGTGGTGGGTGAAAACACCGTTCTGGCTATCATTAAAAAATATTGGACAGTCGTTACGGATAGACCGAGTTCGAAAGTCGGGCAACCATTCTTCCTAGCCTATCATGTAAGCCAGTTTGGAGACAAGAAAAGAAATCGCTTCATACACTCATAACAAGCATACTGGTATTCAGCCGCCATGAAGGTTATTTTCAGATCCATTGGCAGAAGTAAGTACAAGCAAGTAAAGACAAATTTAATTTTTCATTTTTCTAAATCCATTTCAGTCACATCCAGTCATTTTCAGCCTACAGAGCAGGCCAAAGAGTATATTACATCCGTCCACGTTTCTAGGTTACAAGATCTCCAATTGTCTCAAAAAAACACCTATTCCACATTTATTGAACCCTATTTTTCAAAATTCTTGGTTATTCCGTTTGACAATAATGTTTTTTGCAGTCTGCTGTATGTTTAATCATGTTCAGGGGAGACAAACCTTTTCGGCCTAGTGTTCTGTCGGTCTACTGCATGTCGAGATGGAATTCAATCGGTCAACTGTTAGTCGAACTAGTGTTTTGTCGACCAAATGACTGTCGAGATAGCGTTCTGTCGAGGTAAACTCCATCGGCTTACTGTTCTGTCGGTCTACTGCAGGTCGGTAAAATGATCTGTCGAGATAGCGTTCGTCGGGATTTTGTCTGTCGGTGAAATGTGGTACAATCATTAATTTGTGCTTATATGGTTACCTATTTATCTTAAAAATCTTATTGTATCGCCTTAACATGTAACTGTGTTTTTGTCACAAATAAAAAAAAAAAAAATGACCTCACATAATACTTTTACCAGATGGGTTTGACGCTTTATATTTTTCTCCCGTTCTAATATATTTTCATCGTTCTTACAGAGGTATCCAGTATTTTATCTAGAAGATTTACGTGCCAATAATATCGCATTGAGGATTTCAAAACCTCCATTGTAGTCCATTGGCGCGATTCGCACAAATCTTCGAGGTTCACAACACTACAATGGACATTCCAATATAAATTTATATCTGCTATCCGAGTGCATTTTATAAAGATACATATCGAAACGCAACATCGTATGTGGAAAAATATTTCGGATGGCAACACAAAGCTGCTGTGCACGACTGTACTGAAAAGGATTATGTTCGAATAGATTTTTAAAATGTTTGCAGTTTAGAGCGGTCTGAACATTCTTGTTCGGTTGTTTTTACTAGACGGAAGCTAGCCTGTTAGTACAGTGATGAACAGCAGACTGGAGTTTAAAGCTAAAGTTGACGTAAATTTATGAAGGAGACGCAGTTAGTTTCATGTCAATATTGACAATTCATACATGGCTTAATATTATTTTTTTAATCATATGATTTCACTTCATTTTTTTTTTCAACTGTAGTCTGTAGTAGGTTCTTACATTTACTTTCAAAAAAGGGTATTAGACCGGTTTTTTTTATATTTCCCAAACCAAAGGCACGGTTAAAAAAATTATGAACGGTATCAAAATGTGACGGAGTTGTGAGCGTTATCTATAATGAACAGATAATGCACTCATTGCAAGTCACGCCATAGTGAAATGCATTTTCCAGCACAAACGACGTTTTTCGTGACAACGTTAGAAGAAAAACTTTAAAATGGTAGATTTTTGACAGTTGTCAAATACCATCTCAATTAATTTTGATGATACAATATCTAAAGCAAATAGTTTACTTATAATGACACGTCAGTGGACGAGATCCAGATCCTACTTCAAGGCAAACGCCAAAAGCACAGAAATGATGTAATCCCACTTGAATTACGAAAAGGTTTAAATGTCCCACTAACGGTGGACCTACGGGATTAGGACGCGAGGAGACGTTTTAATTAGGGCAGGTATTAGGAGAACTCGTTTAGAAAGATGAATACCTCGCCGGATGGACGGAACGCGGAGCTTAGCTTGTTTCTTTTATTCGAGTAGATTGCTATTGTACCTACGTATTACGTACGTTTTGGCTCATTTTTATTTTTAAATTGGTCGTTTAAAACTAGCAATTAATACTAATGACATGCCAAAAATCCTGTATATAGGTACAGTTGATCGTTGAGGAGTTCGTATAGAACAAACCATAGATGGAAAATCAGGAAATAGTTAACATAAAAATAATTGACATCAGAACTGAAACAATATGTAAAATTCAACTCTATTAGATAATAGCGGTTCTAATTCAGAGTGAAACGACCTAAAAAACATTAAAAGTAAAAAAACCACGAGGTTTTTTTAAGTTAAAAAAAATATTCAGTAACGTCAAGTAATTTCAGTGAAAAAACACGTCTTATGATTTACATCATAACTGCAAACATTTCATACAAGCATTCTCAATCATTTATTTTACTCGAATATAGTTGTGTTACCAGCACACAGTTTCACTGGATGTAATTGAATATTGCAAGCTCAAACTAGATCGTCCTGCATCGAAACAGAATACCGACCGGATCCACTTCGCTATGTGCTCATTGTACGTACGTAGTTATGAATGTATGTACAAGGCACTATTTCGCCTCTTCAGTTTCATGTGTTCATTCATATTTAGTTTCAAAAGCTATTTTCTCTCTAACTAATATGTATAAAAGTAACTAGTTTTTTCTAGTGCTTTTATAGAGGTATGCGGAACAGTGAGTAAAGTCCCGCAAACCCCCATTGAAAAGGGAGGATCCTCCGACCATACGGTTATTATGTCTGGTGGGCAACTGCCCGATAGTTGACATTCGGACTGTTGTATGCATGATTTTGTTGGTAGTTCATTGTTGACAGGATAGATGGCGTTGCGGTTTTTTTTGTTGCCGTACAAATTTTGTTTCTTAGTTTTTCATGTTTTTCATTGATGCCTCATCCCAGTGAGTCGGGATGATGCTGCAGGCTCCAGTGGGTCGGAGCTGTGCGACGTGGTGACGTGACTGCTTAGATTCGACCAGGAGAGGTTCTTCATGGCTCTTCATGTGACTGGCCGAAGGAGCAGTGTGCTTGCCAGGGTCGCTTACGAGGTTGAGGATATGAGAGGCTGAGGATACTAACCAGGAATGTACGTCCGCTGCATGCTGTGTGGTCAGTGTACCCGTAAAAGCCGTGGGTGCTGGCTAGCTGTATAACTCGCTGCTCAAGAACTCGAGGTCAGGATGAAGGGTGATGATGATGACGTCTCGCTGAAGTAGTTGCGCGAAGGCTGCGCTGATGTTTAATGTCGAGGGTCACCAGTATAGAACGGAATGCGGAACAGAGAGTAAAGTACCGAAAACCTCCATTGAAAAGGGATGATCCTCCGACCAGAGGGTTGTTGTGTCTGGCAGGCAACTGCCCGATAGTTGATATTCGGACTGTTGTAGGCAGGATTTCGTTGGTAGTTCATCGTTGACAGCATACATGGCGTTGCGGTTTTTTTTCTTGCCGTACAAATTGCGTTTCTTAGTTTTTCATGTGGTGGCATTGATGCCGCTACAGTTTTATTTGCAGAAAGGCCAAAAATTGCCCCCAAGTCATGATCTGCCAATGTTTCAAATTGCTTGCGCTTGAACCACAAGCGGTCAGAATAGGATGCACCACTCGTGCCAGCTTGTGCAAGTTATTTTACCACCGAGCGAAGTAGGAAAGCAGATTTTAACAGCTCAGTCTTAAAAAGCCTGGATACTGTTCTATTATTTGTTTATGAACTTGTTCTGACGAAATAAAATACGAATACCCAAAATCTAAGAACCTTTTAAGAATATATTTCTTTTTGTAGATAAAGTCGTAGATTTACTTGATAAAACAATACTAATGAGCCTTCATTATGTTCAAACAAACCTTTCAACAGTCAGTTTTTCAATCTAGGATCTTATTTAAAGCCTCCTTCAAAGAAGTCCTTGTACATTTTTGTTAGAAGCAAATTATTCTGTATTATTTACGATCCCAACATTCCCAACAACTTCTCTACAAACTGAACACCTCGAAAGTAACAATTATGTAGGAGTCAATTAATGAACTCAATTACAAACTACAATTAACTGAATTACTTTACAACTAGAACAGTTGTTGGAATGCTGTCACACGTGCGGTAAGGGCTTCGTTATATGCTAGTCTACCATTTGCTTTGTCTTGTCGTGTAATTAATTGTCATTTACGACTAGCTGTAGTATGATTTAGAACTTGCGAATGTAGTGTTGGAACTGTATATTGCTTGTGCATTTGAGGGTTGTATGCTAGAATCATGTGTGGGACAATTATATACTTTTCATTTTGAACCTAATAAAAATGGAAACAATAATTCAAACTACACTTTTTAATGGACTCTGTCCTTCTTTTCGCTGATGTGTCACTTTGTGTCCTCTTGAAACATTAAATTTATCCTACTAATATTATAAATGCGAAAGTTTGTGAGGATGGATGGATGGTTTGTTTGTTACTCTTTCACGTCAGAACGGCTGAACAGATCTTGATGAAATTTGGCACAGAAGTAGATTATAGTCTGGAATAATACATAGTATACTATTTTATTGGTTTTATTTTAAACTATTTTTTAGGATAATCGCCGATATTTACGCGGGCGGCAGCTAGTAAAGTATTAAAACATCTCGTTCATAATCTGGGCCTAAAACTCTACTTTCACAAAATTATTTCGAGCTCCAATAATTTAGTATAAAAACTTTTAAAAGCCTAAACATTATTTATTTTCAGATGTAGAAGCTTTTGATAGACGGAAAGAGGCCGACACCGTTACCTATACAATATAGTTCCATTGACCCTTTGAGTCAGAAAACAGCTCTATGGTTGTGGAACCTTCTTCATATTTTCACCAAAGCAATACGATAGAGTCTTGTAAACTGAATAAACCCCAGAAAATATAGCCCAATGTTCGCGGGACCCTACGAATAGCATCTTATTTTCAGGGTACTGAAAACTGAGTAAGTTTAATCAGCAACGCAATACGGTATAGTTCGTCTTTTTAACCCAAAGGTTGACTGGTAGAGAATGCCTTGTTGCATTATGTTCGCTGATGTACCACTACCGTACATATTGTTCAAATAAATAAAGTTCCGTAGACCCAACATGCCAAAAAAATATGGCTCGATGTTTGCGGAACCTACAAAAAGTCTGTTATTTTAAGGGCCCTGTAAGCTGAGTAAGTTTAATCACCAACGCAGTATTTTTTGGGAGGAAATTATTACCACGCGTGGTCTGGGTTTGGGCAATTAAGAGTGCGCAGTCAGCCCCTCGACCCCTAAGAGTGGACGCCTTGACACCCGCAAAAAAACACTTTGTGGACTCAGCGAATGTGGCGGCGAGGCATGGGTATTTTTGGTACTCGTGCTTGGGTACATACTTATATTTTAAAATACACTGACTTGGGGGCTGATAAAAATGAGAAAGGTTTTTGTTATTTTGGTAAGTCATTTTTATTAAGCGGAAAATAATTGGCACACGATCAACACAACCGAATTACTGGGATCCGAGGTGTTTTCAGACAACTTTTAATTTAATAAATAAATAAAAACTGTTTTCTGAATATTATTTTTTTTATTTTAAATTAAAAGATGTACCACACAAACATATATGTATGTAAAAAAATTCCGCAAACATATATGTATGAAGTAAAAAGATTTACGTAAAATTTACTGAGTTCTTGCTTGATCTGAAGACCGGTGTCATATTATTATTATTTGTGTATTTCATCTATGGGCCTTAGTTGCCTGATAATAAAGAATTATTATTTTCCTTACGTACTAATTATTATTATTCTTTTTATTTATTATTATTATTGGTGAACCCCGCCAAGTCTCAGAACCTAAAGTTATTATTGTGACCGGATTTAGTAAAATGTACCAAAGATACGAACCACTTTAATACAGGAGTACCAATACAACATAAAATAAAAATGCGGATTAGACGTTTCTAGAACTACGTTTTTTGCTTTGTCAATTTTCTTTGTCCAAAAGCTTTTATTACCATCCCACTCAAGGGCTAAAACCTTAGGCCTTTCTACGAGCATTTATTACGCACTTGAGGGAAATTCTACATTATTCGTATCCATTAGAGGGTAGATCGTAGTAAAAATTTAAACAACAAAAAGTATTTTCTTCTTTTCAAACCTTTTTGGGGACTTATGCTATCTAGATTGATCCTTTCTCACATGAGACGGGTTTTGGAAACAACAATTTGAGTAAAAAGCTCGTTTTTTTCTCCAACAGCCGTAAACAGGTTTTTTTAATAACGTAAACAAGTACCTATCTGATGGTTTACATTAAAATTTTAATTCGCTAACGTGTAAACGTACGAGTAAGTAATGTTTTTGTTTACCTCGGAGACACAATTTCATTTGGAATTTCGTTTCGCCACGTGACGACACGTAAGCGGCACACCGTACATGTGTTTTCTGTATAATACCGCGTTCCGAACCAAGGGTGGGTAGGTAAATGGCAAATCTCGCGTCAGGGTTCGTCGACAGGAAATTAAAGTTAAGGATTTCAACCGCACGTGTTACCGAATATAAACTTTTTGTAAAATATTCAAAAAGTCGGTTCACCTTATTCTAAAAAAGTAACGTATGATTTTTTTGTTTGCATAAAGGTTTTATCATGAATATTTTGGACTCTAAACGAGTGTGTATTGTACTTATGACCCGTTTTTTAACAGAATTGCTGCGGGGTAGGTATGTGGTCTTTTTATAAAGAACTTTTTGTTAAAGGTTCATTATTTTGATAGCACTATACTTTATAACATTATATCACACGTTTAATGTAGCTGGGCATTGGAAACAAATATATGTATGTATAAACATATTATTAACTAACGATTCGCTCCGGCTTAGCACGGATGCAAATAACATACACAAACCGTCGTCGTTTATTGTTCTCTCTATCTGTGACATGGTTTGTGATGTGGTTTACAAAAAGAAAACAGAGAAACAAGCAGAATTTGTTTCATACTATTTAGAGAAGAGAAGAAAAGAGAAGAATGATGGGTAACCCTAGCAAAGAAAATCTGTCCCGCTGGCCCCTTTCTAAGGGTGTCGTAAGAAGCAACTAAGGGATTTATATAAGTAGTCGGTCGGTCGGCAGCGACAAGTTAATGTAATCTCGTAATCCCCTTTGGTCCTGCGCTTTCTAATGAGGAACAGTCCACTTCCCGAGAGAACTAATAAAGGAAGAATTTGTCATGTTACCTAATCCTCCGCATTAATTTGAACAATGATTAATGATCGTTTCAGAAATACACATCTCTTTATTCCAAATAAACAGAGGACAGATTAATTCATCCCCGGAAGGGCCCAATGTTATATATGGCAACAATAAAGGAAATTTCAAATTGTACATTAATCATTTACGGTGTAACGTTACAAATTTGTCATGCCACGGTTGGCGGTGCGACGCTGGCAATAATTAATGAACCCATCCTGAAACAAGTAATTATGGAGTGGTCCATTTTTTTATCGCCATGTTTATCTCGCGTTTGTCTACGCCTGCAATATGGCTGCCGATGCCGCATCTTGTCTACGACGCGTTCATTTACATAAACATACAATCAGAATAACAAAAGACGCTCTGATGAAAACTCATTGTCATAATTTTTCGCTGTCTGCGCGCCAGAATATTCTTGATATTAGTTGAAACGTTGCGAATAATATACCTAATATGAATACTCTGCATAATATGAGATATCGAGCATGCGATTTGTTTTAATAGCATTTTATTAAATATATTGTTTTATTTATCTACCACTCTATTCAAGGTATTCCATTCAGGATTTTGCTTTGTAAATCGTTGTTGAATTAAATATCCATTTAGCACTAATCGAAACCGATGTTATCTATTGATGTAGATGAAAATAGTTAAATGAAATGAGTCAGTAAATATATTATTACACTCGCGTCAGTGAATTGAATGATAGCTGACACGTTATTACGAAAAGTTAATGGAGTTTGTTCATTTTCCAATGAATATCTCCGGTGGGTGTATTAATTATTGAGTGATTCTGGGTTGGGGTCATATGTCATCCCGATAGCCAATTAGCGTCGCGAACATTAACCCTACACGTTGCGAATAAAACCCACTTA
This sequence comes from Mamestra configurata, assembly GCA_002192655.3. Lineage (NCBI taxonomy): Eukaryota > Metazoa > Arthropoda > Insecta > Lepidoptera > Noctuidae > Mamestra > Mamestra configurata. Next base: position 8,222 of record NDFZ01005388.1, read on the forward strand.
TTGTTATTACTTTATTTAAATTTAAATGAATACTGTAAATGAACGAGGAAATGCTTTCTGTTACGCCATAACTGCCATGCTCCATTTGATTGGTCAAAGTAAGTCGTTAATCGTAATTAGAGATAAGAGGATAATATAATTTCGAAATCGTTCTTAAACGGTATTAATGTTGACTAGAATATGCTTTCATTCTGAAATATAAGCTGTGGAAAGTACTTATGCTAAAACATTTCAATTGGCTATGTCACCGGATAATTGCAACTCCGCGAGATTGTAATAAATCTTTTTTAGATTATAATTTCTCGATATGTCAGCATATCATTTTAAACAACAAATCCTGTCCAAATTCAATAGTTTCCAATATATCCGTGCGATATTGAGAAAAATGATATTTTATAATCTAACGACGTCTGCAATATTTCGTTTTAATTCTAGTGTAGGTTCACTTCATTATACAGCAACGTCTATAATATTACGTCTATATACATAAACATGATTTATCTACTCGGCTGTCAATTATTACCTTCGTACACAGAACATGAAAAATAGAGAAACTGGTTGCTTTGCGTTTTCACCTTTTCCTTCCCCTATAAAAGCTTACTACCCTATTTACAAAATATTCCATTCCGAATACTAAGGATTATTTCCTCATAAATAAAGAGACAATTACTCATATTCTTGTATAAGACAAGGTATACAAATTACGAGCGTCAAAGCCAGGTTTTACTGTAACGCCGAGTCTGATGAAGGCGTCCCTCTCAGCATCCCTGCGCTTAGTTTATAAGCTGACAGAAGGATTAAAGACGTGCTCCAGGTAGAGCTACTTACCCACATTCACATTTGTAAGCGTGGTGATGCAAACGCATTTACATATAGCATCTAAACTCATATATTAAAGGATATAATACATTATTTGTTTGTAGGAGGTATAATCTGTGGAGGTTTATATTCGGTTTGGTGAATTCTTGCTGCAATATCACTTAGTGCCGAAAATATGCACAGTTCCTGTAGAATATTACTAATATAATTTCGAAACTTTCGCAAGAATTTGGAAATTTTAGTAATTCACATTTGAATCTGTAGCTAGGTCAGAAGTACTGCCAGGGTTGTGAAATTTGTTCGAAAGAGTCACCGCGGCCTTGGAACGCAAAGGGCTTTAGAAGGAATACGGATGGGTTTTAGTCAGTAAGAATCTGACACGCCCTTCCGCTCCACCCAGAGCGGAAGAAGTCATTTGATGATTTCCCCAACCTTAAAATAAAAATAATAAAAAGCAAGGTTAGAAGTATGTGGAATTATTCCTTTATATGTTTGATTTGTTATGAAATTATAACTTCATTCTATACATCAAAGGTTAATTAATTATATTTATTTAAACCTTTACCCTATTGTTTCTTTGAAGTTATTTTCAGACTATGCAAAAACACAAAGCTGTATCTAAGAGATAACTTATACTTTGCAGGTATGTTACTCAATCGCCCACCACCAAAACGAAAGTAATTCTCGTTTTATCATTTATGAAAACTCGTTTACGATTAATAAAATATAACAAAAGGCGGAAACATAATCCCTCACAGATCCACAATGAAATGTCATCTCCCCCTGTATGAGAGACGTCACATTATTGTAAAACATAAATCCTCTAAACACGAATTACGCATTACGTCATCAGATAAGACATACCTACCGACGGTTGAATATTAAAACCCTTCACAATGTTCCAAAGCTCACAACAGCTAATTGTGTCAGGTATTGTTGGATTTTGATCTTTGTTGCTACGAATATAAGTGTCATATGGGTTGTATATGCAAGTTCTTCATGCGAAATGAAAGCTCGCGACATAATTGCGACTGTAGCCGGAAGTTAATTGCGTGTTCGTTGTCAAGCCGCGGGTTGGGGATGATTCAAGCCTCGGATCATAGAAATAAGGGAGATAAGACGTGGAGGCTTTACATACATCCGTAATTATGTACCAAGGATGCTTGCAGGAAGAGATAAAAATGTTTTGTCGGTTACAATCACGATTGAAACCGCTGAAATTACAAAGTTGAGGCAAACAAATAAAAAATAAAACATTTTATTTTAGCTGTTCCAGAAAGGAAATGGGTGTTCCAGTATCTGAATTATATTATTATGAGTTTAATTTGCTTTAAGCGGTAAGGCCGCCTATTGTGTCACCCTATGTAGTATTATAAGAAATACTCTTTATTATGTGTTTACTCTCTTGTGTACTCTTTGTTGTGTGTACACAAAAGTGTACAAAATGTAACGTTGTAGAATAGAGATCCTACAACACAATATTTCGTTCCCTTTTGAGCATTATAGTGTTACTAAAAGGCTTGGTACTCAAAATAGTATACTGTAGAAACACATCTAATGACTTTCTGATCTGTCTTTCGGATGTATTTTCTTCCAGTACTCACTTAAATTTTGTAAAAGCTACCAGTGCCCCCATTGTTCTATCTTCTCAGTTCTCAACAGACGCTTCTACGTAGGACGCAACTTGGAAGATAGGTACTTAGTTATTAAATCTATTAATATTTACATAACAAGTTTTTGTTTAACATTCACTTTGTATCCCATGTTGCCTGGAACTGAAAGATGATATATTATGAAAAACGAAAAAAAAAATATTTTGGATGGGCAATCATCAAATGACTGACTTTCGTCTTTCTGGGCGGAGCGGAAGGGAGTGTCAGACTACCCACTATACTACATACTAAATAAATTCCCCAACCCTGCCAGGCACTGGCCCTTGTGGGCCCCGTCTTTTTTGCTAACATCTCTTTGAGGCGTGAAACACAACGCGCCGACTTACGTTACGCTCGACCCGCTCCTGCCTGCCTGTCGACTACGAGCCCCCAAACGCTCGCTGTCCGCAGGCCCGCGCCAAGGGTGGCCGGGAATCACCCTGCAACTCCCGACGCCCGGGGCGATTTCTTCTGTTGCAGCGGCTGGGGCGTGTGGTTTGCCTCTCCCTCACGTGTCTCCTTCGCTTGCATTTACGCCGTACTGCGATTAGCCGCGGCAGCGGTGTTTCACCCCGGTGCGGAGTAGCGCCTCGCGCTGCGACCACGAGTAAACGTGCGCGAGGGCTCTCGCCTCCAGATCCCATAGCGGCAATCCGACATGGAGGAAAATAGTAATTTTACTATGACATTACAAAGTTACAAATACAATTCGTTTTAGGCCATTTTCTATGGGGTTATTACGATTTTTTTTACCTAATCAGTTACATTTTGTAAGTTGGTCGACTATTACTCGTTAACTTGTAAAGTTTTCCTTTTAAATTCGTTATATATGCTACTACCATGAATTATTCACATGTCCAAAACAACCGCTAAGCTGGCAGAGAGGGGGGGGGGGGCACTTGACTGTAACAAAAATTAGCACTTTCACGGTTCCTTGGATGGAAAAATTGTTTTCGCACAACCTCAATATTTAACAACCTATCTAACGACACCCCAAGCCATGGGATATACGATAAATTTACCACTTTGTCGGCGTGATTGATATGTAGGTGAACCCATACCAAAGCCAACTTTATAGTGCTAAGCGTCTCTGAGCTAAACCGCGGACAGACAGACAGACGGATATGGCGAAACTATAAGGGTTCCTTGTTGACTATGAAATTCAATAAAATCAGATTCTCAGCACAGTTATGCGCACATAAATGTATGGGGGAGTCGATTTTTTAGTGATTTTTCGGGGTTGTTCCCATAGTAAAGTTGTTCATTACAATGAGTACAATGACCCCTTTTCAGGTATTGCATTTATTCTGTTACAGGTTGTATACTGTTCAGTGCATCTTACTTTACTAAAGCAAACTTTAACTTATTTGAACCAACCAACTTTCAACTGACTACAATACAGTAACGTAATCCAAGCTAATCATGCTGTAGTTGCATTTCAGAGTTAACCCGTTGCATACCGGCTGATGCAAATGAGACATTCAATGTAACCCTCTCCAGCCGTCTGGCACTAGCGACGCGACGCTACGCTAAATCGAATGTCAATCAATTAAAGTGCTACATTATCTGGCTTATACGCTTTAGAACTGATTTAAAAGCAGGTACATGATTTGGTGGTACCTGTTCAAGGTGTGTTTGTGTGTTGATTACCTAAGATACTGGTAAGAAAATACGAGCCGAAAGATGATCCCTTGATAACTTAATGAAGATTTTTTTTAAATTCTTCTTTAGCCTGAAACAAATTCTCAAGTAAGCGACCGACTCAGTTTTTAAACTCTTTGTATGCCAATTTTCGTCTGAGCCCGGTTTCTATAAGATTCCGCGATGAAAATATTCACACACTCTTTCAAATCTAGCTGTGGGCCAGTAAAATATAGGGTTCGTGCCCTGAAACAGCGCCACAATGCCGCGACAGACCGTGAAGAAATGATGGGACAACCTGGATACCTTCATAAGAACTGTAATGGAGTAGTATAGACCCTTTACTATTGGAAAGAGTGTAGGAAAGCCTGTGCCCAATTGTGGGACAGTACGGGGTGGGACTGGTAAACCAAAACTGAAACAGCCATGCATAAACTTCACAAGCTTTCTATACTTGGAATTTGAGTGAGAGATCCGAAATACACAGACTTGTGTTCCGGACAGCCGATGTGTTTTCTGAAAGCAATGAAGCTAACCAAACACATTACGGTCTAGCAGACAGGTTTACCTTTGAAAAATAGCTGAAATAGCTTGGCTTATGTGAGATTCGTGTCTGTGAACGCACAGTGCATTGCAAGACAAACTCGTGAACTTTCCAGCGCTTTTATAAATAAAAGAAACTTTACTAACACATAGAACAAGAAAAAAACATTTTAAGCCACATATTTAAGTGTGTCAAAATGTTAGCCCAATTTACTTCAATTAAGTTCAATTAGAATAGTACGTTTGAATTAATGATGTTAATAAATGTCATGAAAATAATGAAAGTCCCCGAGTTTTAATTAAATTTATTATTTTATATACAATTTCAAAGTAATTACATAATAATGCCATCATCAATTTGGATTTCATTGCAAGGCAAAAAAGTGTATCATAAAAATTTTATATACAAAATTAAAGCCTTATTATTCACGACAGGTTCATTAATATTGTAATGGATGTAAAAGTTTCCAAGTGGAAATCCTCGTGCCCTTTTCTTTTCAAATGTTTAATGGATCCCACTCTCTTCATACTCGCATAATTTCAAGGATTTTGTTATGCCACTTTTAACATACTTTAGTTGAAATATTATGGAGAGGTTCCTCGAAAGACTTGACTAACAATTTCGAGGGACAAGATTAAAAAATATGACGTGTGACTGAAAATGTCTGTCTTTCAAAACTGGAACTACTTGCATATTTTATAGAAGCTGTTAATTCCAGCTTAACATTTAAATGTAATAAAATTGGGTAAATTATTATAAAACAGTAATACTATTCGTAGTTGATTAGCTTCAAATATTGCTTTTATCATACGACCTAATTTGACTGAAATTTTTTATAGCCTCGAATCAAAAATCGAAATCCTGGAAGCCCAAAGGATGTTTTGACTTCCTTGTCATCGTAGACGGCATCGCGGATTTCGGCATGATAGATATCCTTCTATTGGCACCCCTGGCAGAGCACCGTGCACTCTCTTCCACCCGAGCACCGGGCATTATCGAGAAACGCCTGTAATCAACACCAGATAAGATTAATTGGTCGAGGACATACAATGCGTAACAACAGAAGTTCACATAGATGCGTACGTACTCCAATAATAATAATATGTAGTAGTCTGATAATCTCAAACGGCCCCAAAAATTAAGAAAAAATCTACGGTTTACCGGAGAAGCGTCTACCTTTGCAGGCGTGAATGCACTGGTTGAACATATTTTTGTTATTAAATAATCGCACCTCGCTATTCCCTACTGCATCCTCTGACGTTAGCAAAAACGCCGAGGCAATATAAGCTCGAATATTCCCGGAGACGGGAATCTCCAACGAAATTAGTCAGGAAAGAACATTATAGGTTAAAGAAAATATTCGCGTTTCTATATGGTCGAACTGCGTTGCGAATGAAGATTTCCAGGAAAATTCGCCACCAACTGGCACCACTTAGACGAGAAGTCTTTTTCTTTGAAAACGAAACTTTGACGTTTGCATGTCGTTGACTTCAATTTAACAAATGTCTGAAAACATCAGCGTTTTGACAGGTGCTCGGACCTGACGCCTCAGTGCTGCCACCTGGTGGTCATCATTTCAGGAAACCCTCTTTACAGGCACAATTACACGCTTTGGTACACAGGCACATCTGCACATAGACTTTTCTAGTTGAATGCACGTTGTAGTATGTGTAGCTGACCTTCTGTCTCCTATTTATGTTGGATTGAAAGGATGTCATGTGCGATCTATGAGGCCCTCTCATGGTAACTGAGAATAGTTCAGTGTGTATGTGGGCTGATAATTGTCAATTAGTGGTAACGGCTTGTTCGGTGATTTAGGAGCGTAGAATCATGGATTTGATTCGTATCTCTTAAGACTTGAACTAATGATGAATGAATGTTATCACAAAATAACATCAACTTGATGAAACAGAACATAGAAGGGAGCAATTGAATAAATTGCCTGTTCAAATATTCGTCTTCATCTATATTTACATATTATGATGGTTTTAGTAGAACAAGAAACCATAAAAAACCTTTTTTTTGCCGGTGTTAGTAACTGGCAAAAAAAAAGGTTTTCAATGGTTTCTTGTGTCATCATGTCAGCCGAAAGACGTCCACTGCTGGACATAGGCCTCCCCAAAGAGAGGATTTGCCATAATCGCCACGCTTGTCAGGCGGGTTGGCGATCAGAATGTAGCTGTATACTCTGGTGATTCTTGTGTCAAGCATGGGATATTTTCAGTAAAAATTGTTTTTTTTTAAATTTTTCTTCGATATGAAAGTCTTCTCTCATTAATCCCTTTTTATAGCACTTCAGAAAAACGACTGAATAGTTTAGTATACTCTATTTTATACAGAAAAAAGCTATTTTACTGACCTGGACGCAGGAATAAGTGACATCCGTTTGAAGAGATGTTTGGCGGCTGACCGTAAGTCATCATCTTGCATCAAGCTGACCAGGTCCTTTTCGCGTTTCTCCAGAGGAGCATCAGTAGCGAGGACCTCACCTTCCAGTGATACGTTCACACACTGGCAATAAAAATGATTGGTTATTTAATTTTAAGTGTTATTACTTTTAGCAGAAGATCCTTTTACATTAAAAATTGGCAAGTGATTGTTGGTTGCGCTAAATAAATACTACATTTCCTGATGGAATTTTAGAGATACCTGCAATTTTGGCAAGAACCTACCTGAAAGAGAAACTGTACAGTTATATATTATAGGTACAGTATATATAAACCTGCAAACAATGCATTGATGTACCTGTATAGTGCTACTTTGGAACCAAAACAGTCCCAAAATGATTTATGCTTTCTGTAGGTACATAAATCCTACATTTATTGTAAACCTGAGTCGTACGTAAGCCTACCCCCGCCCTATCTCTTCAACGTCCATTTGAGTTTTTGAGAATTGGTCCCAGAATGCAATTTTGAATATTTGCCTCACACGTATCTAAACAAAACAGGGGCATAAAATTCAGGGAACTGAAATTAGCTTGGACTTTTAAAAATGTTTAGCGTTTTCTTTTATTTTCTGAAACTGTCGGACTTGCCCGGCTTAGGTCCGCCATGTAGCACTTAGCTTATCAAAAGCGAATAACGGGAGGATTTTGGATTATAGGGTTCAACTTTTTTGTCTTTTTTGTTGTCTTTCAGACTTGTGTGTGTATTGAATTTCTTTTTGAAGTTTGGGACATTATAACGGCCTACTCAGAAACTTTTTATCAAAAGTAAGAGAACATTGTACTATAAAGAACACAAGCCTCGCTTCAAAATCCACAAAGCAATATAGTTTAGCTTAGAAACCATAGCAACATTCTCTCCGCTATGAAATTTCAAATGACTAAACGATGTTCTATAATGTTGTAAAAGTTTTAAGGCGCTTACTGTGTCATAGAATTCGGCAACTTCATGGTAGCCGTAGGAGTGAGCTAGTCCGGCTGCTTCTAATAGAACTGCCCGAGTTTCAGGGCGGTTGTTCTGCAGAAGGTGGCAGCGAGCCATCAGGAAGAGTGCGTTCAGGAGCCATGGACGCTGGTTGGATAAGCGGGCCTCTGTTGGGTTAGAAAACTTGTTAATATAGCTTCATACTACGTTTAGTGTGCTGAGCATGAGGTTCGATCCCCGTGCTCATAATAGTGTTTGGGTTTTTCATTGGGAATTTTCGTAGTCTTGAGGAATATATTCTAAACCTATTTGCACATCTCTGCCTAACCGTTCAGGGAATACTTTTATAACTGGAATTTAGGAGTTGCAAACACAAACACAATCGATATTGTTTTCATTTTTCAATCAATAATTACTTAAAAGAAAGGTTAATTTTAGTCTAAGGAAAATAAAACATATCATAGTAGTACCTAAATCAATAAGTCTACATTCTTAAAAGTACTAAAAATATCATAAAGAATCCAGTAGACGGTTTTAACGGAGATACTTGCTTTTCCTGTACAATCGGAGTACAAAGTATTGCGAGAACGTTTCTACTTAAACGAACAAATAAGAGCTTTCTACATTACACTTCGAGCCACACATTCAGTGTTGATAATGATATAATAGATGTCTAGTAGTCAAGCATTCATCTGCTTTGACGAACTACGTTTTAGTCAAACCTAATACTACCCAAAGGGACGTATTTCAAAATCAAAGCTCACGAATCAATTCAAAGTCACGAAGCGTCCTCTAAATTTGTACTACCCACTGCAGTCAGTATCGAATCAAGAGACAAAGTTACGACAGGTCACCCGTAGTTGGAATAAGCAATGCCGTTCACAATGTTACCGTCTACAAGCTCAGAATATTTCGAATCATTGGATCGAATAATTAATTGTTTAACTGATTCACCCTTTGTATGTCCGCCATTATTAATTAAACAGACCACATATGTATGCACTCCTGTATACTTTTTTGAATAACCTCGCATATAAAATTCTCATCGTATTAAAAATAAATAAAATCTCGTATTCTTGTGTGCATGACGTTGCGAAGTTTATTCATTACTTTAATGCATTGAGTGTAGACCTGCGATTTTGGCCTTCAGCTGCGTTTCAATCTACTTACTATATGCGAATGGGTTCCACGAACCTGCCATGTTACTACGCTTCGCGTACTTTTAAACTCTCGTCTATGCTAACACGACTTTAGAATCTATATAAAGTGAATTATCTAAAGAAGGTAAAGAGAAAACGACTGCAGGTACGGACAGGGGCTTCTGAGTCAATATTTTCAAAGGAAATCAAACAATTTAAGAATAAAAAGACATTCATTCGTTTGAGGGAGAGCTAATTTATTACCTCGAATCAACGACCCGTTCACTGGCCTATAAATTCGTGGGGTACGAGTATTTTAGTGCTAACAAAGTGATAAATTCGTTTATACTGAAAGTGTCTCAACTTTTTTTTTTTTTTTTTTAAGGATGGGAAATCATCAAATGACTTCTTCCGCTCTTCCGGAGCGGAAGGGCGTGTCAGACACTTACTGACTAAAACCCATCCGTGTTCCTTCTAAAGCCCTTTGCGTTCCAGGGCCGCGGTGACTCTTTCGAACAAATTCCGCAACCCTAGCAGAAAGTGTCTCAACTTACCAGTCTGACATTTGGAAGCATAGACTCTGGCTTTTAAAGGTTGCTTTGTGTCAACATTGAGTCGAGCTAGTTCGTGCAACAAGTAACACCGCTCCGCAGCTCGTGTGCTCATGGTCAGTGATCGCTCCAGGGTGCGGATGCGAACCCTGAGAATAAACTATGGTATTAGATACACAGCCACTATTTAAAAAAACAATGTGTCCCTGAATTTGAACGGCTTGACCCCCCACAGACCGACCAGTACGGTTTTTTGTTCATTTCCACTCTACGCTATTGCCCAGTCTCCTTTATTAATGGATTAAATTAAAAAAAATCATGTGTATATATTGATTTTTAATGGACATTTTCACAGATAACTAAAATATGGTTTTGGCACGACTTTCGGAAAATCACTTTGATAAACGTACTCTACTGATAAATACCTTTACTGACACAGGTTTGAAAAGAAACTGATTTTACAACAATAACTTTAGCTATCATGAAAAATAAGATGTTGAAAAAATACATGAATACATTAAAAATACCTACATAAAGATTACCCTTTATTCGGAAAACCACACATTATTTTTGATGACAGGTTATCTAAAGGCATATAAAGGAAGAGATAAGCCACCACGGACATTAAATTACACAAACGTTAGGGTGAGAATACCGCTTGCTAAGCTACGTCGCAGATAAAAAGGTCGAATTAATTAAAGAAAGTTAGGTCAAGGCAAAGTTACGTAATACTTAGTCATTCTAGTTTCCATATGCAACGAGGGACCTAGTGTGCTTTAATTTATACAAGTAGATACTAGATTGTTAAGTCAATAAAATACACATCCTCGTATGAGTAGTGGTATGTGGTAATATGAATAGTGGTGGTTACAAACAAAACACGCCTTTCAAAATGAAACAAAAAAAATGTTTGACATCCTCACGTTAAGCCCTTTCATTTTACATGTCACAACAATGTTTAATGAACTTTTGTTTAATTCACTCATCTTTGCCTCAAAGGTGACGCTTTACTTGGAATTTATTAATTTACGCGTCCGTGCTTCGATCACAAAAGTTCTTATGTAAACTAAATTTCAAGTTAATCATTCCAGTAGTTTTGTAGCAATTGGGCTGTGACAGACAGATATACACATGACTGATCTTTTAGGGTCCCATTTTTCGTTACGTTCGAACTCTAAAAAGACAAGAATAACACACTTTCGGAAGAATAATCCAGACTTCAAAAAGCATCCTTAAATATCAAATTCCAAGCCGCAGGCTATTAAGACAACTGCAGACATAAGGGGAATACTAAAATTACTTAGCGTCTCGGGGCGGAGCGGGAGGTCGCACTCGCAGCACGGAGTCGCGACTCGGCTCCCGGGACACCGACATGCCCAGCAGAATAAACGCCCTTCGCTCCCGATCCGACTCGCTCATACTTTCTCGAACACGTTTCTGAACATAAAATAAGAGAGATTTTTCACGGTCTACGTGACTTGGCAAACAAGCTCTATTAAACTTCCCAGCTTCGTAATGCCCATGGCTACACAATTTATAATAAAATACAGAAATGAACCTACCTGGTCCAGGAAAGCGTTTCCAACTATATCGTGTAGCTTTTGCAGGAATTTATCTTTTTCCGGTAATAAGCTGGCTGGCTTTCTTGTTATTTGTTCCATTGCGAACTCGGCTTGTTCTAGACACTTGGCGGTGTCTCGTTCTTCGTAGATGGATTGAGTTGTCTGTATGAGGCGACGTGCGTCGGTAGCGTGCTGCTCTTGCGTGTGTGTCAATTGTTCTTTCCGTGCGCGTGACAGGCGAGCACGCGCGGCCGCCTCTAGCGCACGAGCGGCGTACAGCGGCGTACGCTCACGTAGAACAGCCTGATCAATATGAAATAAACGATCAAGATCTCACAAGATTCACATTAGAAAAAGCTGAATCATAATACGCTCCAGCCTTTCTGACGACGTGACAGGCTTACGCAATTTAAATGATAATATCAGCCTAAAAAAATGGACTGGACACAGACAGCACAAAAAATGTTCTAAATAATGCTGGATCGTAATATTAAGCTGTCGTGTCATATTTCGTTGGAAAAATTGCCGTTGTTACTCAATTAAGCTTACAGCTACGCCGCCAATTTTGTGAATACCGAATCAACTACAGGGTTAGATTTCAATCTGAACAAGTGCTATAAATTTCAATTTAGCTGGTCGTTTATAAAGAATGGCGACGTGCAATGTGTTATATTTTATGGGTCAACGGGTCAGAGGTTAATTTTATTAAGTTAGGATAGTGTGAGCGTACCTGTCGTTTTTCCACATCGGCGAGAGCTTTATTGGCCAGTTCTTGCAGTTTTTGCGATCCTTGTTTATTGGCAGAGACCAATCGTTCGTCCTTACATAAGGCAGTTAAGAAATATTTGTCATGTGCCATTCGCTCCAAATATTTCGAAGCCATTAACCGGGAGATTTGTTCGGCGCGTTGTTTTTCCGCGCGGGATATTTCTTGGACCTAGAATAACGGTTATTGCCAACATATTTTTTATTTCTCGTTGTAAACAAAGACGTATCTGCACTTTAGTAAACGAGATATAGACGTTATTTACACGGAAGTAGTAAAATAAATCTTTTAGAATATTTATTGTCTGCGAAATAATTTATTTTGACAAAATGGCGTATGTATTGTTGGTAGCTGCAAGAGTAGAACTCAATAAAAAATCTTGGTAAGTATTCAAACTTCTCCTGTATTGTATATTCTAGACAGACTCATGTACGCAGATGCTAAAGTAAGTCTTCAACTTTTTAGGGAATCCTTATAGGACCACTCGGTGTCTGTCTGTCCGTCTGTCTCAGCCGATTTTCTCCGGATCTACTGTCAGTCAGTCAGTCAAACACACCACGTCACAAAAATAAATAAATTTATAAAACTTTTGGGATGTTTTTGGGGATCAAATAAGAAAGAAAAAAATGTTCCGAGCAACATATCAAATGAAAGGGCTCATTATAAAGGGTTTTTATAATTTTGAAATATTCCATTCCGAAGTTATTTAAGAAAATAGATGAAAATTTACCAAAATTTTAGGAGTAGTTTCGGAGACCAGGCCCCCCCTTGTCTCCGAAACAAGTCCTAAAACTTTGAAAAAATATAGATAATGGATTACTTATTACTTTAGCTTTAGATAACAAAAAGTCTTTGATTTTAAAATATCTTTTTTGTTTTAATTTTCGTTCGGAACCGTTTGCACGTGAGTTCGACTCACACTTAGCCGGTTTTTTAATATTTACTTTTAAGCGTTTAACTTCACGCAGCAACACAACAACAATAACCAAGCACCGTTTATCAAAATAAATACCCATTATCCAGCATCAAAAACAGCAAAGTAGTTTGTCGTAGTTTGGTCATTACATTCACAGCTTCTATAAAATATGAGTAAAGTTCCAGACCGCTTGTTCCTTCTGCGGCTGCATACGTCCTCGATGTACCAGGACTTTAGGAGCGTCCTCGTCTTTGGACTCCCTCTTAATCTCCACGTTGCTTAGCAACGACACAGCTGTTTGTAACACTTTGCTCGCCGTCTTCCCGGCACACTCTCGCACCTAATAACATTTGCAGTAAATTAGTGAGGCGGTAGCTTCATCTTAAATTGTGTCGTGTCATGACCTGAATGATACGGGCGGTACGCTTTAAGTTGGTTATGTTAACAAATGGACTGAGTGAAAGGTGTCGGGAATTTGCTGCTTTTTAAACCTTTTAAGCATAGCAAATACTTACTCCAAAGCGTTGGAAAAAATGTCTGTGACTCTGCATACATATTTTATCTAGCGGTGGGGCTGCCATAAAATAAATGAGTTATTCTACTTGGTCCACTAGCCACCCCAGTAGTGGGACGAATTAAACAGGGCACATTTTTGGAAATTTACTCTGCCTCCCAATTTTTCTTTTTGGAGTGCGTTTATTTGGCCCTACTTTTGCTGCTAATTTTGCATTAAGATGTTAAAAATTAAAACATTGAATTTAAATAATAAACTTTTTTTTAAGACAACATCGCTCTTGCTTGGACTCAATAAAATATGACCTTAAAATAATGTAGTCTAAACATACTTTATAAGTAAAAGTTAAAATTTGCTCATAAATGCTGCCCGCATTTCGTCCGCATCGCTAATCGCGACAATGGAAAAAGCGTCCCATTAGAGGATCGGCTTGTGGGGCAAAGTAGAATAATTTGAACAATGGATTTGAGAGGTTAATGTAAGATACCTATGATCTACAATCCTACGCTCTAACTATCACTTTCTTCAGCGTTTTTTTTTGCTTGGATTTATGTTTGGTTAGACGTACTGAACGCTGTGTTAAAAATTGTCGATATAATTTAATTGGACCTTATATATTGACAGACACCTAAATCTCATGCGTGTATTCCTGTAAATAGGTACCTGTTGAGAGTCTTTAAAAATAGTATGTGTATTAATGTAATGTATGTGTTATTGTGTGTTATGTTGTGTGTGTATGTATATGTATTGTATTTTGTATGGGCCAAAGTTTCCTGAAATAAAGGAATAATAATAAAAACGTTTCTCATATAAAACTAAAAAACAACTCTATTATTCCATCTTCACTCATACCTACTTATTTGCGCTGAGGTAGATCATTACCGGCACTTTTGAATGGTCATAACACCGCACTGTCCCAAAAAAAAAGTTTCAGGCCGCTCAAAAGAGTACGCAACGCGGTGAACTTATTTTTTTTGCGAAAATTTGCGTTGCTGAGTTGGTGAGAAAACATTCCATTAGAAGATAGGTGAATAGCGTGAAAACTTGGTTATTTTTTTAGACGGCTATAAGCGACTCTCTTGAACTTTTTACTGAAAAACAAATTGAAAGCGGTCCCGCCTCTAGATTATTTTATCAGACTATTTAAAATTGGTAGCTGAAATGTTTTAACTAAGCGGTCGGCTTATTTGAATTTTAGATTTATAAAACAAATGCTTGTTCTGTTAAAAAGAACAAAAATTACTAGTCCACATGGGTGTAGTTTGAGATTCGCATACCTGGAAAAACCTCACAATGTTTATCTGTATAATGGTTGATATTGTTTTAAAGCCAGAAATTCTGAAACCAATCAATGGGTTGTGGAGGTCTGGTAGGCAGCCACTCCACGTAAAACACTGGTATTCAGCCAAATCCGGTTTGACTGGAAGCCGACCTCAATATAGTTGGGAAAAGGCTAGAAAGATGATAATGGTTGATGTTGTTGAAATAGTAGGTACTTGTGACCTTCTAGGTGTGGATATTTTATCGTAATTTATTTCGAAGTAGTATTTTGCATTCTTCCTCTTTTAGTTAGCTCCTCCGTGCACAAAAATTGCTTTAAATCGTTTTAGAGGTACCGAATTTTGCAGATTACCGTTTCTTCAGCACATCTTGCGCATTCAGCAAAATCTGGCGGGAACTGTCTCATTCGTTGTCCTCGATGCGCCAACACCAAAGAACGTTCGAACGCACACTTTTCGTATTCCGTTTGCGCACGTATTTGTAAGGCCCTTGAATTTTTAGGCTCCAATGCTGAGAAGAAAATTGGATATTATAATTAGAAGATGTGTCCTACATACCACACGCAACATATACATATGTAACCAGTGGGTATTAAGAATGATTCCCACTACAGGGACTCGGGCCTCCTCTCTGTGAATACGATAAATTAGTCTGGAATTTGGTTGACTTATTATATTTATTTATTTAAACTTTATGTACAATAGTGGTACATGGGCGGACTTAATGCATCAAGGCATTCTCTACCAGTCAACCTTTGGGTTATAAAGACCATACTGTGGTAGGTGTACAATAAATAAAATTAAGATACAAAATTGAATTTCATTTTTCTCATTTTCATTTTCATTTTTTTCATTGAATTGAATTTTTTTTGAATTCTAATTTCATGGAAAATTCCTCATCATTACATCTTTTTCCTTGGAAATAATGTCAAAAACTCTGAAAACTGAATGCAGTATATTTTGTTTCAAAGTGTGGAGCAAGAAGAGACCGACATACGACGTTAATTATAAATAATACGTTTTTGGCTTGTCCAAACTGTAAGTATAATAAGCAATCCATACTATTGCTACTATATTATTAAGGGGAAAGTAACTTTATCTGTCTGTTACCACTTCACGTCTTAACGGCTGAACGGATTTGGATGAAATTTGATACAGAGATAGATTATACCTTGGACAAGGACAAAGGCTATTACATAGACATATTTTCGAATATTTCGACATTCACGTGGGCGAAACCGCTGGCAGAAGCTAGTTGTAAATAAATAAAACGATATTAAGTCTCTTTAATATTTGAGTGAAGATAAATGCAGTTTAAATATACAATAATATTAAAAGAATCGCAGTACTTGCAAGACAAAGGATAATGTAGATTTAATATACTTTTATAAACAATGAGCTATAAAGGCTTGTACATATCTGTACTTTAGCAATTTTCTTCTTGCCGCACTATTAAAACTTTCAAACTATATGAAAATTTCATGACCTACATTGAGAAAAATCTTTGTCTTGGAACTATTAGGTGCAAATTTCACATAAACCTTTATTGGCCCTTATTGTAGCTAACTGTTAATACAGGTACATAGTTAATGTGTGTATACCTGCTGCTTGAGCCGCGTCTGCCAAAGCACCGGTGTAATGTGTCGATTTCGCCCGGACCAAACTTCGCCCGAGAAGTGAACGAACGTCAGAAGGCTGTAAATAAAATATATGTTCATGTTTTAGCCGCTACCGGAGTGGGTACGTACATTTTATCGTCAAAAACATGCTTAAATATGTATGTTTTATATGCGGATGAACGAATAAACGGACGCATATTACATGGCTTTTAAAAGTTTTCCGCTTTTCTATTCTTTTGTTGAAACTGTTTTCAGGGATATCATTTATGAAGTGATGCGTCCAAAGGTACTTTACGACATTACCTTTGATTTCATTTGTGTTCCTTATAACTTATACAACTGTCAACTATAATACTTGCTTTAAAATAAGATAATATTTGCAAAAGGGCATTTCAATACTGAAGGCAAAGTTATTTCTGACCTTATGTAAAATTATTAGTATATGTACCTACATATTTTTTATACCATAGCGTAATAATTGTTATTTAATTGACACAAAAATAATAGGCACAACGACTACATTCATAATTGGTGTCCAATTATCACACACTTCCCGATTCAATCATTTGAAAAATACGTAACATATAGAAATGCTTAAGGGCGATTCCTAATTTTTCCTTTTTGTCAACTATTGTACTTACAAAAAATATACAAAAAATGTGTTAGAATAATTTATTGATGAAATGATGACGTTTTGGTGTAATCTTAAGCATGTACTTTTTCATTGAAGCAAAAATAACCTAGCTTTATGTTTACAAGCCAAAACTTTAACTTATTCAATATTTATTCTTGGTTTCACACTTTCCAAAGATTGACCCTCCACCATTAGTAATGCTGTGGGAACTGGATAGGTGGCAGCACCTGTCGCCGACATAATAGACGTGGCACATTGAGTGTTAAACAATCAACGAGGCTGATTGCTTCGCACTATTTGATGGCCATTAACTGGCTTTGTTTATTCCACAACGAACCCCTTTTATTTCAGTAATTGTATTTTTGATAAGACCATTGTTAAATTGAATACACTGATTGAAGTTTTGATTGTATATCTGTTTTATCTTTGCGACCATATCAATAAGATTAGTTTTTACGAAACGTCTTTGAACATTACTGACTGTGTAATTGTAAACTTTGTGTATACGTCCAAATAATAATTATGCCATCTTTTTGAATTAAAGAAAATAAATCTGGTGGTTCGCAATTCAGTTATTTTATTTTTTTTGGTATTGAAAGTGAAATCCAAAAGACTTTTTTCTTTACCACTTTACTAAACAAGATAAAAATGAATAAATCTCAATACTGCGATATAAACTTAAACTTTCTTCAATAAGTTTAAGTAGCTTTTACCCACAAAACCGAAATCTAGTGACGCAGAAGTAAAATATAGACGATAAAATTGCGAATCCAAAGTTTGAGTTAGAACTTGGAGTTATCCAAGCAAACATTATCAACGGTTTTGTGCGTCTAATTGCATGTTTACTGGCTGGGAATAGAATTTCAAGTTGTTTGTTTTTGACTCACATTCCATCGGAGAGCTTCATTGTACGCTTGCGTGGAGTTCTCGAAGAGTTCCAAGCGCTGTAAGTAATTGCTGGAAAAACGAGTCGGTTAAAAATGTTAGAAGAGTTTTGAAGGGAAGGCAATAGTTTCATTGTTTATTTATTGGGAAGGTTCATTTTGTCCTGTATGATAGAAAGAAAGAAAATATATTAATTCAGCACAAACTTAAAATAAACTATTTCTGTTGTTTTTTTATGTTTACTTTTATTTGTACCTACATTGTGTGTTTCTGTGTGTGACAAAAAACTAGTTTTCTTTCTTATTAAAACGTCAAAAAGAGTGTGCCTCGCTGTTGCGCCAAATGGTCGAAGATTAAAAGGTGTTACGGACGTAAATCAGTTAAATGTTTTCGACCACGTCCGCCAATTAAATAGATTCAAATTAATCACACTTATTAACAGTGGTACCGGAAGATGTCGTTATCGAGACAGGTCTAAAAACCTCGGTCCTGAGAAATTAGCCGAAGAGAGCAAGAGATAAAGATATCTAGACAGATATGGGAAAAGCCTTTGCAAAACACTCATTAAACAAATGATTTGTAACAAAATACATAGCTACTAGCATCACTGCTGGCATTTTATATTAATTGGGGGATAAAATATAGCCTATGTTACTCGCTGATAATGTAGCTTTCCAATGGTGAAAGAATTTTTGAAATCGGCACAGTAGTTTTTGAGTTTATTCATTACAAACATACACACACAACAATTAGTATAGATTAGCTACTCGACTCAACATACAATTAACAATATAGAATCACTAGTAGATACGTACTAGTTTCATAGAACTATGAACTTAGCTCATTAAAGCCACGCTGCGGTTTTATAAACTTTCAACACAACATTATTTTACGCCAAATTCCGGCTAAAACAGTGATTTGGCACTAATTCTAACTCTGTTGGCGGTTATAGAGAATATACGTATAGTGGCTAAACGGAATAAGTAGCTATGTCAATTCTGCCCAAATCCACAGGGCATTAACGTATGAGCACGAGGTCAGTGCTGTGTGTAGGCCATATTATTTAGAACACGGCTGTTACAGGATGACCAGTTCAACCACAAAGCTGTGTAAGTCATCGACACACTACGAATACTAATCAATTTACCTAGCCTTTTCAGACTATGTTGGAGTCGGCTTCCAGTCCAACCAGAGACAGCTAAGACCTCCACAACCCAGAAACTGGGTACCGATACCCCTTGACAAGACTGGTATCAGATTTTCTGGCTTACGACTATCCGTAACGACTGTCAAAGATATACAAATTACAGCCGGTACCAACGGCTTAACGCGCTTCCCGAGACACGGAGAAGTCTCGGTATGTAAAAGATGGTCACCCATCTACGGAACGACCTCGGCTAGCGTTGCTTAATCTCGAAGATCGAATCGTGCGTGTTATTATTTAGCCACGTGCCGCAACGTATTCAAACCCACAAAAAAGTCATAAAGAAAAAATACCTTCAGAATCGTTTTTTAATTAACTCTACTAAATGAAGTAATCAATCATTGTCTGCGCAATATAACAGGAATCGGCAGGTAGGCTCTAGTGGCCTTCCGTTATACGGGACAGCGGGACAGATAATGGGGCCGATCAATGACACTCTATGACTCCATTTTATGAGGGATCCCTGATCACTCTATCGTGGGCCGGTCAAGTTGAAACCCTGTTTCTAAACGACTGAACGAAAAGATCTATTATGTCTGGGTGTATATTGTAACTTATATTTTGTGAATGAATGCGTCGAAGAATGCTTTGACGCATTCATTCACAAAATATAGATTAGAAAGGTAGTAAAATAAAAAATTAAGGAACATGAAAATGTTCTGCATACGTGCAAGGTATCACACGTCACAAACAGCCTTCTGCTGTTAATATTACAGCATCGCATCGCATCGTCGCTCACCTGAGGCAGAGGGGGAAGTAAATCACGAAAATAAACAACAGTCCCGAATGGACAATTTGTCACTACATTCCAAAGTGCGGAACTTTAGCTTTGTTTGTTTAACATACCCTCTTTCGCGGAACACGTTCACCGCGTTACATATGGGTCTCTCTTCCGGCTCTAATTTTGTCTTCATGCTTCTCAGATTCCCCTTTGTCTGTTCTAAGATAGGTACATACACTCGCACTTCATAACTACACTGACTGTTTTTCGTCGCAATGTTACGAATTCACGAATAAATCTAGGTGACCTCGATTCCCTCAAGTATATAAAATTTGGGGTTGGCGACGACGATCCCGAATTATGATATTCATGGAATTAAAATTTATTATCTGTTATTATCTTTACGATAGAATTTATGAGGAATAAAAATGATGTTACTCGAATGGTTCTGGAAACCGTATCAGAATAAAATATTAATTCGGAATACTTAAAATGAAACTGCACTTTCGGATAGCAATAACTTCGGATTATTTAAATTCAAGGATGATCTGCTAACCTACGGTTCCTCTAATCATTATATTATTTAAAGCTGTGATCAATGATTGCAATAAGTATTCTATGTTAGTTAAGTTACTGTGCTAAAAGCCAAGAACTGCCAGTAAATCAAATGTCTGAAAAAAATAATTGAATGGTCTTTAGCCATTCTCTCAACATTTATGACCATTTAACTGTTTTAGTTTTTAAACACTATGTTAGCAGCCCTGTGCAAGAGTTTTTGTCGAGAAGAATAAAACCATGTTTTCTTTGAAATTCCTTTGTTTAATACAAAAGAGTTGTAGATAAGAAAGTGCCAGCAACAATGGTATATGTACAAACATCAATCTGAACCGTTTGCCTGAAAACGAACACTTCACAGACAAATGTAAAGTTTTATTGTTATTCATCCTAGTCGTAAAATATCTATGGCGGCCATTTTCTTGTCTTTGAAGACGAAAACTACGGGAAGTATTAAAAGTCTTTCGCTAAGAACTTTAAACTTACAGCTCTGAATGCGGAACTTCGTTTAGGAGAAGATTTTAATGTTTGTAAAGCTGGACATGTTTTTCGCAAACATTTTGATATTTGTATGCTCTTATGAAATATCTCTTTGGATTTGAATGCGACTGGTTTACATGTATGTGAAACTTATATTTTTGTCTTAGTGAAAGGTTTGCCTCTGCGACTAACTTTAATGTATGCAGTTTGTACTTTGTCTGTTTATGTTAATCTTTAACAATGTTTAAATGTTTTTAAAATTGTCTGCCTTTTCCTTCTTTAAACGAAAATATATGATTAACGCATAATACTTTGTTCGTTTATTATTTTTCATACAATTTTATTTTCCCTCCCGCTAAAATATGACCACCAAAAGTCAGTCCCTTGTCTCTGTCCCTTACAAACTTGAATTTGACTTTGTTCAAGGTCATAACTTTCGTCAAATCAAAAGCCCATCTTTATAATATTGGCAACGCGTCACAAAATTTAACAGCATATGTCTTGGGCCATTTGATACTCCATGAGCCGCATACAATGTCCATCGTTTACCTTTTATAACTTATTGGACATAAAGAATAATATTGAAAAGAACTAAAAAATATATGGAAGATCTTTCTTTACGACTAGATAGGTACTTATGGGATCCGATCGGGGCCGCAGTATAGGGCTTTAGGCTTTGACTCAATAGGGGCACGTGATTCTTTTGAAATACCAACGAAGGACTACATGATAAAGAAAATGATTCCAGGGAAAAATATGGTAGGCCTACGCGGTTGCTACGTCGTAGCCGAATTGCTACGCGTGTTGCGATTTCGTAGCCGAGAGCTTAGGAAGTTTCAATGTATTTTTTTTGGAATTGTGATGCGCCACCGGTACATGGTGGACATCCCACCCACAAACACATTACGTTTTGGGAACACATTCATTGTGCGTACAGCTAAGGAGTGGAATTCCCTGCCAGAGTCTGTGTTTTCTGATAGCTGCACTGCTAGCTACCTGGGAGTCTTTAAGTTAAGAGTGAACAAGTTACTTCAAGGCAAGCGTGTTCCATCTTTGACCACATCATTGCTTACTATCAGGTAAGATAGTGGTCAAACGCGTGCCTATCAATAGTAAAAAAAGATCTTGTATCATCCCACTACTAGGCAAAGTCCTCCCCCATGACTTTCATACGATTCAGTCCAATGTGAATCGTTAGTTATTCGTTTTGTCTAGTACGAATGAGATTACGATTTAGCTTAAAATTTCTTTGATGATTTCAAGTTTTTTATTTTAAAATTTAAACAATTGTAATAAAAAGTACTAAGGTATACAGGATGATGAATGGACGACCACACGAACGAAACTAAGCCAATCAGATTCAAAACGGTACTTAGTGGCCTATCTAGGAGGTTCTATAGTCATGTACAAAAGTCAGAACATGGACTGATCGCAGTCCTGTAAAGTTGTCGGTACTAACATACGTCACACTCCCTGCTATGAAATTGTGAAACATGAAAAGTCGCTCTGTATAAGTTCCGCTGCACTTAGAGTGGGTGTAGACGTATGTATGTTGAGTTTATATTACTGACGCAAGTAAAAATGTGTTATGATACTTTATTTTAAGTTTAACGTAGCTCCATTAGGTGTACGAAACTTTTATATTAGCATTGAATGATATTAGTAAAGTTTGAAGTTTGTATTTTTACACTAACTTGATATACTGTCACAATTCCCTCTGTTCTCAATTAGATTTAGCCACCATCACTAGATGATCAAAATAAAATTATTCGCGACATTAACTGCATCGCTCGCGTAAACTTACTACTACAATCAAAATACCACCACCTAGTCCAGATCACCGTCTATTCGTTTATCAAGCTGATGAAATGACGGCACGGTTGGCGCAGTGGTTGAGCGATTGACTATTCCCGCTCGGAACAAATATATATGTATATGGCCTACAGATAGTTATTCCGGGTTTGGCTGTTTGTGTATGTGAGTTAGTATGTTTGTAAACGCACCCACGACGGGAGAAATTCCTAGAGTGAGAGAAACGTTTAAAAAAAACAGCTTTTGAGGCGTAAGTGTTTAATAAACATCATCAACATACATACTAAGTAAGCAAGCATACTAAGTAAGTAAGGAAGTAATTATTAAGTTGCAAATCCCATGTTCTGTGTATTTCTGCACTACTCTAGGGTCTAATGGAAGAAAACGCGTTAATTTTGCCTTTGTACTATATTTTCACTAGTACATAAAGTTGTAAATACTATATAAAGTAGGATATAAAATCATCAATACAACCCTCTTTGGAAATATCAGACTATTTCATGAAAACATCACGTTTGCAAGGCCTTGACAAAATGGACCGAAGTATTTGGCGTCGAAATACTTTAAATAAATAATTGAATTCGAGATTGTGTTAACTCAAAGCCACTCTAAGCTAGGTCTCAGGTAACTTCGGTGCTTTGTCGCGGTTCTTTATTTTAAAGGATTAGCACCGAAGAATACTAAGAAGTTTTTTTTTGAAGAAGAAAGCACGTCTATTTCCAATAAAGCCGATTCAATTTTAAGGTTTGAAAGTGCTTTCCGAAAGTAATCTAACTGTTTAAAAGCTCATAGGACTTTGTAAATGTATTATTTCTAGGGCCGAATACAAAGAAAGGTGTCTATGACAATTGTTATTCATTCATGTCTACATACCAGCAACAATTTTCCCCCTCTTTGCTTAAATGAATCTGATTACCACCAAACTAACTCAGAGTAAACAAGAATATAAAATTCGGTTCAGAATTATACCAAGTAAGATCCCTTATCAGAATTAACATAGAACATTACTGAAAAATACAACGTGTAAAAGAGTGAACGCAATCTCTGAAAAGGGGTCATTGTACTCATCATTATGATCAACATATTCTATTGAACCAACACAGAAATCGCGAAAAAATAAGACCCCTTTTCAGGTATTATGTTCATTTTGTTACACATTGTAGATACGAATACCAACATTTACAAACCTACAACACTTTGAAGAAAACACTACAAACTGAATGACCACCGCACACCGCATTACCTCAGATCGACTTAACATTTACTGATTCAAATAGAATTTAGTGTATCAAACAACAGACGTGGATCTATTTTCTATAGTAATCTGGACAAAATGTTGATACAGAATTAGACTTAGTAAGATCCCACACAATAAACATAGAACATGACTGAGAAATAGATACAAATACCAACATTCACAAACCTACACTGCGAACAAAACACTACAATCCACCATTTGATGGATGACCACAGGCACACCGCATTACTTCAGACCGACTTAACATTCACTGATTCAAATAGAATTTGGTGTATCAAGCAAGAGACGTGGATCTATTTTCTATGTTAAACTCGTTCGAGTGGAAACAGTGACTTAAATAGAACGGACAAATGGACTTGTGATATTGAGATCAAACATTAAGTTTGCTGGCTGGTTTGACTTTTCGTTGGCTTTGATAAAGTAGTATGTAGTGTAGGTACCCCTATCACGAAATCACCATAGATTTTGAACTTATGAACTCATACATGGTGATTGTTTTCTACTATTGTGTTTTAAAAACCAGTCTAATTTTATTATTGCTTTAGTTTTCCAAAGCAGTGGTGAACATCTTTTCTGCTCAGAAAGAAGATGTGGTGGCCCAGTTATAACGGCCCTGACTTGTGCGCCTACCTCGAACCCAGATAGGCGCTTGAGTTTATATTAATAAATTTCATCAACACTGCTCTAAAACGGTTAAAGAAAACCGGCATGTCCTAGTGAAGTCAAGTGACACCTTCCAAGCCGTAATGGGCCCGCGGGTTGGATTGCAGCAAACTACCACGCACACGGAGGAGGACTGTGCCCCAGCAGTTGGAAAATTATAGGCTGATTGAATCAATTTGTCACTAATTACAGGAATGTACATAGTATTTTAATATATGACCCCAGCCCAATACATGGTAACATGATGCATCTTGGCTGAATACAGCTTCTCCACTTCACACGATAATGTTAAGTTGCCTGTACTGTTAGCCTTGCTATAACTACATTCCCGAATATAGGTTATTAGGCACTAACTGAATGCAACCAAGTTTCACAAGAAGAGCTTCGGCGTCCATATTAATGTATTTAACCAACACATTTTCAACGACAGCGTAAATTATAATGAAGCTTGCTTTGAGCGAACTTCCAAATTTATGTTACTATGTCGCTATAATAAGAAAATCTTGTGTAATTTAGTGCTCGCTTCAGTAATTATAATTGTTTTCAGGGAAACAGTAGAGCTTCTCGTAGAATCCATGTCTGAGAAGTACTACTTACCATAGTTATTTGTGACTTATTGTTTTCAGTTTTGAATTTCAGCCGAAAGACGTCCACTGCTGGACATAGGCCTCCCCCAAGTGCCGCCACAACAACCGGTCCTGTGCGTCTCGCATCCATCGGCTACCCGCGACCCTCACCAGGCCATCGGTTCACCTTGTGGGAGGCCTTCCAACGCTGCGTCTTCCGGTACGCGGTCGCCACTCCAGAACTTTTCGGCCCCATCGACCATCTGTTCTGCGAGCAATGTGCCCTGCCCACTGCAACTTCAGTTTGGCAATCCTTCGGGCTATGTCGGTTACCTTGATTCTCTTGCGGATATCGTCATTCTTAATCTATTACAGGATGAATCTATTACAAGTCCAGAATAGGACTACGTCCTTCAAGTCGGCAACTCCGTGACAACCGATGTTGGTTGATACTCATTTCAGAAAGTTGTTCCGGTGCTATTTTTCGGCAGCATTTTCCATAAAAATCTTTCAAATATTACTTATTTTCTAGTCAAAAGCTTCTAGTTATGAATTCGCATAATAATAATTACATTCTAGTGCCCTAGTTTCAGTAAAGCAGAAGCTAATGGAAGTTATTTTCTGTTCCGCGTTGAATTCCAAAGAAAGGTACTCAGCGATCGTAACAGAATAATTAATTCAATTTATATCATGTTTAAATAACGAAATAATGGAAAGTAAAGTAACATTTGAATTTGAAATGAAACGTAAAACCATTTCCAAGCAATTAGAGATTTGAAATTACGTTAACGATTCATTCGGAACGATAAACATAGGGAAGTATATCCAGGTAAAAGTGTAAGTGGTTTCAAAAAATAAATTGCAATACTTTCATTAAAGTTTACGGTAAAGCCGAACGTTTCCCAAGTTTCCTTGTTAAGCGGAAAGAATTAAGTTCTGAATTCCCAGGAGAAAGCATGGTGAGGTAGAAGATGGAGATTGTTGATTAGGACGCACCCTTTTGACCGTCATTCCGTGATAGAGGCAGCATAATGAGCGCTTGGGTGGAAACCGACCCTCACGCAAGCCACACACTTATTTATGTCATCCTACATAAATAAAAATACTAACCTACTTTCCTTTTCAAAGCAGATACATTTATTTTTATTCCTACTCAATACATCAAAAGTCTGTGCCCGTTTTTATTGAATTTTGTATCTCAGCAAAGCCTTATCTTTACTTCTGAAGTTTGATAAAATCGTATTTGAATATAAAGTAGACCAAATTTAATGACGGAGAATTTGCACTTCGAAAATTTGAAAAGAATTTAATATTACAAAACAGCGATTTTTTATTACTAAGTTACTTCATTATTGAAAAAATGTGTTGACTCAATAAATTATTATTTTATGTAACCAGACGTGATTCTATTTCAATCAGCTTATTGAAGGATTTTAGGGGTATTGTGTAGTGAAACAGCACTCTATTACTTATTTTAAAAACAAGTTTATTATACCCTCTCTATTACTGCAAGCAAATAAAAGAAAAACCTTTTGTTGACTTTTATAAAGAATGTTTCTTACTCAAGAATCTTGGAACACAATGAATAGAATAGCTATTTGAAGTTTATTTTCCTGTAGTTAATGTTATGCAAACTTTTAGAGACAAGATTCGTTCGAGCTTTGGCTTGTGTCCAACACTGCCTTCATGCCTCGCTCTTGGTTTGTAAGACAAACTAACAATTAACTTGTCACATAAACTACAATGATTATGTAAGCAACCGCATTATCTGTAGGTATATAATGTCATAGGCTTAGTTAACGAACCATATTCACCCTACCTCAACTTTGACCTATACCCACGCTCAATGAAACTGGAAGGTCAGAGGTCTTAAGCTTTTTTAACGACACCGGAACCTAAATAAACTTGGAGCAATAATGAAATACCAGTGACCTTTATTGCTAAGCTGATCTGATCCGTTGTATTGCGATTTATACGTGAAAATCGCCAGGGAATCCTTCACACCAATCACGAGTGGAATTCATGATATAAATAAAATGTTTAAGATTCAACACGAGGAAAAAAAGGTTTAACGATTTGTTTTCGTTCTAATCTTATTCGGACCAAAGAAAACAAAAAAAAACTGCAATACAGTGCAGAGTTTCATTTAAGTATGGTACCCTTCTTAATTTGTGGAATAGGGAATATGCAATTTTTTATTCGTAAAATGTAATAGTTATTAGCTCTAGTTAACAATTATGAAATATTTTTTAGTATACCTTCATCAGCGATGAAGTTATAAAGCGTAAAAGTTGTCAATTAGAAAGAGAAGTCCGATACCAACTCTGACGTCAAATACTATGACGCCCACACAGCTGTCACAGAAATCGGCGTTTTCGCGAGAGGGACAGATATACATATTTGTTTAAAATAGATAATACCTCGTTTGTTTTTGGATCAATCTTGATCCTATTTTCACTGTTGTTATTATATTTTTGTATATTTTTAGATAAACTGTGTAAATAATAAATATTTGTTTCATGCATATTCCCTATTGACTATGGGACTATAATTGCAAAAACAAAATGCTTTTCTATTCATTTTGTCCTTTCATACTTCAGAATTCCTATGGTAAAATGTTTGGACTCGTGATTTAATCCAATCCCAGAAAGATTTTCAGATCGTATAAGAGACCCTGTATTTGTTCCATTACCTTTTGATTTATTAAAACTTCATGCACAAGTAAAACACACTGTAGCAAGTTGAACTTAATGCTTACTTGACATTAGACTTAGAACTCAAGGTCTAGGAAAGACAGAATCAGACTTTTATTAGTGAAACATAGGTATTTACATAAAGGTCTTAGTTTCAAAAATATGGGCGCAATGTTTTGCCGTGAAGGCGTACAAATATTGTAAAAAAAAAACAGCAAATTATAAACTATTTAAAAAAAAAACAAAATTAAGTACTTACAAGGAGGATAATATTTAAATTTAATAAATATCTTAATAAAATCTAAAACTATAAAGACGCTTAAAAAGAGATACAGTTGTCTTAAAAGATTAAAAAAGTAAGCACATTAAATATTTATCGCACATGAAATATTAAACTTTTTCATTAATGAAGTCCTCTAAACTATAATAAGACCGATGGTCCTCCATTCGCGGTACATTAAACCACGATACTTCTAACATCTTGGAACACTCACATTAATGTACAGAGCTTTAGCCTACCGCAGCGATAACATATTACCCATTTCGAGGTATTTTGTTACGTATATATTTTCACGTGGTATGGTAACTTTTCAGGACAGAACGCACCTGGGTATTGTTTTCATTGTGGTGTGAGATAAACAATTTTCTTCGAGTTTGGGATCAACTTTTTGTTTGTGTTTTGTTTATGACGTCACATTAGGTTTTGTGGAAGATTCGCCAGATATTGAGGTGTTTAGAGTTTTGCTTGGAAGTTTTGTTTGTTTTCACGGACATTGAAAAGTCACTTCCACAATGACATACATAGAAAACTATAGGTATTTAAATTCAAAGAGCCGTGTAAGTGACGATTGTCTTAATGAGAAATAAAGTTCTTTAAAACCGAGAGCCCGCGATAATCAGACATTCGTTATTTTATACACCGTGTTTCAAACTTCATAATCGGAGATTGATCTCACCTATAATGGGAACATACACAGATAAACTTTCAGCTTTTATAAATTAATGAAAATCTGACTGTCGCGGGCTCTTATTCTATTAATAAAATACAAGATTCAAAGATTAAAATCACTGAAATAAATACTTTAAATATTTGCCTGAAATATTTATCGTGGAGAGGTGGCCAGATGGCCCAGATAAGGAGGCTGGTTCAAATAGTCGGAAGAAATTGGGGCTGGCTGTTACCAAGCAGTGGGAGCTTAGTCATAGTATGCGACGAAAGCAGTTAACCTTAAAACCACGTTTCTGATTCTTAAAAGACCGAAATATTTTGTTATTTACATTATGGCAAGAATCAACCTCAGCGGTACAGCCAACAACCAAAAATTTTTTTATGGATGGGAAGTCAT
This sequence comes from Mamestra configurata, assembly GCA_002192655.3. Classification (NCBI taxonomy): domain Eukaryota; kingdom Metazoa; phylum Arthropoda; class Insecta; order Lepidoptera; family Noctuidae; genus Mamestra; species Mamestra configurata. The sequence continues at coordinate 37,410 of NDFZ01005388.1, forward strand.
CAAATGCCCTTTGCGTTCCAGGGCCGCGGTGACTTTTTTAAACAAATTCCACAACCCTGGCAACTAAATACCTGCAAAACTAAATTACGCAAAATGGTTATATTAGACATATAATAAAAAGGCGTCAGTTTATGTCCGTATTATAATACCCTAAAGCTACACCTACAAACATAACCTAATATTAATTACCCAGCAGGTGACCGCTAAAAGGCTCAGTTTTGGAATACACCAGAAAGCTAAAAAATAAAATAAAAAAGATGCCAATTAGGCCGCGCTATTAATTTTCCCGTTTTCCCGCGCCGTTATCTATTGAGTTACGAGCAATTTCGATATCAATTTATCACACCGGTAAATTCAAACTGATATTGCTTTGCAGATTTATTAAGTGCTTAACGAGGGGGGACTCCCATGGAATACTGGAAATTGATAAGGATACCATTTCGAGAACATTTTTTGAATCATCATAAGAATATTGACTGTCTTTTTCTGAAGCGGTTTAAGCCTACTGAGGGTGAAATAAGTAGTTATTTAGTAGAAGCTTAAATACATAAAGGATGTTCCAGTTGTGCGTGTTCATATTTAATTGTGATTTGGAGTAGCTGATATACCTTTTGAACGCCAGAACATAAACGCATCGGCGTGCCCCCGACGCCAAGCCACAAATTTACCGTACTTTTTGTCACGTATTTGTGACGTTTGGCGTACAGGGCACGGGCTTGCTTGTCACCTAAACGTAACAGTGGCGTTCAAAAGGTTAAGGAAAAAATAGCAAAACAAAAAAAATCGACCGGATGAAACGACTAAACAGTTTCAGAGAACTGACTTTTCAAGCAGTTTGTTACAGTTTGTGGCATTTACTTTAATACAATCACAGATTTGATGTCACTAACTACTTCAGACAGCTTGAAAAGTCTTTCGGTTTGTTTTCTGTGATCGATTTCAGAAAAATAATGTTTATTTTTTTTGTTTTGCAATTTTTTCCGCAATGTCTAATCAGCTAACCGACATCACCCTTAAATATTACCACGCTCTTTTGGTGACCCTGTATCAGGACAGTCTGATACCTACATATGGGCCTTATTCTTGTTTTTAAGGAGCGTTCACATTCGCATAGCAGTCGCAAACTGTCAAACAACTCTAATTTCCCTACATTTTGAACGCCTATAAAGTACAAGAATTGCTCTTCAGATAAAACCTAGCAATGTAGGTATTTTTACCGAAGACCAGTAATAAAACAGCGCAAAGAGACCTGTCTCCCCTAAAAATCAAACAAAAACCTACAATTTAATTTTAATATTAAATACACCCTTCCAAACCTTTCGGCAACAAAAACGTTAGGACATAATTACACAATAAACTCCTCTATTTATTGAGACAAAAGAACATTTTGTAAAAAGGTCTATATAATTAAGTCTACTAAACAAGTACTTGTTGCTTTCAGGACCGGATGTAAGGTTTCTAATAATCTTCCGTGCAACCCTTTTAACTGTACCTAAGTGAAGACAGCGTAGTCTAAAGGGACGAGGCTAAATAGCGAGCATTTGTCCGGTCCGGCGTGAAAGGGGACCCATTGGCCGGACGTAAATTGAAGTCTAAAGGATCGCATCGGACGTATCATATCAAACATAGGATTTTATTACAAGCTTCCATTTAACTTCTAATGATTGAGTTTCTTGTCAGATCTTTCAAGTTGAATTAGAACCACTTCTTCTAATCACAGAGTTGAAATTTTACTGGTTTCAAGAACATACTATCGATTTTAACGGTCCGTTCGAATAATGGTGATCACTTTAAGAGCTATTTAAAAAAGTGTCAACTAGGCAATTGTGGTTTACTTTGCTTTTCTTTTCTTGAGATCCAAGACATTCTAATCGTTTCTAGGACTTCTTAAGCTTCATTTCCGGCGTTGTTCTGGTGGTTGCCTGAGACTCTGGCTACCAGGAGCTGCAGTGGTTGAAAATAAACACATTTATAAAAAAATAAAACAATATTTAATTGAAAAATGCTATTATAGTATTAAGGAATATTTAAATGATAAAATATAAGGTATGAAGAGTCCCTAATATGGTATTATTGGATCTATTTTAAATATAAGTTTAGCTATTTAAAACTTCCTCTCTCCTACATATATTTGTTTTTTGCTGTGCCCAACAGGGTCCATAATGATCACAATCTCTTTTTTAAATTTACCACCAAAGTACACATTGTGGAATGCAAATAAAGTATTGAGTATTGAGTATTGAGTATGTGTTAGAAAGTCAGATTCAAGCGATACATTGGATGCGAAACTGTGGATTCAAGTTTTTAACGAGCTGCATAACAAAATTATTATTATTTTTAATGACAGACTCGCGTTTGACTACTTTCTCACCTGATGGGGTTGATGATGGAGCACGCTTGTCTGGAATTAACCTATTCAGTCGTGACTCTCAACTGTGGAAACATTAAGATCCCCGAATTGTAGCTATCAGAAATCACACACTCTGTCAGGGAATTTCCACTATTTGTAGTTACGTGTTGTGTTGCATTCCAGCTGTGAACAATGGAAGTACGATGGAAGTATTCCCAAAACATGTTGTGTTTTGTTTTTCGTTTGCATGCCTATTTTGTTTCGAAGCTCGTATGTTTAAAACATCGAAGTTCAATAGGGTAATAGTGTCCCGGAATGTTTTAATCTGTTACGGATCCTACCTGCGCTTCGAGTGCTTAAGTTGGATAGACGATAAGTCTCCTCCCCAAAGTTTGGCAATGTACAGCGCAGCGCTGCAAGTATGAGTGTAACGTGTAGGTATCTGTTTATACTAAGTTACGTACCCGAAGGATTTATGCCTTGTTTGCGTAATAATGTGTTCCGAAACAGTATGCTGCATGAAGTAACTATGGAAGTATGGAAGCTACACTATGTAGCGATAGCAATCGTTGCCTTTCGGATTGCTATCTATTTTGCGAGAACTGGGCTGTAAAGATAAGAGATAATACTGTGAGATTGGGAAATACATCCGGGCAAAGAAATGTGGGATGTTACCCGAGTGATCGGATCAGAGATTTGCATAGGCTATGTCTTAGAGGAGTACCTACGTGAAGTTAAGGTCAGTTCTGTGATCGTATTGATTTTATCCAATAGTTCGTTGAATCACACGTGTTTTAATAGAGCATTGCTTGTGAATTCATCCATACTTCATAACTAGAAATTATAAACGCAAAAGTGACTTTGTCTGTCTTTGTGATTGTTGCCTATTACCGGTAAGACGTGAAGAAGTAACAAATATCAAGTGTATAAACGAATAGGTATGTTGTCTGGGTTAAAAAAAATATGATTCTATTTAAACCGTCAGTAAGGTTAACAAAAAATATTGAATACGTATTATTTATTTTATCAAATCAATAAAAAAATACGAAGATAAAAACGCATCAAAGATAAGGAGTGGGGGCTTGTAACGTCACTATTCAGTAAAAAGTGTACTGGTACATGACGTCACACGAGAATTCAACGCACTGTATCGTCTTCATTTTTTGTTAACGTGACAAAAGGAAAAATACGTGTCCAATATTTTTTGGAAATCTGACGGACTAATTGATTTTTTTAGTCAAATATCCTATTAGGATGAAAACTGGCACACGGGTAGGCCATGTTCTAGAATACGAAATATAACACGTTTTATCTCGGGAGTATGTTCCCTGAGGATAGTTTTCGACGAAAGGTAGTGTAAGTACATAACTATTACGTCTTCCATAAAACAGTATTTCTCTGATCCAAGAAATACTTACATGATAATGCTAGTTATGTGGGGTTAGTAACATCCCAAGCGAACAAAAACTAATATTTATAAAATGTTTTGGATAAGAATGTTTGCGGAAAAAATGTTACAGATTTAACTCCTACGCAGAGCATTTATGAATGTAAACCCTCTCGTTTTCAATAATCGACTAGTACGAAGAAATAATATTAGGACGGTAAATATTTATATTCCCTCTCGTAGTTCTCTGATAATTTCTAATTATTTCATTTGTAATTTCGTTTGATAACGCGTAGATCGGCGAGCTAGAATAATTAAATAATTAGTTCGTTTTAATGAAAGAAACACTGGTATTTAATTAAATATTTTTGGTCATAACAAATTTTGCTTCCAGGCGTAGATCAGAACTAAAATGTAGTAAAAAATTAGGCCACCTTTTTGTGCTACGTCTTAGTTACAAATAATAATAATATAGCTCCATTCATTCTAGAACAGACAGCCTTAGTATTTATTATACAAAACTAAACTTTCAGGGTAAACTTAGCTGTGCTTAACCTAAAAACTTATCAGTTTTATGTCTTACTCTATAACTACACGGACGCCCGACAACTGTTTTTGGACGAAAAACTGTCCCCAGCCTAAGATCATATGCAAACACTATGTATAAATTTAATCCTAAGCAAACACACGTCAAATATAATAGAGTGACATGCTCTCCTACAAATTCAAATGAAAGCATTTGCTTGTTTGGTGTGAAGCGAGCCTTGAATAAAATTATCAGAAAGTCAGGCCATCGTCAATTTCTTGATATCAAGCCAAGTTGCTGAGTAAGCAATAATTGCATAAATTAGCGCGAGCACACGATCAAAGGAGCCAAATGGGGGTACCGAGTGCCTACAGCCCATACTCGCCTTGCTAGAGACGGAGCGTTCCTGCACAATGTAACAGCCGTTGAGTAATTATATTGAAATCAAACTACTGACCTGGACACAATGCTTAGAAGTTTGTGCCACTTTGTTAAGGCGATGAAAAAGACAGTTAAAATAAATCCATACAGGCCTGCTGTTTAGTTACGGATAATCCTGAAATTTTTTATGATAACTTAGTATTCCAACAAGGTTTTTGAAAAATCTTCTCGATACAAATAAAGGATAGGTAGGTGCGTACTTAATGCGGGCCTGCGGACAGCGAGCGTTGGGTGGCTCGCTGTCCGATCACCACCAGGCCCGGGTCGATGGCGCGTTGTGTTTCACGCGCGCCTCAAAGAGATGTCAGCACAGAAGAAACGTACTTAATGACTTTTTAATTTGACCGTTTAAAAGAAATATCTGCGTTCCTTACCAACGATCGTTGGTAAAAATGACAATAATGTATAATGTATATAATGTATATTGAATAACTTGTCATTTTTTAATAACTTTCATTGTATAAATGAAAAAAATGAGTCAAATTTTGCATAAGTCACAAACATCTTTTTCTTTTCTATGAAATCCGACAGCGATGACCGTCAGGTCTCGTCATCCTCTTAAGTGAACGCGTATAAAGGTATGGATCAGTGTCCCCTTTTTACTTGATTAATACCGATGACCACATCTACGGCTGAGAGAAATTCCAATAGGCTCAAGTTGCGTTAGTGCTCTTCAAATCAATGTAATTCTGACTACGGTGACCGCATTCTTGACTTCTTAATTGGGTTGTGTTGAGGACGTGCTACCCGAGGATCGGAACGTAAGGACAGGTGGGAACCTGCCCGTATGTTCCTAATGTGTGAAACGAGCCAGCAGACAGGTGATAATTGAATCATATTAATATGTAGAGCTATCACGCCAATTTATTTCATAGATTTGAGATTTCATTTATTTTCATTGATTGATTTCGCTATATTATTGCTTGATTTGTGCCGTCATGCGTAGGGAGAACCTGGCTTCATTTAGAACGATTCTCAGTGGAAACACAAAGTGGAATGCTTAGTCGGTGACCTGTTCTTAATATACGGGGCATAAAGTGTGATAAAGTGAAGTTCTAGAAGATCTTTTTAAAAACAAAGAGTGTTGGCGACCCAGACTTTTTAGGGTTCCGTACACGATAGGTAACCAACGGAACCCTATTACTGAGCCTGCGCTGTCTGTCCGTCCAAACGTGTGTCTGTCAGCGGCCTGTATCTCAAGAACCGTAATACATAGATAGACAATTGTAATTTAAAAACAACACTAACAACATACACAAAATTAAGAATAAAAAAAAGATATTTTGTTTTATCATATTCAAGGTTGTTTAATCACAACCTTGAAAAAGAATTGCTTAAAAATATGCTAAAACGTTCGCAAACGAAACCCTGAAAGTTTCGAGGATTCGCCCTGTGGGAAATTTTACTTGGGAACAAAACACAAAACCCAAATTTATTAGGGGTTGGAATGGAAGTTTTTAGCAATTATCTAGTCACCTTGACAACGTAAACCAAAGATGGTCTCTAAGCTAAGCCGTAAAGGCTAGAGGTTCACTTGACACCAGTAATTCAATTTGGCAACAAGGTTTACATACATTGTGGACGAAGCCCTCATGTGATACAATTTTGGGATAAAGCGACACAACTTTGCGTAACAAACTATTCCATGATGGAATTTATTTGACAGACAATGCGACGCCAACACTGTATTTCATGTTAACTCAATTTTTCTTGAGTTTGTTAAACAAGGATTTTATTATCTTAACAATCTTTTAGCCGGAAACAATTCTGGGAGATTGAAGTTGGAGCTTTTGTGTTTTTACTATTAGTAAAACAAATTGCGTTGGTTTGTTTGCCACAAATATTTTGTTAGTATTTACTTACTAGTTTCAGCATAATATTTTTCTCGTAATCTGGAAGTTTATGGGACGGTTACCGTGAGGTCGAACCCTATTTTTCGTGGCACGAGTACTTAGTCAGCTAGTCCCAAGATGTTGCTCAAATATCTGAATCACAATTTAGCTCGTATCTTACTGCAAAGACCTTATAAGCCAACCTTAGAACAAGTAAGGAGTTGTTCTCTTGGACAAATCCTACGGACTCTGAGTTCAAAGCCCAGGATACACGAGGTTACCATCGAGAGCCTAGGCAGCATAATGGCAGTCGTTTTATTTTATTTTATTTATTTGGGAAAACAAACAATTACACATTTAGATTACAAAAGATACGATATAGAAATGATACAAATGTGAAATCAACAACGTTCTCCACAGATACACAGTGAGTCAATTTGGTAATTTTTAAGACTAGCGCGTTGTGAGAAATAAAAAAAGAGGAGTATTAATTAAAAAGTAAGAACAAAAAATAAAGCCGCCAAAGTGCCGGTTTAAACTGAAATAAATGTGACTTTCAAGTGGTATTTAATCTTCGTTCAATGAGATTGCAATTATTCCATTTACACACTATGTTGCAACTAATTACTAGGTTAATTTTACGTTAAAATTACCGTTCACTGCAACTGTAATGGCTTCTGTAAAAATACTCGTCAACATGTTTGTCGAACGAGAGCGGTAATGAAAATATTTCATTACGATTGTGCCGACCTGTTTGGCTGGCGGATAGCTGACGAGGTAATGTTCTTTGTTCCACTAGTTTTGTTGGCACCACACTGAGAGCTATCCGTTTAAGTACTTAATCATTTTCCGGGATTGTGGATTTATCCTATTTGACAATATTGTCTAGCACTGCAATGTGTGGTGAATGTTGTTTTTTTTTCGTGATCTATAACTGCGTCTCTCTCTTTGCCTAGCCTCTTCACATTATTTAGAGTCGGTTCTTTTCGACATTTTAAGACGTCGATATGTACTTGTCTGTACATATCGACGTCTTAAACTGTCGAAAAGAACCGACTCATGATCGTCGAAACATGTGTATGTGTACCTACTGTCTGTAGGTCGATCTTTAACGGCCGGTTTCAATAACGTATCTCACCTTTGACCAACTATCAAATTAGATCTATTGATTTGGATCGATGGGAATAAATTATCGAACCGTCACTAATTAAATGCATGTCAAATGAAACATTGGAAAAAAAATTACCAACCACAGCAGCTAGCTCACGTTTGACATTTATTGCGATAATTTTCGTTCTAGAAACTAGACGTAAGCGAAATGTGGTCTAACTGGAAATTGCTCTTGGTTTAGAATTTACAGACATAAGAAGGCCCGATGGTATCGTGTCTTAGAAATCATCGGAGTAAACAAAATATTTGTAGCTACTAATCTTATTGTCTTAACATTCAAAGATTTATTTACTCTGATGAAAGTGGAACCTTTGCAAGATCATGAATAAGTTAACTTGAAGTAAACCTTTTTTTCATGCTTATTATGTATATCGTTGCTGAACCCTGCGTGATTTGTCAAAAATGTATCTTATTAGTAACTAATAGTTAGATTTTATAGCCCGTAATGTACCTACCCATAGTTGCGATTTCTTAAAAATACTAATTAAAATCGCTTCCTCTTATCTTGTATTGTTGACATTTTACATGTTGGTTTAGTTTCGATGACAACGATTTTTTATTATTTCTACTAGTATAACCTGCTTCTCTATTTAGTATTGGCTCCAGACGAAGAAACTTGTCAACGATCAATAGGACAGGCTCGATTTTTTTTTGAGCAGTTTATAATCAATACTCTATTAATATTTAGTTCGGCTTAACCCAAAATCCTCATCTCGCCACTGATGCAAAATCTTGTCTATTTTACAGCTATTCAGTTCAAGAGCCACTTATTAAAATACATATTATCCTAACACTGAAAACATCAACCGTGAAATCATCAGTCATCTTAAAAGAAATCTGTCAGAATTGTTCTTGTAGCATTTATCTTTGTCCAAAAGAGCGATTCGTTAATGGTACATTCCTTGCAGTTTTCTCAATTAATTAATTTTGAAGACAGCTGTTTCCCGACAGTTTTGTTCTTTGTTGTACGGTTGCTACGGAATCGTGTCAGAAGTGGAATGTTAGTAATTTCTGCCTTTATTTCGTTATTGGTTTGTGAAAAAGTATTCTATATCCGCTTAAAGATTCTTACTACATTTTTATTCGACGCAACAAGAAAATAAAACGCAAAAGAACTGTGTATCGTTGAACTCCTTAAAGTTCTAAGTTCGAGCTACACGATAACTGACAAAGATGCACTGTCAGGTGGTCTCAAAACACCACTTCAGACATTAACCTACATGGTTCTCATATGATTTGACTAGTACGATTGTGTAATATGGACTTTAAAAGAGACGTTGACCTCTGAGTTTGTTTCAATGTTTTTTCTATGGGTAGTCAGCTAGGAAACACCGGCCTCATCAGTTCAAAAATGACCAAAAAAAATTGACGTGTAAAAGTGTTAAACCTACCTTGTATAGTGATCTCCATTGCTCAATGGTTTGCAACGAAAAAACTCACTGTTTTCTGTTTTTGAAAAAAGAATAACATAGTTTTAATCTAAATTATCGTGCTTCAAAGTGCTCCGAAAGAATAGCTGTAGCGTCGTAGGTAAAGTCCCAATACATGAACAATAAGAATAGACAAAAAAAAACTGCGATACATAAAACTTCCTGGTCTGAACCAGGAAGTTTTTTGTATCGCAAGTTGCGTATACACTCAGATCTCACAAATAGGTCAGGAAAAGCTATTCATTCATAGGCCATACAAATATTATTTCAGTAAGTGCGGAAACGGAACATCCTATATCGAAAACATTTTCAACCCATCTCAGTCAGACGTCAAAAGAAGCGCAAGGTTTCAAACTTTAGTATATGCAAATACACACATATAGTACTTAGAAAGAGTCTTTCTTACAAATCTATTGGCCTCAGGTAACTTGTAATCAAAATTCATTTAAAACTCGACAATGTGAAAATAGTAAACCATTTTTCTAGGGGTTAGTTTTTTGATCCTTAGTTAGGCCATTGGTTAAAAATTACGGGTACCTAAATTTCGATAACATGAGTTTGTCGATCAATATTTAGCTTGGCCAGTAATAGCTTACAATTCATCGAAAAACGCATTTTTTCGAAATTGTTATCAAAAATTAAACTGTTGGTTAATTCGTATCAAAACACTCGCCAATAGTAACATAATATTTTGTATAGACAAAGCACTCGCCACACTTAGTTACCAATATTCAGTAATATCTAGTACCAGGCTTTAATAATAGCCTAGGGCTTAGATAGTCTATGCTACAATGTAGATACTACAATGACCGGCTAACTTCCCTTCTGAAACTGTATATTAACTCCGGCTTATTCCTTCCTGACCACGTCTTGGTACTTACGTCATTGTGATGTGATCCTCTATTGGTCTATAAATTGACGTAAAGTATGAATACCTATTAGCTATGGATGAAACACATACATATATGTTTTACTTGAATGTTCCTACCCCGTTGTGTTGCCGCCCTATATGTCATGATATACAGGGGGGCATCGAACCTGTTACCATGAATTCAGTTCAGGATTCTTTCGTGAATAATTTTACGAAGTTAAGGAAAATGCAGACTTCAGATAAAACACGAAATTTAAAAAAGTATTTCATACCTTGTTTTTTTACCGACTCCCACAAAATCTGCTAATGGTTCACGAACCGATTGCAAGATAAAGAAAAGAAAAAAAAAATACCTTGTTTTTTTGCATTCAAGTCAAACAAAGTTTCTGAAAATACATATCAATCCAATACATGAAGCCCGTGTAAATGTTTACATTGGTTGTCCAAAACTGCTATAACGTCCAATTGTATTTAAAGACAGATCCTAAAAAGATAAAAAAAATGATTGGTTCAGTTTTCAATCTCAAGTTTACGTGGAGGCAATATAGGTCAAGATAAAATCCAAATCCCAGACAGCTGTTTAAAATTCCAGAGAATTATAGAATAAAAAAACATCCTTGAAAAACTACTATAAGTCTGAAAAGCCTCCATCTAGTTATTGTTCCAATTAAAAATTAAACCAAACCCCAACTTTGCTTTGCTTTGAACACTCTGTATAACCAACATTAATTAATTAATTAATACCGGAACGCAACAGACCAAGAGAAGAAATAATTTGATTTTATTTTTTTAACCTGAATTAAAACTTGCAGAGAATAACCGACGCTATTGCTATAGTACTTTGGGTCACATTCATTAGTAGGTTTGTGTGTCAATACTGTGTGTAAGCATGTTTCCTCGTTCCATTTCAGGTAAAAGCTTTTCCTAATATTCGTGGCTCGCAAATATGTTATTGCTCGGCGGGAAGGTAAATGTTTAGCCATCGCTCATACGGGCCTGCTTGTAAACGATACTTGTGGCATATTGGCAAAGTACATTAGCTTTCTAACGTATGAGATTGTCAGGGAACAAATATATGTTTAACGTGTTTATCTTCGTCATATCTACCTACAGATGGAGCAGTAGATGGGAAAGTCTCAAGTTTGAAAAGTTTTGCAGTAGCGTCAATGGAAATGTACCTCATTATGATATCCTATAACATATTATTTATTAAATTTATTACTTAAACTACATATTCATTACCTTGAAATAAGTCGCATTCGATGGATCAATTGTTTTTCTCATATTTGGTAGTGTGGTTTGAGAGTTTGTGTTTTGTTAAATGCATAGGCCATTACCAGATATTTCAGAGCCTATTTATTACCACTAATTCTTTTCCGCACAAATACAGAAAACCCATCTCACATATCTAATAAAATACCCAGTAAACAAATTCATCGCAAACAAAAATACATTTGACGTGTTCTCTGAAAACACGCTTATCTATCCACGGAATCCAATCTGCGGGTGTCCCGAGATTGAAATCGTGTAAACATGAATTGAAACGAATGTACAAGAACAAACACAGCTTCGCGCGACTGCGATATAGGATGACAACTAAATGGCTCGATATAGCAAGACAAGAGAAAACAATAGATACATAGAATTGATTTTATTTTACACCAAAATAGTGACAGCTTTTTACAAAATTCTTGATTCCATGACCACAACGGTGGAAACCTTTTGTCATTGTCTTAAAACTTTTGCAATATATCAAAACTGTCAAGATTGATTCTAGCCCTATTTCACACCTCTACGCATACCTACTATTCATCTTTTTTTTTTTACTTTTTGAAACATATATTTTGATTACCAGCTTTCTCTTGCGGCTTCCTTTGCAAGGCTTATTCCGAAAAATTAACCTGTTTTCTAAAAAAATTAAGCCTATGTCATTCGGCAGTCAAGACGAAGAAGAGGTTTTTGGTTATTGGAAACGTCATTATCCGCAACGAAAACTCCATGGATCGCCTCATCGTCCAAGGCCATGTAAAGAGAAGACGCTCACGTGGCAGATCTCCTACAAGCTGGATCGACCTTATTAAAAGCACCACAAAATGCTCCATTGTGCAATACTATCGCAACACCTACAACAGAAGCCGTTGGGAACACACTGCGAGAGCTTCCGTACTCGCAGAGGATAACCGTGACAGTCCGACATCATAATAAGCCACGACCACTCTGTCAACAGTTCACGACTGAAGAGAATTGGAAACAAACTAACATCTATATCTTCTACTTTTAAAACTTGTCGTAATAATAATAATAAGCCGGATATCGTGGTGATAGACCGATTAGCGCGCCGCACAATGATAATCGATGTTACCATCCCGCATGACGTGAACCTCGTGAAAGCTGAGAAAGAGAAACAAATCAAGTACCTCGACTTAGCACATAAGGTTGTCGACATGTGGAATGTGGACTCGGCTGTCATTGTGCCGATTGTCATTACGGCCAATGGCCTGTTGTCCAAAAGCTTCGACGACCATCTGTCGAAGCTGTCGTTGCGCGGTTGGGTAAAAGGCCTGATACAGAAGGCAGTACTTCTCGATACAGCTCGTATTGTGAGGAGGTTCCTTTCTCTGGAGCCCTAACCACCGGTAGCTTGGAGGCTCCCGACACCGGCGGACTACTATTTTTTATATTTTCAAATGTTTTTTTTTGTTACAACTGTTTTTATAAAAGAAATATTAAAAATGTAAATATATGTTAAGAAAACGAAATAAACGAAATAATAATAATAATAAACATTTATTTTAGATAAAATCCATATTTCAAAACACACACACACTAAAAAAATAAATAATAATAATATAATAAACTTGATAATAAACCACCACATGAGTAGACCAATTAATTTGAACGAACCAGTACAGTTTTACAAACGCTTAAAAACACGTCCAATTCTATCTCGCTGACGGCAACTTTACTTACAAAAAAAACTTGAGCTTATCGCTGAACAAAATGTAACGCCTGAAAACTGTTATCGACTATTTGGGATTTGTTTGAATACGTACTGAAAAGCGGAGCTTTTTTCTGGAGGCTCCATAACAATGTAAGCACCTATAAAAATCTAGTTCATACTTTCAAGTTGGTGTTAAGAACCGAGCACACGATTTTGTTGATTTAGTAAATCATTTTGTTAATTCTGATTTAGAAATCTTCTTGCCGCATTTGGTCCGTGAATGGGTGACTATCATAAAATTTCGAGATTCCTCCGTGCCTGGAAAGCACGTTAAGCTGTTGGTACCTGCAATCATTCACGGCTAGTCAGGAGCCATAAAATCTGAATTCCAGTGTTCCCGGGTATTGTGTTACCGGTTACTGGGCTGTGGAGCTCAGAGGGGCACTTACTCCATGTAAAATACTGGTACTCAGCTGCATCTGCTAAGACTAGAAGACGACCCCAATATAGTTTTGGAAGTGGCTCAGCATATTGATTGTTTAAGAAGGGTTAACGTTTGGAAAGTCGCTTAAAAACATGCAAGCTTTAGATGGAAATCCACAGTGAAAATTGGCTTTGATAATTTAGCAATCTTGCAATTGAGAATAAATTAGCTTACTTACTGCTAACTCGGAACTTTATTAAGTAAAGTCCACTGCAGTCATGAAATTAAATCACGCAGTTCCTTCTCTATACATAAGTAAAAACATATGTCACTGCATACCTACTGGCCGTTTGTCTTTGATAGTACCTACCTCTACAGAGGTTATAGTAGGCGCCAGATAATCGTGGAATAACGGTCATTGACCCACCTACAATTATTGACATTTTTAATTTGAAAAACGGAATTAATGACACAAAGCTGTCCCGAATCATCATCTCTCGTGATCCTTAACATTGTCTAATAATGAAAAACGATTCATATTTAATTGTTCAGGTACCTATGAACAGTTATTAGGGAAAGGTCAATATACTTTATTCCACATTTATCTGGCGCCTACTATAGTAATCTGCTGACGAAGCCATTGACGTTCTAGTAGCGTAGTAGTGGCGACCGGTAATTGTTTTACCCGAGCAAGATGACTGGCCGTGTTTATTGATCGACATGCCCTGAATAATCCCTTTTGCCTAGCTGAGTAAAAATACTTTCTGCTGATGAGAATCCGTCTACGGCATACTAAAGTAGTGTAGTTTTTCCATTATAAGGACATTATTTTATTTGGAAATTCATCAAATATGCGATGTGCAAATTAGGTCTCAACTCAGACTAGATTTATATCTTAGGTCTATTTGTTACACTAGACTCTAGACCCTAGCTTCCATTAGCTCTGAATTAAACTGTTAGGTTTAGCAAGAAAACAACATTTCTCTACAACTTCTTTGCTCAGCCAACAGTCCTTCTCAAATAACGTAGTGTGACATAAATCGGTTGGAAAATAGAACTAACAGCTGGTAGCACGAGCACAGTGTAGCTAGAATGACAAGCTGCGACTTTCGCTTCAAAATTAAAATCACTTTACTATGCTGTGTGCAGGCCCATTCAGAAGTAGGAAAAAAGGGTTCGTACTCGTAAAAAAATCATAAAACTCACATTTTTGCTTTGCACCATTCCAGTCACGTATTCCAACGAGATCACGTTCGTCTTTTGATTTTTTTTTGTGAAGACCTAATCTGTGATTTTTGTTCTGTATACCCGCAACACATGCTCTTGATAAATTGCTAGTTCTTGAGTGAGGCCGTAAAAAATAAATAACTATGAGAAATTGATGTATGGAGGTGACATAGGTTTATGGTCTTGATTTTTCTGCGACCGTAGAAGGCCGTAAATATTGCGACTTCCTTTTTTTGATTAAGAAATTTATTGGACCTCAAACCTACGCATTTTTCTGTAAGCTACCCTACCTCAGGCCGATAAAAACTTACAATAAAGACACAATAGAGCCACGTTTGTCGGGACCAGGTATCAGAAAAACCCATTTCCCGAGTCGCCTTTCATAACGCGATCAGAATTCGTACAAGTTTAATACCGAAAAAAGGACAGCCCTTTCAAAATTCACCCTTTTTGTACCCAATTAGTATTTCATAAATCGTTCAAAAGGAGGTATAGAAACTTGTTTTTTCTTAGAGTTTGCCGCGCCAGTGATGAGAATATTGGTGTTTGTTTGGGTCTCGGTGGACGAGGTAGAGCAAATAGCGTTGTTTACTGAAGGTGGCGAGGTTTGCAGAGAGATCAGTCTTACGACCGTCAAGCTAAGAGCCCTCCGACCTTTCCGAGAGGCTTCTTTACACGGGATGTTTGTCCGGCACGAATAATTACAAATCATTGCTAAGGCTTTTGGAGTAAGACGGCCGAAATTGGGCGGTAAGGGAACTGTGATAGTGATGGTTTAGGCTCGGAATTTCGGATATTTTTGGAGATGGTATTTAATAAATAAACGAACTCTTCAAATATTTAACTGCAAAAAGAAAATTTTACTTATACTACTACTTATACAACTTTTGAAAATGCCGGGAAGTATTTCCGTTTTACATTTTCCACAAAACCATTGATGAAAAGTCTTAGCCAATTAGTCTGCTTAGCCTTTCCCAAACATGTTGCAACCTTTCCCAAGCATCGGCTTCCATTCTGGTTAGATAGGCCGATCTCATTATAGTGCATCCGGTTGGATGCAACTGAGTGTTTTGCATGGAGCAACTGTCTGGTTCTATATAGTGTCGGACGTAAAAGAATAGAACCATCCCATCTCTTCCAGTAAGTGCCGTAAGAGGCGACTAAGGGACTCATCAGAGAATGGGCAACAGCATTCTCTGTACATTGCAACAGCTACACTGCGATCGCCAACCCACGCCACGCTTGGCAGGCCCACGCGCGGCGATTATGGCAGCCTGGGGGGGAGGCCTTTTTTTTTTTTTTTTGATATCGGGGGGAAATCCTCATGGAAATCCTCCACCCTGGGGTGGGTGGAGGGGTCTGTCAGACTCTTACTGACTAAAACCTGAAATCACCCCGGTGGTCCATCTCCCACCTACGCCGGGGATCGCGGGAACGAATGCGACATCCGCAATCCCCTGCTGGTGCCGGCCCGCCACTGCGGGCCACCTCGAGTCAGCGGGGGGAGTGAGGTATTTGACTCCCCCCGCTACGTCAAAGAGGGGCGCACGGGAACACCACGTGCCGCCACCTCAGGTCCGGATGAATGGGGGGCGACGGACATCTCTGGGGGAGGCCTATGTTTAGCAGTGAACGTCTTTCGGCTGGTATGATGAACTGCCTGTCGTCTGTGTTCGCCACAGAGCAATTTTTTTGTTATTCTTGAAGACTGACCCGTGCAGCTTTTATTATTTAGGCATGAAAAGTATTAGTGCCTTTCCCACAATGTCCGAATAGCCAATACTCAGCGGACAAATTCGAAAATTAAATACAAATTATATGAAAATTTGTGCCAATTAAGCTAACGGGAATTTAATCGTAGGTGGTGAAACATGTCCTTAGTATTTTCAATAAATCCAAGGAAATAACCACACTCGTATTCAATATACCTACCCTATATTTAGCGTAAGAAAGGTGAACAGGAAAACTAAACCAAACAATAATGACTACACGCCAATGTAATTCATAACGAAAATAATTCCTACCCACACAGGATAATGAATATACTCAGATAATGAGTATTTCTTTCAGCCGACTATTATACTGATAATGATGATGAGCCACGCTAATCACGGCGGCTAATAGATAAACATCTCATTAGAACGTAACCTTTTCAGTAATGTCAGGTTTGAATGAGGTAGTCGATGTGCTGGTTATCAAAAACCTACTTTGACGTTCCCTTCATCGTCATCATGAGGCAACTGGATGCAAAAAAGTTGGGAATCTTAAGTGGAGTTCCCTGCCGGAGTCTGTGTTCTCTGATAGCTACAACCTGGGGATATTTAAGTCAAGAGTGAATAGGTTACTTCTAGGAAAACGTGCTCCATCGTCGACAACATTATTGCTTTCCATCAGGTGCGGTTGTGGTCAAACGCGTGCCTCACAATAATAAAAAACCGGCCAAGTGCGAGTCGAACTCTCACACAAACAGTTCCGTACCATAAACCGAAAAAAACATGTATCTTGTACCTATGCATACCCCTTTAATTTTTAATCTAATTTTTATTATTTGTTGTTATAGTGGTAATAGAAATACACAATGTGAAAATTTCAACTGTCTACCCATTACGGTTCTTGAGATACAGCGCGCTGACAGACAGACGGATGTATGGATGAATGGTCAGACAGATGAACGGATCGATGGACGGACGGAAGGACGGACAGCGGAGGCTTAGTAATAGGGATCTGTTGGTTACCCTTTGGGTACGGAATCGTAAAAATAAAAATGTTTCCGTTTTGACAAAGGGATAATGCAATGTAGTCTTGTTTAGGTTGGGTTTAGTATTTGTCTTGTATAGTGTTCCCAGCCCCGAAAACCGCAATCATGATGGCTTCAAGACGTCACAGGGCCCCAGGACTTATAACGTAAAACACTTTTACTAACTACTGTAACCCCCAAAATCCCTCTAAAACAAGTGTCGGGGCTCGACTAGTCTCGGAGAAACTATTTAACTGTTTTAGATCCCACTACGAAATGTCTCAATGTCATCAGTAATCAGTAAAGAACAGCAGAGGCATTAGAATAAATACAATTTCTATTTTATGTGGAGGACAGGTACCAAAACTAAGGCACACTCTAACTGCTTAGGCTTGTTTGTTCATAACTGACCAAACGATAATAGTAAAAGTATCTTAACGACCACTAATGGATTACCTTAAAATAGAAATCACTTTTTTTGTTGTAAACATACTTACTCATTAGACCTCGCCAGAGCATATCAGTCGCAATCTGTCAATAATTTATGGAAATTGAGGCATTTTTGACAGACTGCGACTCAGATGCGATATAAGCAGTACACTGTACAGCATGCCTTGGAGACGCCCATGGTGACAGACAGCAAACTGTATTTGAGACATATAATTGGGTAGATGAATAAAAAAACATATTAAGGCTGCGTTTCCACCAGAGATGTGCGAGGATGCGTAGCGAAGGATGTGTTTGTTAAGAGCCAATAGAATCGCTTCATTAACCTAGCCTCGCTCAGCACAAGCAATTCTATTGGTTCGGCCAGTTAGATCACCAAAAAATATTAAACGTGTATATTTCTTTTGTCACGTCAATAAAAAATGAGGACATTATACAGTGCGTTGAGAGATTGCGTTTCGTCACGCCTTGGTACATTTACACTTTTTACCAAGACGTGACGTCGAACGCCCGATTCCTAAACTTTCATGCGTTTATCTTTGTCAATTTTATTGATTTCATAAAGCAACTATTTTGATTTAAAAACCACACTACTAAACCGATTGTGATGAAATTTCTATGGAACCAATCGGAAAGTATATCTTTTCACAAAAATAAAGTTTTTTTTCAAATCGGTTCATAAATGACGGAGTTATGAGGTAAAAAACACACAAAAAAACATACAACCGAATTGAGAACCTCCTCCTTTTTATGAAGTCGGTTAAAATACATACGTGTCCAATATTTTTTGATAATCAAACTGACAGATAACTTTTTTTTCCCTGGCTTCAACTTCATTATAGATAACTCTTTTCATGCCCAACTAGCGTCCCACTTAGTTCCACAAAAGTATATTGTGTACTGTTCTTCCAAATATTTGCACCTTTTGCACAAAAAAATCCTTTCAGTCCTAAAATTCTATGAAGAAGATTGTATAGAAATATTGTGAAACGACTTACAAGATAAGCGAATATTTTAGGTCAACCAAAAAATGGAGATGAAAAATCGCAAATTAGATGTTGCCAGAAAAGCAAAACAAAGAAACAACATTTCTTTGTTATTGAATTAATTAAAATTGTTTGTCCACTCTAACTCAAGGATGAATAATAAAAAGTATGAGACTTTATTTTCATTTAAAATTGCATTCTGACAGTCGTGAGGGCTTTAATTAATTTTAATCCCTTTATTTCTATTCTTGAATATTTTTCTAATTTGATGTTTTTAAGTGAACGCGTTCTGATCTTCTCATAGGCTCTTCTCAGAATTTCAACGAATGAAATCTGTTTTCTTTGTTAAAATTTCAAACAAAACATCGTCAACCTTAGCTTAACGACTCAATCGATCATGATGTCAGTTAGGCATAATGATAATTTATCATCTGTAAGCACACTTTGCAAAATGGCACGGCGCGGTGGCGGCGTAATGTTCCGTCCCGACCACCTTAGTATAAAATTTAAATTTAAGATTTATTATGTAAATGAGGATTAAACAATGTATAATTATTTACAAACAGCCATATTGAGGTTATATGTACATTATGTAAGGGATCATTGTTACTAAGTAAAGCCATTAATCGTATAGTAGGACGTGCTTCATTTTAAGAGTTTCCCTTTTTGAAGCAGGAAAAGAATGAGCCACTTTATTTTCGTGAAGTTTTTACTTCCCTGTTACAAATGACAGTCATATCTCGTATGCATATGTCGACGTGGGAAAACACAATATGCTCCCGACAAATTATCTGGGAACTTGCTCATAGTGTTGCCAACCGGCTCTGGGGGATGAAAAATGATAGAGCTTCTACTCAAACCACGCTCACACTGCGGTATTCTAGTATATTTTTTCTAATTAAAATGGGAATACTAAGATTTGTCGGCGGGATCTGAACAATATTATATGTTAAGAATAAAAAGTTATGTGTCCATTACCTTGACCTACCTTTCACAAGTGGGAGATTTTAATAAACGTCTTAAAACTTTCAAGCTGTTCAACCAGTTTTATGAACGGTGAAATCTATGTATAAAGCCCACAAGGGAGCACTTAAAGAAAACTTCAAAAACACTTCCCAAAATAGTTTGTAAAGGTAGATAATAAAACGAAAGTTTTACTGGAGAAGTTTATTTTTAACGTTTGTTCATATTGAGATTTCTCAGACTCGTAAAGTTAACTTTACCAGTTCAAAGTTACACATCTAGCTTTTTATATGGCGAAAACAGAAACTATTGAGAGCACTACTTATGCGATAACAGACAACAATTGGAGAGTTAATTACATGCATACTTGTTAAGATTTCTATAGGCAATAACTATACATTTTCGGGCATAGGCATAAACAATGAAGCGCCTTTATATTTCTTAGCACAATTAAATGTTCACTCAGCTGCATTCAATACTGGGGCTTACACATCGATGCAACGTTCTAGCCTAGTTGTCTTCGTAAAACGATCGAATGCCGGCGCCACCCTTGTTGGTCCCGTTTTTATCTACAAAAAAATATGTCCCTTTACAGTTCATTGGCTTATGTAACTGTTTCATCACGCACTATCTCACTGCTGACACAGCGACCACCACATTTCTTCTACTCTTACTTTTATTTAATTTAACGATTCTATAACTGAATTTGTGTTTCTCATGGTATTCAATACTATTATTATCTCCTCTTGCATTTATGTCTTCTTTTGTGTCAGCTATCTTCAGTTTTCCTTTCACTTTTATCCATCTATCGTTCTTCCAGTCGTATTTCCTGCCCATAGCTAAGAGGATGTCTTCAAATTTAGGCCATGGTGAATTTGTAGAACTAAGTTTATTACGCTTATCATCTTTCAAGGCTTCATATTTAATAGTATTGTGTTCAGTGATTGAATGTTTCGAAGGCATTTCATTAGTTATATGACTAGTGTTAGCGTATAAAAAATTCCTTTCTATTTTATCGACGTGTTCATCATTCCCCGTTTCTTTTTTACGATCCTGTATATTTGTTACATGTTTGTAGTGTATTCTATCAACATTATCCCCCTTGTATCGCTCCTCTGGATATTCATCGTAAAAGCTTTCTATCTCGCGCTCAATTTTTTCTGCAAAGGAAATTGAAATATGTCAGACACACTTTTTGTAAGCAATTGTTAAGGAAAAGGGTGAAGTTTTAAAAGGAACAAATTTTCATGACATCGTTTGTAAACAGTTTTATTTTCGTGATGCTCGTACCGTGAAAACGGACCTTTAACAAATTGAAGAGCAAAATGATGATGCATGTTTATTTTTGAATGTCTGTTTTTAATAAAGATAACATTTCCATCTAACAAATAACTCTCTCTAAAGGATAATATAGAAATATTTAAAAAAGAATCATGTTGTAGCACAAGGAAAATATGGTGCAAGAATAACAATTTATATGCAAATACGGCTTCAACCTAGACTTGTTTTTTTAAACTAGAATAGTTATGTGTGGTAATTGCTATTTGCATTCGTTAAAGTAAAAACAAGATGGCTCAAAAATGTATGTTTGTCACTTTGTGTTTTGTCTATATTCCTAGGTACCTAACTGTATTGACATTAGGTATTTAAGTTCACAGTATTGACACCAATTCTAACTCTGACAAAACTCGAATATCGCTTCCTAAAGTTTTTTGAAAGATAACTTATCGAAAGCAGTATCGGTACAAATGCTAGCGAGAGTTCGCGCTGGGTCATGACGACAGATAGTCATCTTGTTCAACGTAGCCTTGCTTTTATATTTAGATGGTTCTGGTTGCATTTAAGTACCAAATTTAACAATATAATTTGTAGTCCCACCCAGGGACCTGTTTCATAAAACCGGCAGGTGACAAGTGCCAAGTGACAATGTAAGTGTCAATTCTACTTATTTTTAGCAACGTTGGCATTCGCATGTCAGTCGCAATTTATCAACATTTTATGGAATTGAGGCTTTTCGGACCGATTGTGACTGGGTTGCGAATGCAAACGTTGCTTGCAAATAGTAGGATTGACTATCCGATACCGCATCTGTCGCGAAACGTAATTAGGTATGTAATTTTATTAAATAGAACTCAGAAACAATATATGCTTATATTGTTCCTGAGTTCAATATAATCGACCAACGACGACAAGACGTCACGGAACTGTTGAAGTGCGAAACTTAAGCTTAGCGTAGGTATTCCATATTTATTTCGTAAAGATCCTTACCTGCCATCGTTTTGTACAATTCAATATCATGTCGAAGCTTCTCTTTGTCCCTTTCTTTCCAATGTCCATCACCTTGATCTGTAGGAAATAAATTAAAGGTATATTTCTACTCTCATAGTAATTTCGGGATGAATAGAAACCTCTCAAAGGTTGGATCGGAATGATCTCATTTTTATTGTATTGATAGAAATTTCGATTGATGTTTTGCCCGGCAGCACTGATATATTTTCTGATTTTCCCTTTTTCTTTGTGTTTCGGTGTTGTAGTAAATAATGAATCTGAGAGTTATTGAGTTGGTTCGCGTGATTGTGATTCTAGGGAACTTGTTGTAGAAGAATTCGGGTATATTTATATTGAGTTTCATATTTAGTCAGAACATAAATGTAGAAAATCCTTTCATCAATCACTAAGCGATGCGTGGTGCAATGGTACCCACTCTTCAAACAACGTATAAGTAAATCAAAGAATCAATAAAAAATAAATTACGTAAGATTAACTTACCAATGCAAACTATGAAGATAAAGAGAAAGGTTGTATAGTCCATAATGTGCCTGTACATCAACCTTCTAATGAAGCCTCCAGACCTGAAACAATACAAACTAGCTTAAGCTCAATTTGGCGGGAAACTACGTTCACGCAATTTGTGATTAGGTACATTAAACACTTGGTTAACATGTCTAAAATAGGCGATAAAAAATTAGTTATTTCTAAGTTCAGAGCAGTCAAAACATTGAAAATATACGGCGAAAAAATATCTTTTAAATTAGCCTTTGCGTTTCCCGCTTTACAAATATTTAAGCACAAATATGTTATGAACTACGCGCAACTTCCTGCTGAATATTTGCAAACTTGCTGTTGCATTTTGCGCTAAAGCATGGCCGAGATTCCGGTGTAAAAAATTAGGAAAGTATGCGCAGACTTTTTATCAGCTCCGTAACAAAATGTTTGAAAAAAGAATAGTTGAGTTACAATGTGTTCCCCAGGAGTTAAGCTGAGTTATGCTTGTGCGTGGAAACAATTTCTATAAAAAGAGTTATCGTTGTTATCGTTTCGCTATCGACAAATTTTATAGGGAAATCAATGGGATGTCAATTTCGAAGTGTTGTAAGCTATACAAATTCTGTCCAAAAAAATATCAAAGGTGAAAGTCTGTAGTTCTTATAAAACATGAGTAGATTCTGGAAAATATAATCGTTTTTTACTCTGCTCAATAATAATAAAAACTCAACGGAACATAGCAGCTGGTACGTTCCGTTGAGATTTTTGCCATCCTTCACGAAGGCAAAACGCTGGCAAGAGCCTGCATGGAAATAATTGTTGACATGAATTTGTTTTTAGCATTCAAATAAAATAAAAAAATGTTATCAATGGTTAAATGTGACCTAGCTTTCTAATAAATCTTGCATGATATTAACCTGAATAATTATGAACTCTTCAAATGCAATCAATCCCATTCAAATAGAATCATTGAAAATATATCCGTGTTTTTGAGAAAAAGGACTTTGATCTCATGCGATTTATTGAAAAGAAACGGATTTTGCACTACATAACCCGGTGAAATAATGTTTAACATATTTGTACATAGAATACCTTCTCCATACTATTTTCACACGAACAACTCGATAGTTTTACGACATCCAACTAGCGTAAACACGTTGATAACGACATTATGTAGTGGATATAAAAGGGGTACAGGCTATTTATGGCACAGAAGGCAAGGCTCTCCTTTAATTTTTATGTGTGTGTCGTAAACAGGGACTCTGGGATTAGGTCAAGAGGAAGGGAATCATTTTATGCCCTGAACCTTTCTCAACCATGTGTCGGAGACGTGATAGCTCATATTACACAATGAGTTCGGCCGTTTATATACTCTTAAAAGGGGTTAAGAAATAATTATGCTTACAATAAGTAATATACTTGTTCAAGTGGGTATGATTTAAATAGATTATTCGCGTTAGTGAACATAAAACTCTCCAGTCGCGGGTCTGCTGGATTTTTTTTTATTATGAAGTTAGCAGCACCTTTGTGCTCTTCTATTTGTTATTGATCCTTCCTCTTATAAGTGTTTTGTGTGTACATAAATAAATAACTAAAAATCGTTCGAGTTCGGTGTTTTTCATCCTAACTGTATTATGTAAATATATATAACGTCCCATTAAAATAAATGGCAAACTTTTAGAAATCATTCAGATAGTAAACTGAGGACAAATAGTTAAAAAAAATAGCTTGGATATCTTTGGTTAGTCGTACTAAGCGCTGTGTTAAAATTTGTACATCAATTTTAATGGGACCTTATATATAGAAACCAACTCAGAGGTATCTTTAAAAGTCCTGGCCTGGTTTAATCATGTGAGGACCATACAGGTTAGTGTCTGAGAAGGTTTTAAAACGACACAGATTTGAGTGAAGTTGTAAATTTTTGAATAGTCAGTTAAATCATCATACTCTTGCACTTATCCCAATTCATTTTGGTTCGGCACAACATGATGTGTTGTTTTAGCGTACCTACTTATCTGTTATGTGTTATCTTTGCTACATATATTACTACTAAGTACTACTAATACATGTAAGAACTGACTATCTGTGTGTGTAACATAACAGCTCGGCAAACGAAATAGTAAAAAAATTAATAGATAGATATCTAAAGGCCGATTTTTCAATTGTCAGATAACTTATAACTGAGGAATAAAAATAGCGGTTTCACAAATTTTGTTTAAGAAATATGTCAATCATCCATTTTATTCTTCAGTCAAATATTATCGGAGTGACAGTTAAAAAATCAGTCCTAAAGTGAATACTTAAAGTATACACGCTATCTAGACTCTTTATAACAAACATTGTTCCCAAGCACATTGTACTTCCCCTTTTATTCCCAACAGAATCCACTGTTGGACCCTTAGTTTTGATCAAGTCGTTTCCCGTCAACCCTTATCAAACTAGACTCCTTTCTTAATAATATTTTCTCGGTTTTGTTCTGAAGGAAATGACGGCATAATAAGTAAAGGGAACCTAAGAAATATTCATAGATTCCACATTGATACTCATAATTTCGACCAAAATATACTTGTAAAAAAAAAACAGATTTAAATCCGTTTCAAATCGCCATTGATTCTGAGATTAATTCATTTTTAGGGTCTTGGTTACTGACTGATAGGATGAACACTGATACTGTCTGATACCCCTCGAGTGAGCACTGCCTCGTCAGGTGGTTTAAGTTATGGGTCCACGACATTAAAGTCACCTTTTGTAGGTTAAGAATAATCACGTTTATTCCCTGAAACTAGTAAAGACAACCTTCCACTTGGACCAGTGCGCAGTAACTGGTCCAAGTCCATTTCTGCTTACCTAGCGTTCTGCCTTTCATGCTTACCTTGTGTCCCTACACATTCATCTAGCTTTTTCCCATCCATATTGGGGTCGGCTTCCAGTCTCACCGGATAGAGCTCGCCTTCGGTCGCCCCATGTAAAATACTGGTATTTACCAGTATTTTACATGGGGCGACCGGTGATCTCCATAACCCAGTAACTGGAAAATACGATACCGTTTGTTCCGAGATAATTTATTTATTTATTAAAACTTTATGCACTAGTAAAAACACTGTACAAAGGCGGACTTAATGCCTTAGGCATTTTCTACCAGTCGACCTTAGGGTGGTGCAGAGACAACATGGCAGGTGCAGATAATTATGATATTATTTAATATTTGTCAAATAAATCAGCTTGTTTAAAGACTTTATGCTTATTATTACTACCTTTTAAAGAAACACTATCACGTATAACTTTCTACATATAAGAAACGTAAACGGAAAAGTAAGGGGTTGCGTAATCACCTTACATTCAAATATAAATGCTTATGAAAGTCTAAAGAAATAAACAGAATTGTTGAACCCACATTGTGCGATACGAAGAAGCTATTCAAATCCTAGCATTGTCGAAATTTTCAAGAAAAAATATAACTTATTTTTCTCAGGTTTCCCGGCGACATTGCCCGCTAAATGAAATTTATGGAATTCTCCTGAGCCAGGGGCAAACTTGAACGATGTGGTGACTTTTTAATTTGTTCAAGGCTTTTTCTCTCAGCTCTTATTAAAATACGTTTCGTCTAATATACGGTGTTATTATCTGCACCTGCTACCTTAATTATTTGCATATTTAGATTTTTACGCAGTGTCTGTCTCCTGTTGATATATTCTGGGCATTATTTTTATTTTTTTACTATAATTAAAAAAAGAAATTGTGATTTTTTTGCATCTACATTCCAAAAATTGCAACTTTGATATCTTATTTGTGATCCATAGAAGCATAATCTTCTTTGATTATATTTTTTTACGCTAAAGCACGAAGCTGTGATCACCAAAATTCCTTCATGACATAAATTGAAATGGTAAGAAAGTGTTTGCCCTTCTCAGGCAGCTTGTAATGTAGGTCTACTATATTAAGGCTCTAAAAGGCCGCTACACAATTAATGTTCGCAGTTTGTTGTTATTAGCTGACCTAAGAATACCTAGAGATTCAATGACGCATGGTGACTACCTTATAAATGGCCCTCGCTTATAAACTTCACCAAGGTCAAATGATGATGAATAAAATACCTAATCATCAAAATATCATTTAGTCATAATTCGTACTACACATCATTCAACTTTATTTTTAGTAACTGAAATTAATGCATTTATCTTAAAAATCTTGTCAAAGGAGAACGTCCAATTTTCTGCACGTTTATAGTTCCGTATCCGAACAAACAGGCGGATCATCCGCTGTCCGTTGGTTACCCACCAACGGACAGCGGACCATCCATCTGTTTGTCGCCTTAATCTCATGAACCGTAATAGTAGACAGTTGAACCTTTTACAGAATATGTATTTACTTCATTTGCCGTTGTATCAACAAATAATAAAAATAAATTAAATGAAACATCAAAGAGGAAGCGTATAAGAAACGGGTTTATTCTGGTACAAAACCCTTCATGTACAAATCCGACTCGCACTGTGGCCTCGTACTTTGTTTGTTTTACATTCAATTTTTTTTTCAAAAATCACTCGCTTCGAAATTAGATCTAATTTTAAAACCAGAATCATGAAGCACGAGTCCCCGTATACAAAACGTTCCGAGGTACGTATCTACGTGTTTATATTTACCACAGTTTTCGTTCAGAACAAACTACAAGTGTGAGCTTACATAATTTACATAAATTGTTACAATCAAACGTACGTTCATGGTAACTATTTGATGCTAACAGCTGCGGCTAGACGTCATAGTTATAAAGGCGTTTTTCTTATAGCCCAAAGAACTGGAAAACTTAAGAGGGCATTACTTGCGGAGCGGATGGGCAATTAAGTCAAAATCTGCTAGAAAAGGCGACCAGAAGATGCAGGGTGGACTGATGACCTAGTAAAGGCCCCAAGAGTACACCGGAAGCACAGGATATAGGTAGCCTTTGTCAAGCAGTGGTCGTCCTTCCACTGAAATGTTGATGAGGATCCTCGAAGGTTTGCTGGGAGAAAACTAAATTTTTAGTTATGCCACCTTTGAACATTTTAACTACTTACTATTTGTTACGATTGGTGCCAGTACAATAAAGAATAAATAAAAAAATATAGATGATGATGTTAAAGGGGAATGTTTACAGTTCAAGTGTTACCACTACTGACTGAACCGTAATAAAAAGTGCATAACGATAGTTTACACCGACGATTTGAAGATGTTGCCACCTCTTATAAAGTCGTATGAAAAGTCGCATTAGTCGACGGTAAGTAAAGAGTTCGTGCTGAAATGTAAACGGTCATTAGTTGTGGATTACCGTCGACACGTGGGCAGACTGCGAGCAAAGAAGGCGTCTAGACCAAACTGGAACTGGAAAAGTGTACTGATAGGGAGAGTGTTGAGCTAATAAAGACATCTATAGTATGTTTTTCCTAGTTGATTCCTGCACAAAAGCCTGGCTAGGATTTTCTATTCGCAAAAATGACAAACTTCCGCTCAAAGTTTTGATCCCCTGTTGAAGGATTAAGGATGAAAATTAAAAATCCTTTCTTAGTGCTCGCCTTCTATTATAACCTTTGGCATAATTTCAGCAACCCAGCAATTTAAACTGCGCTTTATTTGCCACTGGATGAATTTAAGAATTTAATTAAGGGCGTTTAATCCTATTTATGAAGAGTTCTAAACTATGTAGTAACTGTTTTCCAGGGTTGCAGCATTGTTCGAAAGTGATTTCTGGCAGCTCCGGAACGCAAAGGGCCTTTGAAGGAACACGGTTGAGTTGTTGTCAGTAAGAGTCTCTAACTAGAGCGGGAGAAGTCACTAGATGATTTCCCAAAAAAAAATAACTGTGTAGACATAGGTATATTGGTTTTGCACTTTTTCAAGCATTGTGACACCTGCGGACCATCTGAGTTCTCCTCATTTCCGCGAAATGCATTTAATATTCTGCTACAAAAATGCTACAGCTTGACTCAAGACCAATAAGCCGCGGCAGACCCCGAATAACATGGATATCAGTTATTAATAAAGAACTCGCCAAAAATAGTTTACCTAGATACTGACGACCCAGAAATGACATCTCTGGAGAAGAACTATTAGGAGAGGAGACCCCAAATAGAAATATGTACGTATCCGTATTAAGTTTCATTAAAATCGGTTAATTAATTTCCAAGAATAATTAAATCTTGGAATTTATAGGCAAGGATTTGTATCTACATTAGCCACCCTCTTTTGCTGGTACCCACACAGATAAATCCCTTCGTTGGAAATCCTGCATAGAATAGCTTTTATTCGATGCAATTTATTTAGATTTGCGCTTCATTGGGTTTATTGTTAGCGAAGCGTTGAGTTTTAGGTCAACAAAACCTTTTTGGGTAAATAACGGCATTGGGACATCCATCAAATGCAGCCTCTTTTTTCTAGTTTTATTTTTAGAAGTTCTATTTACCGGCACTGCATGGCATGCCTCTGAATGACCTTACCAAAAGGCTGCGGGAATCCGCTAGACACTAGAAGCACAGGACCGGTCAGTATGAATAAGTTTGGGGAGACCTATATCCAGCAGTATACGCATTTCTGATGAAAAGATTATGATGGCGATACTTGGCATCAGTCACATGTGCCGACGAAGTTCCATAAGCATAGCGTCTATCATTTCACATAATTTCATCGTAAAGCTGCTCACATAAAAATCTCCCACTATTACAAATATATCCAGCGATTGGTCAGGTCAGAAAAAATCTGCGACTTGAGAATATCTCAAGGCTTTGAAAGAAGTAACATAAAATACGTAAGTATACAGGACACAGGTGTTTAGGAAGTGCATGGTCATATTTTAGGCTGTTGTTCTGCATGTTTATTTCAAAGTTTGAGGGAACGAGCTTATTTCCAGCAACCGGGCATAAATTCAGGCTGCGGACTACTTCTGAGAAAATCTAGATCAAAATCAAAATCAAAAGTCATTTATTCAAATTAGGCTGAGTGCCAGCACTTTTTGAACGTCAAAGTTCTACATAAAGACAGTCCCCCAAAACGCCTGCCCGTCACCACTTCCTAGTGTTATAGCTGGGAAGAAGAAGTGGCCCAACAAACTCCCCAGCAACACATCTGTCTGTTAAGTTATTAAAACTTGAATTTATACAGCAAGATGGATAAAAGATAGACTCAATAATAATATG
Source organism: Mamestra configurata (assembly GCA_002192655.3). NCBI lineage: Eukaryota > Metazoa > Arthropoda > Insecta > Lepidoptera > Noctuidae > Mamestra > Mamestra configurata. Next base: position 67,071 of record NDFZ01005388.1, read on the forward strand.
TTTGACCCTGGAATTGATTCCAGGATCCCAACAGCAGCTCTTCGACCACTAGACCAAAGAAGCCGCTGAAATGGCAAGATATTTAATTTTATAATCTTTCCTTATTATCTGTTTTCTTATTTCTGCACTAGCTATGCCTTGAAAATGGCATAAACCTAAAGCGTTTGATCTCTTTAACAATAAGAATCACAACATAACAAATATTTAAACAAAAACAACTTAAAGTAAAAAAATATAATATTAAAAACAAAAATGAACATCAAAATGCCGAAACTTAAGTAGACAGCTACACCATCGCTTAAAATTTAAAACATAAACTACGAGAATGTACAAAAGCAAAAACACTTGAACTAACTCTGAACCCAAACTATCTGGGGAAAACATTACGGCATTGTTTTTAACAACAATCAGGGTGAACGATAAAGTTAAATTATACCCTTATCAGCGAACATTATCAAAACGATTTATTGAAAGGATAAATATTTCCGTATTCCGGCTAACGAGCGTAAAGGCATGTCCTACATGTTTACAGAATGCCGTAAACGACATTCATTTTTAATTATTTGTATAATTAAGTAAAGGTAATTGTGACACAAGTACCTATACCACAAATTACAAGAGAAAAAAACAAATGGTAGTTTTGTTTTTTTTTGTTTCTTTACTTGGAACTTGCTTCTACCAACGGAATCGCCCTCTTAAAAGTCAGAAATATCCTTAGAGGACGTACTACCGTTACCAAAAAGTATCCAAGGTTCCTTATCCAAGACGTGGTCTACCCGAGTGCTATGTAAGTATCTTCTGAATCCGTTCATAATTTTACCACCTAAGAATACATGTGGAATGCAATAAAAGTATTGAGTATTGAGTATATCTATTGAGGCGTGTTTGACTGATTGACAAACACCCAAAAATAGTAACAGATTGTACCATTTATAATATTGGACAATCCACTCTTGCTGCTTGTAGTGGTGGCAACCATGACGGTTGGGCATGAGCATGGGAACTTGGTTTCATTCCCAGGTCAAGAAAAGTGATACTGAGTTTTTCATTTTGAAATACCTACCTGCCTAGCCTGGATTATGCCTAGATAACAATATATTTGTGGTGAGACGGTACTTCACGCCTGAACAGCTGCTCGAACTTTACCAAGCGCAAGTTCGATCGTGGAGTACTGTTTGAGACGGATCTGCCAGAAACCAGCTTGATGCCCTCGATTCAATTGAGAAATGAGCCAAGAGGATCATCTGCAATTATAGGCTCGTTGAGTCGAAACTCCAAAGTCTTGTGCATCGACGCCGAGTTGCTAGCCTAACGGTTTTCTATCAGTTGCATTTTGGGGAGTGTGCGACAGAATTGCATAGTTTAATTCCGTCAAGCCCATTCCACCATCGGACCAAAAGACGTACAGCGATGCGCCACCGGTACATGGTGGACATCCCACCCACAAGCACAAAACGTTTTGGGAACACATTCATTGTGCGTACAGCTAAGGAGTGGAGTTCCCTGCCTGATGTAAAACCTGGGGGTCTTTGAGTTAAGAGTGAATAGGTTACTTCTAGATAAGCTTGCTCCATCTTCGACCACATGATCGCTTACCAACAGGTGAGATAGTGGTCGAACGAGTGCCAATTAACAGTAAAAAAAAGAAAAAAAATCTTTCTTTACTGACTGAATGACAGACGCACCGCTAAAACTTCTGGTCGTGGAAAGCTGAAATTTGGCATGTAGCTTTCCTACACTCCGTAGGGGAGCACTAAGAGAGGATTTCCTGAAATTTCTACGGGAACGGGAAAAAAACGGCATATGCGCGTACGAAGTCGCGGGCAAAAGCTAGTTAGCCATAATATGGCAAGGCAAAATGAGTATTTACTAAACAGTTTACACCTCTGACAACCCTTTCCAGAACTGCTGTCGTGATATTTTTTCCTTTTTTCTTTTCGGTCAAAAGTAATTAATTATACTTTTGTAGACCGCAACATTCCGGTTAGTTTTTACGTCTGAAAATTTTGAATTCAATTATGGTTTTAAAAAAAGTACTATGTGTTGTCTACACATAGCACTTTTTTTAACCATAATTCTCGTGGTTCAGTGATGAAAATTGATTATCGCTGCTACTTTTGCACATCTAAACTGTCACAATATTATTCGGTAATCTAGTTTTAAATATTCATTAAATATTAATTTGTCCGCGTTACATAAATTATTTCGTACAATAATTAAGATTTAGAAAACCGAGATGTTAATCCACTTTTGTTGCTGACTTGGGTACTATATTGTTTATCCTCATTTGTATTAAAACAACAATGGTCTATCTCGCGCCTCTCATTATACCTGATTGCGTTACAAACTTTCACATTCAAATATACTTTTTAGTTGGTAGACAAATGATGTAAATCGTTGCCACTTGGTAATCATCATTATACCCGTCGGGCGTTAGGAACATTAACCAAAATACTATAGTAATACACTGAATAAAATAACAGTTGTTAGGTAGCATAGTTAATGCAAAAGAAGACAGACACACTAATCTATAGCTGCCCATCCTCACGTAGAAACAAATAATTTAAAATAATTATCGTTCATTTGACATGCATCCAAAGCGGCTCAGCCCAAAGTGGCTCAGTCTCAACTGTCAAAAACTCTGGTGTATTTATCAGCAAATCTAGCTATTAAATAACTAGCAATTACCTTCCCTGTGTCTTTCCCTCTTTCTGTAGTCAGGCTATACCACCCTTAGTAATTTTTTTTTTGAACTTCCTTCTATGCTTGAATCACAAAACAAACTTCCTAACTGTTATTCTGAATTGTATTTTTAGGACTCCCATTAATTCAATACTGCACAAAATTTAAATTCCAAACAAAACAAAAACCCTTCTGAAACGTATGCAAATTCGAAGTGAACCTACAAACCTTTATTTACACGCACTTCCCAATGCCGATTTCAAACAAACTCTTCCCAATTTGATTGCGAACTCAAAATAAACCGAACTTTAATTTTCAGTCACAAAACTTTGTTATTCTCCGTAACGAGCGTATTCGACGCAAACGAGACGCGTGCTCTCTCGCTCAAGGCTCGAACCCGACTGACTCCGCGGCTGTTCGCGAACTTCATTTACCATAGGCTTTCCACCAACCCCTCGTGTTTCATCCGAGTCTTTGTTACATTGACCGCTAACTGCAAACAACGGTCTAGCAAGCAAATGAGAAGCCAGTAATGGATGTAACCTAACATCATATTTTCCGAATTTGAATGGTTTTTATAGTAAAGATGAGGGTCGGTTTTCCCACCACCCCAACGCTCTTGCGGCAACGTACTTAAACTTGTATTGCATGTCTGTAAGGTAGGCTTTTCAATCAGACACGTTGCCCTTTGAATTTAAATTGTATTGGTTGTTTTTGTTAGTTTTTCTTGTTAAGCAATTTCTATTCAGAGACTTAATTAACTTCCCCCTCGCTGCTCGCAATGGCCACAACACTGCACTGCAGTTTATTTCACCTAATTGAATCGCAGTTTTAGATTTCAAGCTATTGTCTGTTTAGATTGAATGCTCTATTTATAAAACGTTGAATTAAATAATCATGAACCAATATTTCATATTATGTTATGATAACACGTAGTCACCATTCAAGTAAAATCAGTGAAGATTTACTGCCTCATTCAAACTTAAATAAAGATAAAAGTGTTCATTCCCTAAAACGGAGCATTCGAAACAGCTCATTTCGCGAGTCGAGTAAGTATTAAAAGCATTGAATAAACATTCATTAGGACCATTGTTCTGACGTAGTTAATCTGTTCTTTTATTTTATCGTCTGGCCTTTATTAGGTCCGTGCTCAGATTGCGCTGAACAAAATCATTAAAATGGTTTTTGTTTACAAAAATGTCTGTTAGAACAACCCTGCTCAAATTCTAAGGCTTTGTCTTTTGCGGTTTTTAGGCTTCTTCACACATAGTTGCGATGCGATAATACGATTTTTATACTGCTACAGCGATGTGAGAGCGATATAAAAGGCCTCATGCTTTGCAATGAAGCTGTGTGCCAGTCAAATGCGGTAGAATAATGGGAGAAAATGGCGTCCTGGCACGTTTCTTAGCCAAGATTGTGGACTAGGTTTGGATTTAGTGCGGGTGGGCTAAAATTAGCTGTCATGGCACATTATACCAGAAACTACTTAAGTATTCAGGGGCTAACGGTAAGATGTTATTTTAAAAACGGATCTCTATGCCCACGTAGATGATAAACTTTCAACAAGGAGTCAAATCCCAAAAATTGTATTCTTGTAACAAATATCCTATACTAATAAGGTCAGCTGATGCAGATGGGTTTTTTTATCCTGTATGTCTTTTTCTTAGAATTTACAGGGACAACCAACATGATTTGGTGTGTTTTTAGGGTTCTGTAGTCAACAAGGAACCCTTATAGTTCCGCCATATCCATCTGTCTGTCCGGCCCCGGTTTAGCTCAGAGACGCTTAGCGCTAGAAAGTTGAAATTCATATTAATCTCGCCGACAAAGTGGCAAAATAAAATCTTGAAATACTTTTTTATACCCCCTCCATGTAAAGTGGCGATATTTTTTTTTAATCGTCTACCCCATTGTGTGGCGAGTCGTTGGATAGATCGTTTAAAAATATTAAGGGTTTACTGATACTATTTTTCCATCTAAGGATCCGTTTGCGAAATATTAAGCATTAAAGTGCAAATATTTGTTAAATTCAAGTGTCCCCCCCCCTCTGCCAGCTGAACGTTTGTTTTTGGAGACGTTAAAAAATCATAGTAGTAGCATATATAACGAATTTAAAAGGAAAGCTATCACCGCTACCTAGGCTTAACAAGTTGAGTAATAGTCGACCAACTTAAAAAATGGAACTGGGTAAGTAAAAAATTCCTAATTATTCTATAGAAAATTACTTAAAACCAAGTGCATTTGTAACGTAATAATAGTTAATTACTTTTTCTGTCATGGTTTAGGAGACGGGTAACTACGGAACCCTACACTGTTCGTAGCCCGTCACGCACTGGCCGATTTTTAATGTCCCTGTTTATACTGTTTATACATTTCAATTTATGGTGTCAAACTAAAGCATACATTAATAATAATTAATAGTTAATACATTTTATTTCTATATCGTGATAGAAGAAGAAAACGTTTTGCGCTGTTCCCGAGTAACATGGAACAAGGGCAGAGAGGTGGTGATAATGATGATTGTGTACCTAACCCATTTACTTGCAAACTAAGACTATTCGAGATTGTTTAAATAACCCTAATTGGACAAACGAAAAGACAGCAAGGAGAGGTCTTTGTCCTGAGGGTCAGGGTTTCCCAGTAGTAACAATAAAGTGTACAAAAGTAGGTCTTAAAATTATCACATTAGGCACTTTTCACTTAGCGGCCTTTTACAGGCTTGCAAATTGGGGTGTTTTATAATTATCAAAGTTAGGTACTGTTTGAACGAGTAATTTAAATGTCCAGCATTTTTTCTGCTACTTTTGTTGTAACCGCTTCCAAGATGGAGACCTAAAAAAAAATATTATGAAGACGAAAAATTATTTGTATGTTAAGTTACTACAGATCCGATAAAAAAAAATATTTGACTGATTGAAATCTGCACAATCCGTGTACCGTAAGGCGTAACATTGGAAATACTACTATAATGGACCGAGGAATCCCCTGTATGCTTGCTTACGTGCTTCTAGCACAAGATCTACAAAATCTGTTGATGTGGCGACACTTGGCCTCCCCCAAATGTCCCCAAATCCACGTCACCTTGGCCCAGTGTGGGCGATTGTCGGCTGAAATGATGATGAAACTGTAATTTTGTCCTTAGCCAATTTCATTAGATTTTTTTTTTTATATAAGTTTTTTAACAGCACCGTCCAACTATCGCAATATCGCGCGGTGTCTAGACCGGGCGATATATCGCGGCGATGTGTCACAGCCTTTTCTCTCGGGTCGTGGGCTTATGTGCCGTGTCCCCTCTTGATTGAAGACCTTCATGCGTGTACGGAAATATTCTTCTTGAGACAGATTGATATTTGAGGCTCTTTTTGTTGTGATTTCAGTGAAGGATGTTATTTTTTAAGGTAGGTTTAAGGTACGCGTTTTACGTAAAACGCGCACTTTGTTAAGACGGTAATTAATAATACTTATTAAAAAGATTTTGATGTTCATTACCTATACCTACATTTTTGCTCATATAAAACAAGCAATTTACGATTTAATCGAATAATAGCATATGGTTACCTTTATTAGCTCGATTTTAATTAAATGATTGGCATTTAAATAGTTTGTTTCATGTACCGTTGATAATAACAAAATGAAACAATCGCATGCAACGTAAGTAATTAAATTAAATTACATTATTTGTGTATAATTTCACATTCCTATGGCAAAGCAATGACTCGTAAATAAAGCAAATCCCGGCATTGAAAAATGTTTGCATGCTGATTCGGGAATGGAATAAAAATGCAAAAATATGTAATCCTCGGCTTCTCGTATATTTTTACTCTTATTGCGGTTTATATCTTTCATTGCGGCCATCCAGGTAATGGCTAGCCACTTTGCTATAATTTCTAAACATAGACCAAACAGTATTATGTTTGCAGAATTTATAAAAGTTTATAAAGGTAAACTCGTATTTTATACAACGACGACAGTTTTTCATGTCGCAAACGACATCGGTATCTTGCTACGAGAATGCCTACGCTTATCTCGCTACGCCGCTCGTAGAGGCGCGTAGCGCGTAGCGGTGTGCTACGCGTTATCGCGTCAAACGGTGTCAACGATCACCAGTGATTTTATCTGGCCTAGAAGATTAGCGGCTTGTTTCAATAACGTATCTACCTTTAGCCAACTGCCATATAAGCTACCAACAATAGCTGAAACGTCATGTTTGAAAGGCAAACTTGACGTTTCAGCTACTGTTGGTAGCTTATTTGACAGTTGTTTAAAGGTACATACATTATTGGAACCGGCCGTCAGATATCTCACTAAAAAACAAAACATTTATAAATCTTCCCTAAAGAGAACCAACAAAGCTCATTGATCAAATAAGATAACCATTATCAGAGTCATTGAAAGCCAATATTTCGGCCCGAAAATATTGTCCGATCGTCTTACCAAAAAGCTATTTTCGTAAATCGTTAATCAGCCGGCCGTGCGGAAAACTGATAAGGCAGACCTTTCGCCAATTAACTTGATGGTGATTCTTTTTCAACCTTGACACAAATGGCTAGTTTATGCGCCAACGGCTTAAAGGGCACATGTGTGTCGCCAAGCCCGATATACCCATTGATTGAATTTGCTATACTTAATAGCCCTTTGTCATGGAACACATGGAACGAAAGTCAGTAAGTGTGTTTAAACACAATACAGATCAAATAATTTGAGAGCACTGCTTTTATTGTTATGGTCAGTGTTTGAGAGCAAATAATTGCCGTTTATTTAACTGAACAGGTTAATGTTACAATTATCCGTTTTGTGAGCGTATGAAAGCAAATCTAAATGTTATGGAATAACCGGTCATCAAGGAGTTGTAGAGAGATTTTAAATTATAATATCAAAATTAACCCTTTAGTAGTAGGTAAATACAGAACTATCCAACATTTATAAGGACCATCTATCGATTGCCATAAAGATCGAGGATCGATCGATCTTTCCGATACTACCCTAACTATGCCATGTGAAGATATTATTATTTTGTAGGTTCACATCTCGAGCTTAAATCAAAATGACGATCTTGAGTGCTTTTTACAACGAAAACTATTGTCAGAAGAAAAATATATATAGGATTGACATTTGTCAATCCTATATATATTTTTATAAACGCGCTACGACACGTCATAACACAATGATGTGAATAGCTGGGTTCACATATTTGTGTTGTGCCGCGTCGTAGCGCGTTTTGACTCAGTTGATTGACTACAATAAACAAATAGGAAGTAGGCTTGAAGAGATTCGTTTTATTGGTCTAGCCCGCGCCACAACACAACATGACACAGTAATGTGTCCGTGGCCTTTTAGCAGCGCATGTCAACTCCAAACATTTTGGACTTTTAGAAAATTGTTATCGCTTGTATATTTATTTCTCTAGGTTCGATAGTTACCCGATGAAAATAATTTTGGGCACGTTAAAAAGCGTTTTTGCGATCAATTTTTAGATTTTAACTATTGGTTATTTATTTGATTATTTGTCAAGCAACGCGCACTACTGAAATTTAGATACCCATCATTGTAACCCAATGGTTACTACGAATAAAAAAAACTCACCCTCAGTAAGGTCAAAGACCACTCTCCATCCAGTACAAACACATTATTAAAAGTAAACATCATTTCATTTTCAGGTCTCAATTACTCAAGTCCGCTGGAAATAAGTCTTTATTAGCATCATGTTCACCTCTAAAAGGGTCTGACGTGGCAATAAAAGTGTCCATTTGTAATACCCTCATCAAGTTCATCATAAATTACTGGTTTATTATGTGGCGTTTTTTTTAATCAGCTGTTATGTAAAATGAGAACTTTTTATGCATAGAACTTTTTTTCTGATTTATGATACACGATTCTAAACGTACCTTAGTCTTTAATTACCGCAAAATAATAACTGGTCCTGTTTCGACACAGAAGGCAGAGGACCGGTTGCTTTGCGAAACTTCGGAGAGGTCTACTCGTATGTCCAATAGTGAAACCGCATGTTTTACATTAATATTTCACATAAACATTTGAATGTATGGAAAATAAAAATGTTATTCGAAGCAATATAATGTAGAAATCACATGACATAATTTTCAGGGGCTCTAGACTAAGTGTCATTCTGAGGGCTGAGGAAAATTTTACTGCAACTATATTACTGTTCTTATTTATTTGAATTCATATTTTTGTATGATACAAATTGTGTATGTCGCATAAAATTAAACCAAAATACTACGGGGTTCTGGACGGCGACCGCGTCTGGTACGCGCCGCCAGTCCGACGCAGCGATGAGAGACCTCCCACAAGTTGGACCGCTGAGCTGGTTAGGGTCACGGGTAGCCGATGGATGCGAGACGTACAAGACCGGTTGTTCTTTCGACACTTGGGGGAGGCCTATGTTCAGCAGTGGACGTCTTTCGGCTGATATGAATTAACTATGGGGTTGTAGTTTTTTTACATTCAAAATTCACTTACGTTATCGGTACTGTAACGTTACTATATGTCAAAACATTCGTGCTGGGCCCTCAGTTTGTGAATACGATTATCGAAATGCCAAAACAAGGAATTAATCACGTGCCATTTCAACAGCGCTTTGTCAATCCCATACGCCTTCGCCACGCTACGGCTGACAAAATTGCACTTTTCTTTAGCCTATTGTTACATTAAGAAACCAGTATAAACAGAAAGTTAAACAATCAAAGACGTAATATACTAAGGAAGATTAGCGTAGAATTATCAACAAATTAATGTTTGACATCTGACCATTAATAATAACCGCAAGAAATATTGAATAAAGCCTTACAAATATTATAGTTAGTACGATAAAAATAAAGTATGGAACGCCCACATAAGTTAGGGATATTTATTAGAATGTCAGTCGAAAGCGCGGTGCTCGATATATTCCCGGAGGGACTGTAGTTTATGTCCTCTGTGACAGGTAATGCTACCAATCGCCCTTTTCTGAGCAATACACAGAATATATGATTAATGTGTCTGATCCGAGAGTAAAAGAAAATACGTGAAGACATTTTTTATATCTCGTAAGACGTAAGCTGTACTGAGCATGACTTGTAGACAGATACTGTTCAGACGCCGTGAAAAAGGAGCTGACTAATTGAAAAAAGAAAAATATCACAAAAATCGATATAATTATCAAATTTTCGAACAGAAAACGGTATTTCTATCAAGACAAAATTCAAATTTCATTGCATACCATAAAACTTTTTAGTAGAAATGCTCACTTAAAAATGAACACAACGCCGATACTTGAGTTGGTGGCAACAACATAATTCATCTAAGGGCCCAATCAGATTTTAAATCCATGTATAGGTAGGTACCTCGTCATCCTTCCGCTGAGCATCAATAAAAATAACAAGCAGTCGGTACTCGGCAAGCGATTGGCAGCAATAAAACTACTACTTGGGTATTATAGTCCAACCATTCAAAAGTAGGTCCCCATAAACCGTGACCGCAAGTACCTCCTCGCTAAGCCATAAAAGCAGTAATAGTACAGTCCAACTTTACCGTTCCTCGTCTCAGTTCCAATGAACGTGCTGGTTTTAATTAAAACCAAAGTCGAAATGAAAAAGTCTGAACGGCTCCTTGCTACGCCGTCATTAGAGCCCTCATTCCGATCTGAATCCGATATCAGGCCGTGATACAAGAAACTTTAAAACAAGTACAATTCATTAGGCTTGCAATAAAGGCATCGCTAAATCGGCCGTTAAGAAACGACTGTTCCGAAACTCGCTTCCAACTTATTGAAACTCAGTTCTTGAATCAATTCGAATGAGTGTTTTACACTTTCCATGGGTTCGAGTGGAATGAAAAGGGGTTCTATTTGCCAATTATTCAAATGGCCGTCTGCAATTCTAAAAGGATAAAAATGTAACACGATCCTGTAAATATTCCGACGCGATCTGAATTAGAACGAGTCCCAAAAGGATTTGGGCCAAAAGTATCGAATTTACTTATGCTAATCTTACGTCACCCTGAGGATAAAAGTCTGTTTCGGCACTAATTAACTTACAATGAACAGTGTTGTGTATTTTATAAAACAAAGACACTTTCGGGGGTAGGCTTTGTTTTGACAAGGTCGTTGCTGACACTAATATTTTGGAGCTATTGTATTCTAAATCAGATCAGCGCTTTCTCTCCCTAGTGAATGATTACATCTATGAACAACAAAGGAAATAGTGATCAAATCGCTTGCTATTCGCGCACGAAACGGTATTTCTGACTGAAGTCTTTGTGTATTAACTACCTCGTTGGTCTAGTAGCAGCGAAAGCGCGATTTCTGAGCGTATACTTTGGCAGCAGTGCGGTGTTTGTGCGTGGTGTGATAGCTCAGTACTTTGGAAAGCACGTAAAGCTGTTGATCTCACCCCAGTTTTGTCAGTTTGCCGTCCCGTCGGACTATGAGAGTAAAGGAACAAATAGTGCACCTGGGTCAGCGCACACACTTGTCCACTATAACATCTCCTGCGTACTTTGTTAATCTCCTTTGCAGGTCGAGAGTATTGTTTTATTGGATCTTAGAACCGATCCTGCAGGACCCGCAAAAAGGAGATATGTAATACATTACTGATAAGTGATTATTGCAAACATTGAACAGATATAGCTAAGTGTAAACGGTGCACAATACGAACTTACTCTTAACTGGCGCAAACAATGATCTAGAACAAAACTGTTCGCAAATGGTAGTCATTAAAAAGTAATAAACAAGATGGTTGCTCACGCCGACTAATCTATTTTTGTGTCGTATTATTTTAAGATACTACTACCTACTTCTGAACTATTTTAGTGTCCATTATTGTGATTTCAAAATAAAGGTATATCTTTAGCCATTAATAAAGTTAAGCAATCAGCTTATGTCCAGCTGTAAGCATCTTTGGGCTGATTACGAATATCTCTAAAACTTCTTTTGGATGTTGTACTTATTTGTTCTTACAACTCTGCCAAATTCATTGACCGGTTTCTGAATTAAAAATTTGGAGACACCATGTCTTGCTCTAATTGAATGCCAAAATTGATAAGTTTTCAGGCCAAAGTAAACTTTTTTTCATTCAGAAACCGCTCGTATAAGTTTACATAAAATATGTATCTTGCGTTTAACAATAGACATGCCTTCCATCGTTCAAAATCATTTATCAATTAAAACATTGAAACAAACTTTACCACAGCTGCACCACAACCACATTAAGTGTATACTAATTTGTACGAAAATTATTCAAAACCCACGGTCCAAATTTTGCCGCCAAACTCAACCGTGCGGTTGGGTTACCGACCACATTGCATACACAACGTAACCACCGGCAACACTGCGCACTAGCGGCCAGCCACCACGCAAACAACAACGACGCAACGGTACCACGCGCCGTACTCGATCTATCTGTCTGTAAATCCTTGCTACAACTTAACCACATCGCAACCACAAGCGACAACGCAATTAAGCAACTACATCGTCATTTTGTAGTTACCACAATGCAACTGCAAGAAGCTGCATAGACATTATTCACGCAAGCACTGCTTGACCACTTTTTGTAGCTGCGATGTAGTGTGGTTATAGTACGTATGAAATCTCCCTTCTCGCATCTATTCGTTCTCAGGTTTAAATACAATCAATCGCGAAAACGTATGTTTATACAGGGTAACGCCTTAGGGTGCCTATGCGATAATATTATAACCTTAAATACATCGCTCCCTCTAAAATATTATATCATGGTGGCTGGGTCCTGGCTAAGTAGAATTTTGTCGTTAGCCTTAGCAGGTAAATGATTGCATTACACCGATATATTTAGCTACCTAGTACGTAAGCTAATGACATAAACCCATTTGCCATACGGGGATCGAAGAACCGATAAATTTACCGGCTACACAAAATGTGGGTTTCACTTTTTACAGTTATAAATATCGTGACGTTGCGGTTAATCTTGACTAATATTGAAATTAGCGTAGAATATCCTGATAAATTGAAATAATAACTAACTCGTAAGTGTACTCGTTTCTTCGGGCAGTTATTTGTAATAAATACTATTCTTGCGTTTGCTTTATGCATTTGCTTACCATCAGGTGAGATAGTGGTCACACGCTTTTTTCTTTAAAATAAAACTTTATCAATTAATCATCAACAAAAACACGTGCGAGTCAGACTCGCGCACCGAGGGTTCCGATCGAGTCTTGATTTTTTCCGAGTTTACTTTACTTACGGATACATCAATGTTCGTCACGATCAATTCTTCAACCGAAAATATAAGTTTGTAATCGCAAAAAATATATTTTTTATATCATAACACAAACAAATTCCTTTTTCCTGAACTTGTACTGTAAGATCTATTTTCTTGCCAAATTTCATGACTCTAGGTCAACGGGAAGTACCCCACAGGTTTTGATTCCCTGTGAGCTTCAAAAAAAGTGCAATAATCGGAGCATAAACGGCCGTATCTTTTTTTACGTTTAATTAGAAGATAGATTTTTTTCATTCACAGCTTCAAAGAACTGTAGACTTGAGTATATGGTTTTAATTTCAACTCAATACTACCACGCGTTCCCGAGATATTGAGTCTTGACAGACGGACAGACAACAAAGTGATCCTATAAGGGTTCCGTTTTTTCCTTTTGAGGTACGGAACCCTTAAAACCTACCTTCTAAATTCGAATTCACGGGTAAATTCTTCCATTACTGACTGACTAAGTGACTGACTGAGTGACTGACAGATAACGCACAGCGGAGACTACTGGTCGTAGAAAGCTGTAGCTGTGTGTTGGCATGTAGGTTCCCAAAATTCTTACAGGAACGGTAAAAACGGGATATGCGCGTACGAAGTCGTGGGCAAAAGCTAGTTTACTATAAAAGCAGTCAATCTAGAGCACAGCGAGAGTTAGGTATCAATTATCACTAGTGGGTTCTACTTGACTGATTGTTTAGTGACTAATGTGAGTAATGTGTTTGCGGACCCAAACTACCGACGCGGGCGGTTCTGATTGCTTTGGACGGGTTAAAGGCAAATGTGGGTTGGGAGGCACTGATCTGTGATACATTAAATGATTAAGGCCATGAAATAAAAGCTAACAGCCTGATTGATACAAAAATATCTTTGAGTTAAAATATTGATTAGCAATTACCTAATTCAATTTCTTTGGATAGAATTAAAAACTTAACCGTTGATTTATAAAGAATGCTCTTGGGTGTTCACTGCCAATCAAAGTTTGAATTTTGCATTTCAAATATTATAATCACTATTGAAATTCATCCTTCTTGGAATACCTACTTTAATTGTGCTTACAGCGAAGGAGTGGAACTGAGGGATGCTCTGCCAAAGTCTGTTATTCCTGATAGACCTGGGTGTCTTCAATTCAAGAGTAAATAGGCTACTTCCAGGCAAGTTTACTCCATCGTCCACCACATCATTACTCAATCAAGTGAAATTTCAAATGCAAAAATTACTCTTCAATGTTTTTACATATTCCTCGAAGGGAAGTACCAGACTCAAATACAAACTTCGTGCTGGCACTGAGTATCAGATGGAAAAACTCAATAACGCCTAGTCCTAACCGAAAATTGACTTGAGAATTGAGGCAGTTCAAATTTAATAGATAAATAAATAGTTTTCGGGAGTTTGACTCGTATCTTTAGTTTATTGGATTTTCGTGTTAATACAGATTTTGAAAGTAGCCTCATAGCTAGGTAGATGCCTACTAAACCAGGCTTCTTCTTCAATCCCGGATAATCCGATTACATGTGTTATGTCAATGTAAGAAACTAAATCACAATCCAACAGTTGTAGGTGGAATATAATTGAATATACGTATGTGATTCACAGTACTACTTCTTCATTGGGCCATCAAATTATCCTATTTCGGCCTACGTTTTCTTTGGATGCCTTGTTCAATTCATCTTAAGTGTAGGTGAATGGACATTAGGGATACCCATTAGGGATGCCCAGAGATAAATAGGGATACTCCAGCAAAGGGGAAATAGTCTAAGCGGCATCGCAATAAACAAAAATATGATTTCTTTCTACTAAACGATTTTTTATTCTTTCTATATTTTATTTGATGTTTAATCAATTTTATTTTTCATAAATAAACAACGAATCAAATCAGCATAAAACATCTGGCGGCAAAAGAAAACAAATCTTCGCAAAGTATCCCACCACCATTCGGATATCCGAGGAATATAATAGAGCTAAGCGAAGAAGGCCAAAAAAACATGAATGATGGATCCACCTTATCTCTACAAACCTCGTTTGCGGGTACAGATGTCCGTAATCCATCATAACACCATTTCCAAGACGCCATGTTTTGTTACAACTTTAAATAAAATATTCTTGATAACACAAAGAGTTTCTTGTGATATGATAAGAAGTAAAAATAACGGAACGTAAAAAAGAGTAAGTTTTTCTTTTGAGTTAGGAGGGATAATAGTATAAAAAATCAGCTGCACAGTACATTTCTGGTCATATAACTCGGTCAAATGTAAGAACAGCTGTTTTTTTTTTCTTTTTCGGGAGTGCGTAACTCGCGTCATTGCCATTGATAAAGAATCCTCTATAACGGACTGTTATTTGTAATGGCCAAAAAAAAAAAAACATTTCAAAATCTATACTTTTAATTTCGAGTACTACAGCTGACTACGATGTCACAGTCCTCTGCTAGATCCTACTTGAAATAGTGAGTTTGTATTTTTTTGTGTTGAAAGCTTTAAGGGGAAGATACATTCTTCTCCTTAAAGCTTTCGCTTAATTGGATGACGGACACATCTATGAAAACATCAAGAATGGCCTTTCGTTCCATCGTAGTATGCGTCAGCGGTGAGGAACATTATTATTAGGTACTCTACTCATGGAATTGCCTATTTCCTATTATCATTATTTCTCTTTCAATTTCGACGCTCCAATATAAACATACACATAGTTGTAGATTTGGAATTTGTTGTAAATATACATAATACAAAGAGAGTGAGTTACAAATAAAATATGGATGGATTGTGTCATAATTGACATATGTCTGTCTGTCTGTTTGTTTGTTATCTCTACATGTCTTAACAGCTGATTTAGATGAAACTTGGCTTACGGGTAACTATGTCCTTGGAATAATTTTCGATTATCACGCTGGCAAATCTGCTGGTAGTAAAAACTAGTAAATATTTGCTAGTAGCTAGTAATTCGATTAGGTAGGGGAGTAGTATTTGGGGTCAGCGCAGCATATTTTCTTCTTTCATACATCTTCTCTACAATATACAAGATCCCATCAAAATAAATGGACAAACATTCAGAAATCATTAAAACCACCAAAATAAGGACAATGGTAAAAAAAATTATAAGAAAAACGCATTAGATACTTAGAAGAAAAATCTGCTAACGAAAATACACTAAACATGTTGGCAGTTAAATATTTTATGTCAAAATAAAATCACTTAAATCAGTATTTTTTTTGCTTGGATATACTGAACTTTAGTTGGATGTACTGAACGCTGTGTTAAAATGTGTCCATCTATTTTTATGGGACTTTATATATTATAGAGAAGATGTATGAAAAAAGAAAATATGCTGCGCTGAACCCAAATACAACTCGCCTACCTAGTCTCAAGTACCTACCATGTTCCAATGTTGTTGGTAATTTTCAACAAAGGTCTTTTAACAAAACAACTCTTCAACTTACCTTCCACTAAACACTTTTGGAATTAGCAAATTGGTAAGTTTATAAACATTTCGGAGTTATGTAAACTCCTTCGGAACGTTTAGTAGAACAAGGGCTCATTTAAGTTGATTTGATTAGTAAACGAACTTCTATTGAATATTGAAGTAGGTACCAAGATACTCCACCTAGGAGTATCTCAAACTCAAGCTATTTTCGTAAAAATAAAGGATACATTATTTTATAACTATGCTTGAGGTGGCTCGGAAAATAAAAATCCCAGAAGTGGGACAAAACAGGCTTAATAAAAATAAAATGTTCCACCAGTTATGTTTACATCATGAAATAAGGGCATTCCCATTGCCATCAATCGAGCATGAATTCAGACTCCACCAATACTGACAATTTCCAAATGGAAAATTTAAAAACAATTTTTAACGTATAAGTATTTCAGTAGCAAGTTGCACCAACAAAGAAGTAGTTTTTTAAGAATCTACATTTATATTATATTTTATTTTACGTCAAAAACTACGACAGCAAAGTTTTCTTCAGTTCGAGATGGGTATATAAGAAACATCTCGTAAATTGTATACGTCCATGCATTGTAATGTCGACGGAAAAGTTTAATGAAAATAGTCACAAAGTACTAGAATGGAGTGTTTCGCCGGAAGAAATTGCAAACTACTTTTCTACAGTTTCATAAGTCTGCAGTCTACCCATAACTCGTGTTGCAAGAAATATACGTTCAAAGAATAAGTAGAAACTGCTAAACAATCGTTCGGTACCTACCACCAGTTTTATTTATGAACTACAGTTTTATAACAGCAGTTTGTTGCTTAATTAAGTCGTAAATAAAGTATGTAGCTATGAAACGTGATATTTTGATGGTAAAACTTTTTATTGCCACTTTGATTGGGTACCTACGGCCTTCAGCCAAAGTAAATAAAGGACAACATCTGGAGGTAACGGTAAATTAAGTGTAGGACGCCCTTCTGTTTGAGAAATTGATTACCTGTTGGACTTAAAGACTGTAAAATACTTGTAACATCAAGTTTGTTACACACTTTATTGCAGTTAAGGAGAAGACAAGTCTTCTTAGGCCACGTTTCCACCTGTAATCGCAGTAGTCGCATGCAAGTTTCATTATTTTGCAGGCTACCGAAGCATAAAGCGACTAATCAAATCAAATTATTTATTGGAACAATAATTAATTTGATTTATAATTATTTGAAAATTGCTGCTGAAATCGCTCGATCGTTCCCCGCAATGTTATTGAACTTGCATGCAAGTAGCATTTTATTGACACATAGAGTTGATTGATTGAACATATTGTACCGTCAATCAAACCACAACTGAAACAATGATTCCATCATGTACTAACTTGACTCCATTCAAATGCAAAACTACATAGATGAAATCCGAGAACCTATAAATTGACGAGCTTTTATTACCATGATCTGATGCTGCACAAATATCACACACGGTTTCAGCAAAACTTCCTTTAAAAGAAAATTCTTTTGAAAGAGCAGCTTCTTTGAGCTTGTTTCTCTACTCCTTTTATTTTCCTATTGATCTATAAGAGTGTGCACGTTAATGGTTAAATAAAGATAAATAAAACTATATATTTTAAAAGAATGCTTTGTAAGAACAAAGCATACACAATTCCACAATCGCTTTGACATGACATGACGATTCACACTTAACTAAGCTAAAGTGAAAAAGGTGCCTACTCTCCCCTTTACCTCGGTAATCAGATTACAGGCGAAAGAAGCGTGAATTAGTCACACTATGCGACCGGCGAGCGTTCCCCGCTCTCCCCTAGGGAGGAGACCGGGGCTTAAGTAACGTGTTGTATTAAATTTGCTACAAACCAGATGCTCAGCCCTTTGAGAATACGTAAGCCTCGTAGTTCCGTTCCGAGAACGTTTGCTTACGGATTTTGTTGCTGTACCGCCAAAATGGAAGCCGCGGGAATAAGCGATTGTGTAGATATGAGTTTGTGTAGTTTAAGTTCTTAATTCATTATTGTACAATTAAACAACTTATAGTGCACGGTGACAATAAAGATCTTGTACAAAGGCGACCTTAACTCTTAGGTATTTGTACGTTACAAAAATTCTATTAAGCTATATAATGTAGTTTAAAATACTTTATTCTGGAAGTAATTGAAATCAGAAAATTAGCTAGGACAACAGGCAAAAATAAATTCCCTGCCAAATGAAACAAATTGGAAGTAACAATGTAATTGAAAACTGTTGAGAATGCTAAAAGCTTTTCAACGTCCCTATTAATGCAAGTAACTTTGTATCAATTTTATTAACTTAAAGCGCGGCTGGCATATCGACCTGTTCAAATATAGTTCTGTAACTATGGCTCTCTCAATATCTATTGGTAATTGCATACTCGTGTCGCTTTTTTAAAAAAGAGTTCGTTCGAACGAGTAAAACAGAAATCCGCTTTGTATTTTTGGTGTGAAAACGAAGTTTGAATATAGATTGACATTCGGTTTGTGGTTCCGCTGAAATGATTCGACGCGACGGGGGCTAACGAGAAACATCAGACCACTCCGAGCGAAATTCAATTACCCTTTGCAATCGTGGGGCCGCTTATTGTTTTCGATTTTTGTCACCGTGTTTATTGACTTTGTAGTTCTGTCAATGTTTTGAGAAACATTTTTGAAAAGGATTCACGCGGCTTTGACAACCCGCGGTATACGAATAGTTTACCTTCGTTAGTGACAAACTGTCAGCTCCAGCCATACCTAATAGTCAAACACGAATATAGCTGCATATTAAGAAACTGGCCTGTTGGTCGAATCGTTAGTGACCCTGACTGCTAAACCGGAGGTCGTGGGTTCGATTCCCACCCAGGACAAATCATTGTGTGATGAGCATGATCAATTGTTCTGTGTCTGGGTGTAATTTGTCTATAATATATATGCATTTAGAAACATATAAGTACGTTTATAAGTTGTCTGATTGCCATAGCACACACAGGCTCTGCCTAGTTTGAGATCGATTGACCGTGTGTAATTTGTCCCAAGATATTATTATATTATTATTGTATTCTTACCTAGATCTGTATACATCCTAATGATTTAACACCTTTGGTATCCAGTACTGCAAGAGAAAAAAACTAGAACAAGACGACAGCGACATGGCGAAATGGGTCCACAAAAATCTTTCTTGCTTTAATAGCGTCACTCTCCATCATTAGTGGGGGCTAATTATGGGTAATGAAACGTGGTCTGCGGTGGCAGCAAAGATGTTTCAGAAAAATAAAATTCAAAATGTTGATGTGTGTGTGTTCGATGTTCGCTCATCTGACTTTCTTTTACAAAATAACTGTAATCATCATCATCATCATCATTTCAGCCGAAAGACATCCACTGCTGGACATAGGTAAGCCTCCCCCAAGTGTCGCCACAACAACTGGTCCTGTGCGTCTCGCATTCATCGGCTACCCGCGACCCTCACCAGGTCGTCGGTCCACCTTGTGGGGGACCTTCTAACGCTGCGTCTTCCGGTACGCGGTCACCACTCCAGAACTTTTCAGCCCCATCGACCACCTATACTGCGAGCACCTGTTATTTTGAACAGTGGGAGGCTCAAAATAACTATAATATATTTATATTCTAATCCTAACTTTAATATTGTAAATGTGAAGGCTAGTTTGTTTTTTACACTTTCACGCCTAAATCACGAAACCGATTTTGATGAATATTGGTACAGAGATAGGTGGGACTGTAGGGACGGTTATAAGCTACTTTTACTGCAAAAAAATATGTTAACGCAAGAAAACCGCGGGCAAAGCCTATTTAGAAATATTTTCCGTCGAGGTTGAAAACCTAAAATGCTGAATCAACTATGATGACAAATTGTGGCATACGATACCTAAAGAACTTGAAACTAGAGAAACATATTTGAATTCCGAAATTCAGCCATCCGCATGAAGTTGCTGGCAAAAGTTACTATCTCCAAATGTTTGTATTTCTATGCCTCTACAAACTCAAAGTGAGCCTAAACACACAGAATCATCCATCATTTCCTCAACCCAGTCGTCAAAACTATTGCTAATGCGTAAGTTAAAACCACATGTGATGTAATGTAACTCTAATACGATATCTCTTGATTACAGTTGTTAGGCGCTAATGGTGTCATGTCACTGTAAATTTAATTAATTGTGGATCAGCACGGCTTCAGTGAAAAGTGGCTGTCATCAGGTTTTAAGATCGATTAATATTAGGCATTGATTTAGGGTTTGTCTGGTGCATTTATTAGGACCTTCTGAAGGTAACGATAGTCCTATATGTTTTACGGTTAATGGAAAGAAAGATAAAAAAAAGCAAATGTCATCGGAAATTTACAGTCGTCGTAAAGTGGCCAATCCTGATATTTAAATTTTTCCGTTACTGACTGAGTGACTGATAGCCTACTAAACTTAAACTACTGGTCGTAGAAAACTGAAATTTGGCATGTAGATTCCTTAGGGAGTGTAGAGGATTTCCCGAAATTGCTACGGCACGGGAAAAACGGGATATGCGAGTACGAAGTCGCGGGCAAAAGCTAGTCTTCTATATTTTCTATCATGAGATTCCTTTGCTGATTTTCTGCAAATCTCAAGTGACATATTCTGTTTGCTGCCAATCATCATATCCTACTTCATTTACGGCAAAACCAGGATTGTACAAAATCTACAAAGATAGATTTTCCCGTCTTATCTCACAAGACACGATCATTTTTTTCCGTGATAAAAGTATCCCATAGCACGGGATAGTGCAGTTTTCTATCATTGAAAGAATCTACTTACCATAATATACATAGATCAGATAAACTCCAACAAACAAACAATTTGTTCTCGTTAATAATATTTGTTTGTACAGTGTTTAGTATATTATTCACCTCTGCGGTATATATATTTTTAAAACGTCATCTAAAATATTACGCAAAATCAGCAGCCCCTAAGAAAATATGAATTTCATCAGTCACAAAACGCTGACGTGCCCCAAAAACTAATTGCGGGGATTTCTTCTAGAATGATGACTGTAGTTCGTTTTACTTTTATACACTTAAACGATGTCATTAATTAAAAGTTGGGTGATTAGCGCCAAATAAGCTATTCAAGGCAGCGAACACCGAACCCTTTGTCAACCGAGCCTGGGAAACTTCTGTAAATTGATTCATTTATTATGCTTTATTCTTAAGTCAAGCGGTAATTTATCGATTATCTGCTTTTGTAATTATTTGAGGCGCTTCTAGGGTTTCGCGTCGACGGCGCCTGAAAAAAACGTGGTGTTTAAGACCTCTGACTTTTTTATAATTGGCACATTTTTTTTTAAAGAATTTAAGGTAATATCGACATTTAAAAAAAAAATTGCGACCCAAACAAATGCTGTAATTTAAAATCACACAGCCTCGGGAAATCACGAAAGCCTGTGAAAATACAGAGATCGTCGTTCCGTATTTTGTTTACCTTACGTCTACCTCACCATTGATAATAATTAATTGATGTACAATTTAATAATCTTATAACCTTATTGAATAGTAACGAAATCTCCACTAGGATGGAGATTTTAGTTACCTATTAGGATACTACGGGCTTATTAGAAACAAGCAAGCAAGTAGGTACTTGCATTCTGGTAGAATTTTGTCCAAGAACTTGACAGATTGTTATTTTACTAAAATTCTGTAACAATACTTCAAATTAACAACTTTAAAGTATGTTGGTTCTTGAAAAAGTTGGCTCTTTAAAAATATTATCTATTAATTAACTCTTGGAACATTTTGAAATGGGTTGCAGTCAAAGATATAGAGTGCACCCACTTTACTTTTAGTTCGTGAATTTTACCGGCTTTTCTATAAAACACTACTGCATCATATTTACAAGTTCCCAACAAATCTAGTATTTAATTCATAGAACACGTTAAAATGTTATAGTTTGGTGCTGTTCAAATCTCACCATGAAAACTGAGGTGTAGTGAACTTTGCTGACACTCTCCTTCTACCGTAAGGGATCACGGCTGAGGCTCACGACCACATACGACGCGGCTCATGCGGTATTCTGCAGTGTGGACCACTCTGTATAGGCTTTTTTTTTAAGGATGGGAATTCATCAAATGTCTTCTTCCGCTCTGATTGGAGCGGAAGGGCGTGTCAGACTCTTACTGACTAAAACCCATCCGTGTTCTTCCTAAAGCCCATAACGTTCCAGGGCCGCGGTGACTCTTACGAACAAATTCTGCAACCCTGGCAGACTCTGGCCCTACCGGGCCCCGTCTCCTATGCTGACATCTCTTTGAGGCGCGCGTGGAACACAACGCGCCATCGACCTGGGCCTGGTTGTGACCGGACAGCGAACGCTCGCCGTCCGCAGGCCCGCGTCTACGGTGGCATGCGGTATTCTGTAGTATATATAGACCACTCTGTATTGGCTGCCTCCAATGCGACCGGTGTTCTGCGCATTTATGAGCGCGTTTTCGACCCGATCAAGTATCACGAACCTTTCATGACTTAATATAGCTTTAATATATCAAAAAGGATGAGGGCACGCTCATAGCCGTTCAGTGGATTTATGAGATGGATGACAGCTCACTTCACCTAAGCTTTCACGGTGAGTTTTTTTACAGTTTAGCACTTTTATAGCTAGTCCTGTAGTTTGTGTACCCAATATACAAGGTGTTAAAAAATCAACTGCAAGAATTTCGTGTCGCTCGGTATCATCTAAACAAAGTATTCCAAAAAAAATTTTTTTTTGAGCGATCTTACTTTTTCATTTTTTTGTTCAAAAGTGCCTTTTAATGGTCTAGTTGAAATAAATGAATTGACTTTGACTTTACACTTGAAAATATTTTTATGTGCACTGTACTGCGGGGCTATTTACATACACGCACCCGTATTTGCGCGGGCAGCAGTGGCGGCCCAAGCGGAGTACAGTGCGCATAATCAATAAATTTGTGCGTAGTGAAAATATTGCACATCTTTATTTGTTGTCCTAAACAACTCCTTAAATTTCTTACAGCTCATTTGTTACGCCTTATATATCGCAGCGGTGTTAAAAAATACCAAGAATATTTTGTGTACTCAGCGTTTGTACCCACTTCCTTGCTTGAGTATGATACCCGTACATAATTTACCATAATTCGATCGTTAGGAGAAGCTGCCAGGTAATATCTACTTAACTTGGAACCAGGAAGGCCTATCAATTAGCCGGACCATTGACGCGGAAAAACTGCCTCCCCTTATAAAGGTCCTCTTCACAAAATTTCGTGAACATTTATTTACGTAATTTTCATTATTTTAATGACGACATTTCATTTTATGCTTTCTACCGAATTCAAATTAACAAGATGTATTTTTTAAGGTACACCGTGGAAAACAGTATTTCGAAATATATTTTCAAGGATGACTCGTTAATTTTTTCAGTAATTGGATATTGGGATGAATTCTACTATATTGGCAAAAATGATACCCTATCATAAAATACATGGGTTGTCGCTACAAGGTGATTTTATTATTTGTTTAGTATCAGTGCTAACTAAAATACTCGTAGTTGTAAGATTTACTTAGCATTTTTGAGTATAATTAAGAAAGATTCAAATGACAGCATGATTGGCGCAGTGGGTGAGCGATTGACTGCTGCGCTTCGTGTCGCGAGCTCGATTCCCGCACGGAACAAATATTTGTATTGCCTACAGATAGTTGTTTCGCGTTTGGCTGTTTGTGTATGTGAGTATGTTTGTAAACGCACTCACGATACATGAGAAATTCCCTGTGTGGGGAAAAGTAAAAAAAAAAACTATAATTATTAATTCAGGTATCAGCGGTATGATAACGACATAAATTGTTAAGTACCGAAATAGTAGAAGACCACACCTATATACACACACATCCTACAAAAGTGTACCTACCTATACACACATCAATCTGTAGGTAGTAAATCTACACCTACAAGAACTGCTGTCGAAAGGGCTATAAAATATGAAGTTCAACAACTATTACTAGAAAATAGCAAGTAAGAGCCCGAACGTCGAAACAAACTTGGATCGTTTGTGGGTTCAGGATAGTGAGACAGATGGTGCCACCGAGATAGTTTCGAGAAGGCTCGTCTTCTTAATGCGTCAGAACACAGAGCATAAAGACGCCATTGCTAGAGACGGCACAGGCAAAACATTCCATACCAACTGACAATTTTAACTATGGCTATGGCTGACAGTGCTCTAGATACCTATCAATTTTAAATATTTTACTAAAAAAACAACTACAGCTGGAAAAATAGAAATGTTACATATTTTATTCTGGATGGCGCCAATAATTCTATGGCGTGACTTGACTATGTTTAACATAGAATTTAAATAGCTCACATTTTTTTGAGATTTTTAACTATTTGTTTTACTACATAAAACTTTACTCTCCCAATAAATCTGACTCCAGTCTTGCCAAGAACTACCGTGTTACCCAGTTAATGGGTTGTGGAGGTCTGGTAGGCAGCCGCTCCACGTAAAATACTGGTATTCAGATGAATCCGGTTTGACTAGAAGTCGACCCTAATACAGTTGAGAGATGACGATTACCTTTTCTCTGGAAATTGAGTTTTTTTTTCTCGTCAAACACGATTGCGCTGCTAAGAATATTATTAAAATAAGCATTGGTCCAGTAGCTGCCGGAGTCGCGTTCCGTAGTCTGTGAGTCAGAAAGTCTCAAGTAATTCCACTGAAGAGTGAAGAACTCTTCACTAACCTTCAGTTTCGTAAGTAGCTTGTTGGAGATGTATTACTAAAAGTTTGGATGTTTTATGGCCCAAGTGTAGCTTTTCTAGTTAGCTGAAATGAGCTAGTAGGTTCAATAGAGACATACCTTATCTAAAATCTGATCATATGCGGATGATTAACGGGTAAATATCTTAAAAAACAGGAGTCATTCAATACTGTGAACTCAGATTTCTTGGAACAAATAACCTGCCCCGCCTGGCTGGTTGGCTGGGCCTGACCTGTTTTACGGATGATGTCGTTGGTGAAGTTTTGGGTGTACAAAACCGAACCATCACAATATAAAGGAGAAGAATAACTGGAGAAACAAAACAAACAAAAACACCGAAAACCTACTACATATTTGTGTGGACATGCTTGAATTCATATATTTTGCTTGTCCAATTTTCCTACAAATAAAGTGTTATTGACAAAACTGAGTCTTTGAGTTATCTCCGCCATCTTCATACAGTCTTCCGTGTTCTTCAAAAGAATACTTATCTCCTCAAGTTTTTCCCTCATATCAAAAGCAAGAGCAATAATAAGTTACACGACACGTTACACTCACGATGCGGAAAACATAACATAACATAACATAACATAACATAACATAACATAACATAACGGGTGCTACAATAACGATAATAACATGAATGTTCATTGCGGTGTACAGATAGCACAAATTGGTGCGGATTTACAAAAGCGAACACATAATGTACAGTCATAAGCACAAAAACATAAAACTTACGCAAAATTCAATAGAAATTTGGAAGGCTCGATGATGCGGTCGACGATGGATCACGCTTGCCTAGAAGTAACCTATTCGCTCTTGATTAAAAACTAGCGGACGTCACGCGGTTTCACCGCGTTTTTCCCGTTCCCGTGGTTTTAGTCAGTAAGAGTCTGACAGACCCCTCCGCCCGCCCCAGGGTGGAGGACATCCACGAGGATTTCCCCCCGGCATCAAAAAAAAAAAGAGTACGGGGATAAAATATAGCCTATGTTACTCGCTGATAATGTAGCTTTCCAATGATGAAAGAATTTTTGAAATCGGCACTGTAGTTTTTGAGTTTATTCAAAAATACAAATTTTTCCTCTTTATAATATTAGTGTAGATGTAGATAAAGACCCCTAGGTTCACAAACACAAACACCGGTTGGGAATTCCCCTAGCTGTACGCACAATGAAAATATTCCCGAAACCTTTCTCAGAAAAAAGTTGTTTCGATAAAACTGTCCGTTATACCATAAATATCTTAAGTAGGTAAGGAGGAAATCTCTTTTGAATTTTGCGTAATTGTAACATATTTTTTGTTCATGATTGTACACGCATCGGGAGTATACAGGGTGTATAAAATTTTGCGATATTGTTATGAGACTTTGTCTCGCTTTTGTCATATATTTTTCAATGGCTAATGGTCCATTTTGTAGCCTTGTGCCTTATGAAGAGGTTTGGTCCAAGTTGTTGATACTTCAGGTGGAGATGGGAAGGTAATGATGAATACTATCACACTAATATTATAAAGTTTGTGAGTGTGTGTGTGTGTGTATGTTTGTTACTTCTTCACGCGCAAATGGCTGGACCGCTTTAGATGAAATTTGGTATAGAGATTGATTGAGCCCCGGGAAAGGACATAGGATTTTATCCCGGGAGTGTGTTCCCTTGGGATAATTTTTAACATTCACGCGGTCGGAGCCGGGGCAGCTAGTAATACGATTTAGAATACTGTAATAAGAGAGCTTGACCTGATCCAACCGCAGATTTGTCAACATAAAATTAGTGCATGTTTTCTTAAAGCTTTCGCATAGTAAAATCAAATAAAGTATTGCAAAATGCTTGCGTTGGGGTTTCGCATATTGTTTTGTCGTCAAGACAAGAAAATGGTGGTAAATTATTCAGTAGTTTCCATAGTTTTATGGGGAATTAATATGTAGGTACTATTCAAACGAAGACTCCTTATTCTCATACATAAACACAAGATAAGACCTGACCTCGAACTAACTTCGAAATACCCTAGTAACGTATATGAAATCGTCAATAAATAACCTTGTATCGTGTGCTACGTCATAATGATTTATTACCTGCAAAATTCCACTCACGGGGCAGTCACGGTCTTACGCGATACGCTCGACGACTTATCAAGCTATACATTGCAGTATATGCTGACCTCTCATTTTACTCAAAGCTTACACAAAACGAGGTCAGTTTTAACTGGGGTTTCGGTTGATTTTGTCGTCGAGTGTACTCCGGAGCCCGAGGTATCGACCAAACAAGGCGTTCAGGGAATTCTCTCGGGTCCAGGTGTACCGACATGCTTCGCGTGACATAATAATGAAGCATTGTAAATGATACCGACGATGAAGTGGTCCCCAACATTGGTGTAAGCAGGGCTGGCTAATAATATAGATTGCCTGTGCCTCTAATGCCCACTAATCTTACTATTATTATAAATGCGAAAGTTTGGGTGGATAGAAGCTTGATACTCAGTCACGGCTGAACGGATTTTATCCCGGGAGTATGTTCCCCTTCTAGTTTATTAATAAAATCTGTTTAAAGATTAACTTTTTTCTGGAATTAGATTTTTACTTCAAAGTTTGCAATAAATTGCTTAGTTTATTTTTTAAGTAATATAGACGACTAGCTTATGCTGACTGGTTTTTGGCCACGACTTCGTACACGCATATCGAGTTTTTTCCCCGTTCCCGTGGGAATTTCCCATTCTCGTAAATAGCATTCCTTATGAATGTGGCCATCATATACAAATCCGACTAGTAGTTCCAGAGATTAGCGCGTTCAAACAAACAACTTCTTCAACAAAACAAACTCTTCAGCTTTATTACATTAGTAAAAATTATTTATATATACTTCGCAATCCTTCAATCTAATAAAAAAATTATGCACATCCAAACACATGCTTATTTTTGACCTCGCCACCCCAAAACGCAAGAGATTTCTTTCCGAGATTAATAAGGGACCCAACCCATTTAATATTTCAACAAAAACACCCCCACGTTTATACAATATACATTGGAGTTAAAGTCACGTAGATAAGACGTTTATCTTCGTTATGGTGATACACTGACAACAGGAAAAACCAGCAATCATGGTGTATTTTAAAGAGAGATCCTTATTTCACAGGGTGGCAAACTTGGATGTATACAGTTTTAGATCATTATATTTTTTTACCAAATGCAAATTACTGGATATTTATTCAGGCTTGGCAATTTTGTTTGGATACCAATATCAAATCTTTAACTGTTTGCTGCTTTAAAATACGAAAGCTTTTTGTAGTCTTTTCACCAACTTTAAGTATTACTTAGAACATGAATAATTTTGCTAAAAGAATTCGCCCTTCGTTTCTTATCTGCTAACTGAGAAATTTTATAATACAGTTACCAAGTTATTGGAGCTAATGAAGTGGTCATAGTTTAAAAAACAATGCAAAGAATATATATATGAATATCAAACAACTACACAACTTTACATCAAATTGATATGGTGGGAGAGAAGTTATATAATAATATGTCACTGAATATTTGCAAATACCGTAAGAATGTAATAAGTGTTGATTCGATTCGAATGTATTTTTTTTATTTTATTTTTATTAAATATGGGTTTGCTCTTGACTCTAGTCTAGGTCATAGATGACAGATACAAAGTCGACGATGGAGCGAGCTTACCCAGAAGAAGCCTGTTCACTCTGATTTTTTTTTATCGTGAACAGCTCATTTTAAAAACAACAAATCCCATCCAAATTCAAGTAGTTTACGAAGAAAATTATCCATGTCTTATCGAGTAGAAATAATTTACAATCTTACGCGATTTAACCATTATCTATAAACTTATAGTGTTAACAATGAGTTGTTACATATATTATGTACATTCGAGTCGGCCACTCTAGACAAAGTGAAGGGCAGTCCGGTAAAGTAACCAAGAAGCATGAATTTATAAAGAAGAAAGTGCTAGAAGCTGTTTTGTAAGTGGAAGACAGTTCTTAACACATTAACTAGGTACTCTATAAATTGAAAAGTAAGTTAAGCTGGCGGTCCTTGGCATTTCTAGGTAGTGTCTAGCTTAAAACCTTAGAAAATTCTATAAATAAAATACCAATGGCCGACAATGATGGGATACTAAACCTACGGATTGGTTTGAGTTTGTTTTTATGTATGCACAGGAGGATTTTTCGTTTTTTTTTTTGTTCTGCAATCGGCATTACTATATTGCTTCAAGCAGCTGAACAGTCTAGATTACAAAATCGTAGCCAACAAAATAATATCATATTTTCTTCACGTACATTACATTCATAAGAACAAACATTTCTCTTTTCGATCATACGAAACAGTAATCCAAGAAAAATGGGCAAGAAATATTCGGGACGCAATAGCATTAAGTGTGTCCCCGACATGTTGCGACGCATCGGCAATTTATTGGATCATGAATTAGTAAAGTTGTAAACTAGGTCGGCCACAGCTGGGAGCAAAGATATAGTTTCCGAAGGCCTGTTTTTTTACCCCGAGTGGATCCAACCCATGTGACATATGGCGGTACTTATCCCTCCAAACTACGGTAATTTCTGAGATCCAATTCAAGGATTGAAATAAAGAGTCGTCGCCAATGTAGTATAGCTCATACATAATGGAATCACTCGCGTGGAGTTGGTGGTGTCAACGTACCAATTTTCGCTTGACAATTTGGGATAAGGGTCAATTCATGTTCTAGGTATCATTGACTTTTGTTGCGGAATCGTTCGTTGGATTTTAGTCAGTAAAAGTCTGACGCCCCCTGTGTCAGACTGGTGATTTTAGTTATTTTTTTAAATTTTGGATGGGAAGTCATGAAAAGACTTCTTCCGCTCTGGGCGGGTGCTACTCCAAATGCTCTTTGCGTTCCAGGGCCGCGGTAACTCTTTCAAACAAATTCCTCAGTCGCAGTCAGGGGCAGTCGGGGCCCGCTAGAGTCAGTGCCCTAGCGGGCCCCGTCTATTATGCTGGCATCCCCTTAAGTCGACCCGGGCCTGTTTCTTGTCGGACGACGAGCCAGTGATTCTAGTCAGAGAAGTAATTTCCAAAAACAAAAATCATTGACTGTTGTACGGGCAAGTGATCTTCTACAAAGTGACGAATAGGAACACTTATCGACCAAAGCCACACGTTGGCCATTCTCAGTGCACAAGGCATCTCCGGTGGTACGCACTGGTGCCTTTCCTTTGCTACGCATTTGGTTGACTATGTCCAAAACGTTTCTACATTAAGTAATTGTTAATGTTGTTATATTACCCAAATAGACAGTTAACACTTCCTAAATATCTCTAATACGTTCTAGCATACCATTTTATAAAACCTTATTTTATTGCGTTATTGATTGTTATTTGTGTACACAGGTAAACAAGGGTGATGCAATTACAGGATAATGGGTATCTGTGTTCTGCCACAGTAGGTGGCATACAAATATTAATTTAAATTACATTACTACATATATCAAATTATAACTTGAGTAGGTAAGTATCTATTGTTGAAACTTAAACTACAATCAATATTGCACTATTATTTCTTATATGTAGGTATAATAAGTAATTGCATCTTTACCAATCTTATACAAAATTCAAGAAATATGTTCACATAAGCTGTATGTACTGTATTTGTTATAAACAAGCATCAAGGAAAAAAGCTTCCAGTAAAATATTTACAATTTCAAATGCGCCAATATTCAGCTGACCGTAATATTTTAAATCTATACTAATATTATTAATGCGAAAGTTAGTACATACGAGTATGTTTGGATAGATAGATCGATGGATGGATGTTTGTTTCTCAATCACGTCAGAACGGCTTAACGGATCTTGATGAAATTTGGCACAGAGGTAGACTAGAGTCTTGAATTACACATTTTTATCCCGGGAGTGTGTTCCCTTAGGATAATTTTTGATATTCACGCGGGCGGAACCGTGGGTGGCAGCTTACTAGCTGCAGCCCGCGGCTTCGCCCGCGGATTTTTGATTTATGTAACAAAATACAACAATCCATTCAAAGCAAACCACCTTCTACTCCTGTATAAATATATAAATCTTAATGAAAACCTCCATACAATATATGTATATATGTACATTAATAATGAATAATGTTCTTAGTCAGAATAACTACTGTGCTACAAAGGAGATTAACCATTATTCCATCTATAGGGACACTTTAATGGTACTAGTATAATAATACTCTGGTTTTAAGGTGTAAGTGTACAAGTTAAATACAACAGTTAATACATCAGCACAAAATAAGTATGCGTGCACATTTAGGTACACATTTTCAGGGTTATTAACAAAAATCCCAAACCACTTGATTTAAGATGTGCTAATCAGTATTTAAACTAATCCTAAATTCAAAGACTCAACAGATTTTCTTTTATTAGAAGCACAACTATATACTTATGTGGTTAGATTGTCTTTATAAATGAGAATGTAAATAATTAAGATTGATATAAAAACGCAACACGAAATCACTAAAATATTCAGTAACTCCAGTACAGCAGTGCTAGTAACAGTTTGTCTAGATTTACAATATTAGATCCTAGGATCCAATATTTCCTCTTCAATAATGTCGTGTCGTCATCCGGGTTGTCACTCCGTGCCATATTGGATGTGACAGTTTTATTGAAACAATGTGGACCAGAAAGATTTTATCTGATATCTCTTTTGCATTTTGAGAAGTTTGAAAGCTGGATTTTCATGGCCACATGAAAATCCAGCTTTCAAACTTCTCAGGCCATCAGTTGGTAGTTATATCCACAGACAAAATTAAATTGACTGACAGAAACTAAATCAAACGTTTTGAACTATATTGATCTTGTTTGCCTTGTTGCATAATGCCTGCGTATAGTACCACTGTACAATACTGTAATAAAACGTAAAATTGTGTTTTTGTTTAAAAGATAGAGTCTGTCACCGGTGACAAGCAGTGACAGGCGACAGCGACACTATCGAAAGCAAATGGGGGTAAATTTACCTTCACGTTCACAGCAATTTTAAGGTGCGCCATTGATGAATCTTGTTCTTAAATTTAATCTAGTTTTTATTGTTTTAGTTTAAATCTTAAAGACTTAAATAACGGACTCTTTTTTTTTGGTCTTTGTTTTATTTTATCGATTGATATAAAAAATCACAAATGTCAAAATGCAAATTTGTTAAAAGAAAATTGCCGATATTTCCGTTGCGTGTACGCTGAATTGTTTTCGTGTTGTTTATGTCATTGCTGCTTATACGTTGAGTTGAAGAACTAATCTTCCATAAAGGCTTGAAGAGTCCATCATCAGATTCGTCAGTCCGTCCTTGCATTGTGTGTTTTCACGGGGCGAAAGCCGACTGAATTTTGTATATGAGTGCGATATTTGGGTGCTATTAGTTAAGTGTTGCGGCATTGGGCGCTATTAATTAAGTGTTTTTACTATGCCTTCAACGAAGCGATATGTTGATTGATTAAAGATTGATTAAAATCACATGAATTTTAATCAATTTTTAATCAATCAACACAGCGCTTTTAATTTTCAAACAACTGTAAAATTAATTTCACACTACCAAACATGGTTTTAAATAAATCAACCTATAACTATGGGATATATTTGCAAAAAAACAAGCAAATGAAAATTAAGGATTTGATAGTATAGTATGGTTAGTTAGGGAACACAAAATCTGCGCTACGCGTGGCAGGTTGGCATTAAAATCCTGTGAGATAGCACTCTATACCATATTATAGTAATACTCTGTTCCTCATAAGAGATTGCGCACACGAGCAACTTTTGTCACCGTATCTATTTGTCTATCACTTAAAGTCTATGGGTTTATATGAAAAGTCTCCCGGCTTTCGCGTCGCTACATACGCGCACTTTCATTTAACCAATGGACTTGAGAGACAAATTAGTTGAGGATACAAAAGTTGCTTGTGCGCGCTATCTCGAAGAAGTCAAGTAAACTCTTGAAGGATCTAATCACATCGAAAACAAAATTCTTGCCATTTTCTCACCTATAGAAAGCTCCGGGTGCCATAGGGTAGGTACATTTTACTCCGGAAAATATCCGGTTCTTATAAAATATACGGCACCTAACCCATACAGGTAACGGGAGCATAACCTGCAGAAGGCGGGAAATCTAGTCAGCCTAAATAAGAATATAGAAGCGTTCATTGTTATTGAACGCAACGTTTTCAGAGGTTTAATTTAGTGAATTGGACTCTAATGGATTCCCGGAACCGTGATCTATAGCAGTGGTGTCCGTTTATTTACTAAAATGTTACGAAGCCGTTTTTATTTTTTTTTGACTGTTGCTCAGAACTGAATTAATAAATCTTTTTTTCAATAAAATTTTAAACATTCAATAGGTGCTTTTAAAATACAGAGGTATAAATAGTGAAATTGTTACGGGTCTAATCAGGAAACAAAATAATGCCTGATTACTAGATACCTATACCCAGTTGACAGTGACGTTAATTACAAGGGTTATACTTCATCTCGGTCTGGATTTAAATTCACATTTTCAGGTTTTTAGGTACAGGTTATTTTCACTTGAATATTGTTAAATGAACTAAATCATCTATCTAACTATTTATATAAAAATCAATTGCTGTTCGTTAAACTCGAAAACAGCTTGACCGATTTGGCTAATTCTTTTTTTTGTTTTGGTCGCTAGATTACAGGGAAGGTTTTAAAACAAAAAAAAAGGGAAGTAGGGTAGGTAAGTAGGGTAGGTATGTAGGATAGGTATGTATGGTAGGTACGTAGGGTAGGTATGTAGGGTAGGTATGTAGGGTAGGTATGTAGGGTAGGTATGTAGGGTAGGTATGTAGGGTTGGTATGTAGGGTAGGTAGAGTAGGGTAGGTAACGGTTGACGGTTGTTGGTGAAAGGAGCGAAGCTGCGGGCACAGCTTGTATATATATAAAAATGTAGAAACATACAGTGAATAAAAGAGATATGGTGTCCAGACAGTTGACTATAACTACTACTTGACTCATGTAGTGTTGAAAGCCGAATAGTATAACCTTTGAAATGACTAATGTTAATAATAAATCGTTTATTCGCGTTAAATAGCATACTTTTCTATTAATTTTACTACTTCTGAAATAAGTTTTAAACGTTTGAGAAACAGTGGGGCTCCTATTCTTCATGAAATGGCCACGATATAATATAGAGGTATGTATGTTTACTCTGATTAACACCAGATAAAATTTGCAATAACGGTCTTTGCCCTTTCCTTAATATCTCTTCATAGGTACCTAGACAATAAATAAAATTTCGTTTTTCATTACTAGAAAATGTAAAGGATCACGATAAATGTCGATTCAGGACAGTTTTATTTCTGTTTTCAGAATTAAGTATGTCAATAAATGTAGATGGGTCAATGACCGTTATTGCAAATTTATCTAGCGTCGACCATGTTACAAATTATATTTAATTTTGATTTGATAACCAAACTCTATCGTTGACTGTACATAAGTACAACACCCTTCCCATGATTCAGTACAATCTGTAACTATCTATTTATATTAACTACAATGGCATATTACTGTTTTCAGATTAGATTAGCTTTAGTGGTACAACTAGGTACACTGATAAACACGACATAATATTGTAAATTTTGATATTGTTATCAGCCGTTGTATGTGTTGCACTTAATGACAGTTAAATTGGAAAATTATTTAATTCAGGATTCAAAGTAATTTGTGCCCGTAAAAACCTTACTTTATAAAATACAAAAAAAAAACGTTGCTCCCTTTACTTGCAGTCCGAGTGCTGATTTTAATGCATGTTTTACCGAATATTGTTAAATAATTAGAAATTGTATTTGAGGAGAGTCTTTTCAAAACGGGATATTTCCAAATTTACATTTTTTTTTCAACTGAATATGAGGTCTTCAAACTTATGCTAAAATACATCGTTGTACATCTTGAACGAATGCTAAAAGGGATCTTCCACCTAGCAAATTGGACTTGAAAAAGCGTGTTCAAAACAAAACAGGATATTTTCTCAAGTAAATAGCCACAGTTCACATAGCTCACATTTAGATTTTTCTATTTTCCGAAAATTAGATAACATGCAGATATTCCCTTTTGATAAGACACTCCTCATTTGTCGATTAACCTTTTGAACGCCATTGTCACGTATACATGGCAAGCAAGCGCGTGCCCTGTATACCAAACGTCACAAATATGTGACAAAAAGTACGAGGACGGCGAGTTTGTGGCTTGGCGTCGGGGGCACGCCGATGCGTTTATGCTCTGGCGTTCAAAAGGTTAATTTTAGTCATTATAATAAGCGGTAGCTGATTGTCATCTCGAGTGAAATCTTATTGAAATGGCTAAAATTTTGGCATTTATTTACTACGTGTATATAACAAAAACTTAAGTCTACTACGATGTGGAAGTTTGCAAACCTACCTTCTTGAGTTATGAATCATCTTCTAGAAAATATTGGCCTTCAGCCCAAACAAGCAAGCATGCGTTCGCTCGCAGTACATACTAACATTACTCTATCCCACACATATTGTTACTGAGAAAATAAGTAACATCTGGGGTCTCTGGGATCTTGTACTATTATGAGGCTAGCAATTCGACATCCAAATTTTATATGAGATTTTATTAACCCTCGACCATATAAACACCGAATGCATGAACCGATATAACTTAATTTAGTTTTTAATTAATTGAATACAACATAAGACAACATTAACTCAACTCACAATGATTCTAGATTCATATAATGGTAATACTCGTGCAACGCAAAAAAAAACTATATCCCAGAATGCACAAAACGCTTCAACAGCACACTATCCGAATAACCGTCAATAAAAATAGCGTTTTCGGCACTAAAAAGCGAAACAGCTGTTCAGAAACGGCGCTCAGTACTCCTAACGAGCGTTGAATCCATTAATTATCAAAACAGAAAGGTTTTTGCTCCAAAGAGCCGGTAACTGAAGACCGCAATTAAGTACAGAGAATAAATAAATTTAAAACGGCGTCACGCCAGGAAACATAATCTGTGCTTGATTAATGACGCCTAGGAGACCTTCAGATGTCTTGAGGAAAGGGTGGCTGTGAGCTTAGTTGAAATACAAGCTGACACCCGCGACTTAATTTTTTTTTTCCTTGCATCGAACCTCCGAAAGCCGTTAGTTAGCCTTTCAGCAATGTTTTTTTTAAATCGTAATTGGGTTGTTTTTAGCCTCAGATTCAAAGTTAATATTCTCTTTTGCATTATTGGCTTGAATTATACATGCTGGCCTGTGGTATAGATACAGGCCTGAGTTATAGATGATTATAGTTCTGTATGGTGTCGGACGTAAAAGAATAGCTCCATCCCATCTCTTCCCGTGGGTGTCGTAAGAGGCGACTAAGGAACTCACTAGATACTGGGCAGCAGCATTCTCTGTACATTGCAACACCGACACTGCGATCACCAACCCGTGTGCCAAGCGTAGCGATTATGGCACCCCCTCCCCTTTGGGGAAGGCCTATGTCCAGCAGTGGACGCCTTTCAGCTGATATGATGATGATAATGATAGCTGATAGCAGCTAATAGCTGTATTTTCTTACCTGTATAGATTTTTACCAAGAAGAGCGGTTTCTAGCCAGATTTGGCTCCGTTTTAGAGTCCTGCGATTTTCAGGACGGTTTCTTCACTCTCCTTGCTTCGTTCCCTCAATGCTGGGGGTCATGGTCATCATGGTTTAAAACTTCGTTTCATTCGTAAATAAGATTTCCCTATACAGTTTCCCAGCTCAGAAGTAACACCATACAAAAACGACTAATAGGCATAATACCCATCCCTAATAAGATAATGGAACGTGTGTAAGAATGATGGTTTCATTTAGAGGCAGCGCAGGATAAAATGCGTAGTCGAGTGTAATAACTGGCAAGCATCTGGCGATACTACCACTTAGCTCTCTGATTACAAACAACGAAACATTAATTATGTTTTTGCTTCGAAAGATACTGAAGTAATTTACGTGCCCCCGTTTTTTGGGGAAATAAATGTTTGTAATAAGTCTGCGGTAGGTTCGTGCTTATAATTGTTTGTATAGGTGTCAGGCAATATCTTCGGATACAATCTATAATTTACGAGGCTTTGCTTCTGGCTTCTGCGCAGATCGATCATGGTTTTAATCAATTTTGGAGTGTCAAAAATGGCGATGATTTTTTGTGAATTAAGGCTAGATACAGTTTACGTATCCATTCCTTTTAATCGCCACTAACAATCTAAAACTTGACAGCATTATTTCATTCGTTACGATTCTCGAAAATTCAGCACAGCTTGAATACCACCAATCAGGTGAGGATGCAAGCAGTCTATCAAAACTGGCCTACGACAATCACTCTACAAGCTAACTAAAATTCAGTACTCTTTACATGCTCGTTATGTTTATCTGTCAGTGAGTGAACTCCTGAACCACTTAAATCATTTATATGACAGTCATAGATTTTTCTCTGGATGAGTTTTAGTACCAGTTTACGAGTATGATGCCGAGAAAATGACTAAAATCGGGAATATAGAAAGCCATCCCCAAAATAGTGAGCAAATTACGTCACAACAATCATCCCTCACGGGAAATCTGATTTTAGGACAAGAGTTGTGGGTAATCCTTCACAGAGATATAGTCTTTATAGCCACTTTGTTAGTGTTTGCCGACAAAAACATTGCAATTATACGTAGGCTGTAAATTAAAGATAGACAAATAATTAACAGTATATCTTCAATAGCGTTTTTATGAGTGTTTCTTAACTAAACTGTGGATCTTTAGTAACTAGAAGTCTAGAAGCTTGTAAACATCGTATTTGGTGGCTAAGTGGGTTTTACGACATTTGGCGAGTTCTTTTATATTCGAAACAATAATTAATGTAACTAATGTAAATGTAATTAATGTAACAATAATTAATGTACAAAGAGTTAGTTAAGTAATAGTCGGTAATAAAACCTCATAAAAAATATGGAATGTTTGTCGGATATCTAAGTTGTAAACTACAAATTCGTTCAAACGCTTCGATTCAAATGCATGGAAGCGTTTAATTAATTAGCTAGGACCAAACGAAACTGAAAATACAAGGTGGGCCAATAGATGTGTCCAGAAGTGTAGGTAATGAAACAAACTTAGTTATTAGAAATCAGTCAGAAAGTCGCAACAATCTTTGACGTTCTTTATATGAAAACAGCGCGAATTTGCAAATGGTGCCACGTGCGCTCGGTAAAAATTAGAACTACGTTTTTCACCTCATTTTCTCTTTAGTATTAAAATGAGACAAACCTATTGAGCAAAAGCGCTTCCAAGGAGGTTTGATCATTTACCTTTTTTTTTTTAGTTGTGGGAAACTCCTTGGTGGAATTCTTATATTTTAATGGTAAAAAATAACTGAACCCTTTTACGAGCTTCGGGCGACTGTACGCTCAGAATCTCGGCGGCCAGGGTGTGGGTAATATTACGAGACAGAAAAAAAAACATAGTTAATAGACGCTAATATCCTTGGTGCCGCAACATCTTAGCGTTGAACTTTATGAATAAAAATTCAAGTTAGCCTTGTTCCTTACCCGGCCCAAGAGTTTTTTATACTTACCGTGAAGAATCTCGTTTAAATATTCAATTAAACAAGTAGTTTGTTGAAATAAACTGCGGAGAATTGCAAAGGGGAAAGTTTTAACTCGGCTCTTTTTAATGGCCGGCTCACTGCGGAACTAAAAGATCTCAGTCAATTATCAAAATCATTGAAGAAGTAATAATCTTTCTTTCATTTCAATCGGTCTACGTTAATCTGCAAAAGAGCATTCGGCAGAATGAGAATCGAGTCGTCATTGAGGGAGGGATTTCATTATATTTTAATCTGATTTTTACCCGAGCGTTTGATTCTAACAAAGGCTTTATGAAAAACGTATTGAGTTTAATAAAAGGCGGAATGTTAATTAAAACAAATCAGTCGTTAATCTGTAACGAGATCTTTAGAGAGTGGCGTCTATTCACGTTCCTTAGTGAAGCAGTTAATTAAGAAGTTAGTTTGCTCACAGGAAATTTGTTGCTAAGGCACTTAGGCATAAATCTTTAATTATACTGGGGAAGTTGAGATAGTGTGTGTTAGGGCAAGTGCTCAACACTTTAATTTACATAGCTTAACAGGCATTGTGCCCTTTGCCTGTCTACTTAAAAATAGATCGGCACTACTAACGCCAACACGTGTCTACAAAAGTACATTTTTGCGAATATATTGCCTTCTCTTTCTCTCTTACTCAACATCGATGTAGAGATATCAAATTGAACAAGATTTAAACTAGCGTTGTATTATCTTGTGTGAATAACGGCGATCCCATTTTATGAGTGTAAATCAAAACGTTCATAAAATTTCCTTATGTCTCTTTAACACCAAACTACAAAATAATAATCAGAATTATTTCTTAAACAATACATGCATTGATAAAAAGAACATAACATAAACAGACGAATACAGAAACTGTTCCATTTTTGAAGTCGGTTAAAAACGGAGCAATGCCCAAGCTACCTTTGAATTAAACAGAAGAAAATTCAAAACCGGATGATATTATAATAATATAACTTTATAGCAACTTGTTAACAAGATCATTACCAGCCTACCGTAAATCACAAGCCATTTCCAAAGCAAAGGGAAGCGCGATAAAGCGTCCTCGCTTTCTTGCGAGTAAATTGCCATACATTACTTTAGTATTATTGCGTTTAAAAAGATCTTGTCGGCTTGATTTGTGTTGCTGCAGAAGATAGGCTGAAAATGAGCGTGGCCTTTAAGCAAAGATAGATCAACCATTTATTTCTTAAACGACAGTGAAATCAGTTTATTTAGTTGAACGAATGGCCTCGTATATTTTAGAATAAATGCCTAGAAATTGAAAGTATCCACAAAGAACGTTTAGGGGACATGCGCAGTCTACCGCGCTTTGCTACGCTGTGCTTCTCGTTGCTTCGTAATGCTACTAGGTGCTACGTGGTGCTACATTGTGCGGTGCATCGCAATGCTCAGCTCATTGCATTCATCACTTGATCAACCACTAATATAAATCAATCTACCTAGCGTTTTGTCAACTATGTCTGGGTCGACTTAGATTCTGACCGGATGCTGCTAAATGTCAGTATTTTATACGTGGAGCGACTGCCTATCTGACCACACTAACCAAAGAGTAATCCTAATATATAAAAAAAATCCGTTACTGAGTGAGGGACTGAGTGACTGACAGACAACGCACAGCCGAAACTACTGGTAGTAGAAAGCTGAAATTTGGCATGTAGCTTCTCTACACTCCTGAGGGGAGCACTAAGAGACTATTTCCCGAAATTCCTACGGGAACGGGAAAAAGCTCGCTTCGCGGGTGAAAGCTACTTTAATACATAGTGGGAATCTATAGCCTAGTAACTAGGCAACACGATAGCCTATAGCAAGATGATGCCAGATGACCTTTGGCTTTTGACTACCGTAACGACTGTCGAATATCTAGAAATGGCAGTCGGGACCAAACGGCTTAACGTCTTTCCGAGGCACGAAGGAGTTGGCATGTTACAGATGAACACTCGTCTACGGATCGACCTCGGCCATCACTTTTTAAACTCGAAGATCACACCGGGCAGCAATTATTGATTGGCTAATAATTAAATATACATATACATATTTTTTTTAAATTTATTTTACTTTTCTGTTTGTTTAGTGCGAGTCCCAAATTAACATCTTTCTTTC
This sequence comes from Mamestra configurata, assembly GCA_002192655.3. NCBI lineage: Eukaryota > Metazoa > Arthropoda > Insecta > Lepidoptera > Noctuidae > Mamestra > Mamestra configurata. Next base: position 107,858 of record NDFZ01005388.1, read on the forward strand.
TTTCTACGACTCACTAGCTTATGCCAGCCACTAATATAAATACAGAATCAAAATGCTAGTCGTACCAAAGGCTTTAGAAAAAGCTGACGTACTCTGAAGGCGATAAAGGTATTCCTAAATAGCTATAGAATAAACAAATGCCGTCCTAGGCAGATCGACACGTAACATAAAAAGTAAAGCTGGGTACTGACCGGTGTTACAGGCCGTAATGTAACATTCGCAGCGAGCATGTTATGTCCTAAAATCCGTGTAAAACAAAACACATACGCACATGTTCGTGCTTGTTCCCACGTACAGACTGCACGAATGCTCGCTTTGCAATATGTTACATTACGCTCCGTAACGCCGGTCAGTAAAAATGAGCAGATTCTGATGAACAAAACTGAAAATTGGACCTTTGATAAACCAAACGTGACCATACACACGTTTCATTGGAGTCGAAAAATTTGCTTTCACAGATTCAGAACAAATACCACAGTGAAAATGTAGCTACAGTTTTTTTCCTCTAATTCTTTGTCAGAAATATGATCAAATTCTGAATGTAAGTAGCTCCGTCCCGCCCAATTACTTTAAGCGGGTCTCATTGTCGCCGGTCGCTATCTCCTCAGATAGATGACCACGGTCCCCGATGTGACACCCCTAATCTTCTCAATTCCCGATCCTAAAGGGTTCACCACAATCCAAACTGGAGCAATTTAGAATAATTTATTCCGTGCGAACTTCAATATTTTCATATTTTCGCCTATAAAGGTGGTCCGTGCCAATTTTATAGCTCATAAATTTCGATGATAACCCCTTTGTTTGTGGGTACTTTGCCAGATTAACGAGTGCTATTGACAATTTGTATAACGAAGCTCTCAAGAAAATTGGCTGTAATTTATTATTGGATGTTGAAGATTGGCAGTAGGGTGGATTTTATCAATTTACTTAATAGAATTTATTGTGTATTTATAAACATTCCGATAATATTGAAAGCTTTATTCGAATTTCTTTTATAATACATTTGTAAATTGAATTACACAATGATACTGCAAAACCTTTCGCATTTTTTTTTATTCTAACTTTGCTTTGTATCTTCTCTTACACATTCCGTATTCTAAAGAAATGTATGCACTGTAGGTAGGACTATTCAGTAACGGATTACACCCGTAATCCTTTAAGATATGATCACTTCGTAGAACGCTGCACAAACAATATCAAGATAATGTCATGGCTCTCAGCTTAATTGCAGCTTAAAATCAATTAGGCAATCACTCACTCAATGGTCCATACATTACATACAAAGGAATAATAAGGAAATTATAAAAAATATTGCGAGTACCTCAATAGATCAAGTGGTAAGGTGCCAGTGTAAAGTATTTGAACATTGTACTCATCATTATGAACAACTTTTACAATGGAGGCAAAACAGAAATCGCGAAAGAAAATCATCTATCAGCTGTTCAGTACATTTGGACCATTACACTTGAAAATTTTGGATTTTTAGCATTCCGAACATCCGTGAAAACGGAACCCTTATAGGATCACTCGATTGTCTGTCTGTCTGTCTGTCACAGTCAATTTTCTCCAAAACTACTGAACCAATTCTGTTGCAATTTGTCTGTTGCAAAAAAAAAAGAGTATGGGAGACACTTTAGGGGGAAAAATTAGAAAAAACTGTACCATGCGGAATTTAAAATGAAAGGGCTTATTGCGAGGGTTTCAATTTTTATTTTATTTTGTATAAATAAACGATTTTGAAGCTATTCAAGAAATTACATGAAAAATGACCATTCTCCCTTATCTCCAAAACTACTGAGTCTACGATATTGAAAAAAATACAGATTTCTATACCTATAGATTAAATGGAAACCTATAACAAGTCTATGTTTTAGTAACATGTTACAAAAATGGGATTATTTCGGAACCCTTTGCAATACTTAGCACTACAAAATTAAAATTGGGTGTCGGGACACATATTAATCACGCCGGCAAAGTGGTAAAATAAAATCTTAAAAAATAATTTATTAGGAAAAAAAAAACATTTTTTATCGTCTATTCCATTGCGTGCCGTTGGGTAAGTCGTTTAAAAATATTGAGGGTATGCGAAAAACATTTTTCCATCCAAGGATCCGTTTGCAAAATATTAAGCTTTAAAGTGCAAATTTTTGTCAGAGTCAAATGTCCTGCCAGCTAAACGGTTGCTTGTGGAGACGTGAAAACCTCGTGTTAGAGAAGCATATACATATAACGAATGTAAAAGAAAACTATCACAGCCAAGTAGGCTTGGCTTTACAAGTTTACGAGTAATGGTCGAGCAACCTATAAAATGCACTTGGAGAAGAAAACTTTCCTACAAATTCCTCTTTAGTTACGAGGCCCTCCTACGAGGGCCCGTTTTTAACCGTTAAACTGAACTCAATTCATATATTTATAGAATCGAACAAAAAGCACCATTCTACGTCGGCAATTGTTACGTGCTACTACGGAACCCTTTTTTTTTTTTGTTGATGTGATTTCATCAAATGACTTCTTCCGCTCTGGGTGGAGCGGAAGGGCGTGTCAGACTCTTACTGACTAAAACCCATCCGTGTTCCTTCTAAAGCCCTTTGCGTTCCAGGGCGCGGGCTCTTTCGAACAAATTCCGCAACCCTGGCAGGCTCTGGACCTAGCGGGCCCCGTCTTCTATGCTGACATCTCTTTGAGGCGCGCGTGAAACATACCGCGCCATCGACCCGGGCCTGGTGGTGATCGGACAGCGAGCCACCCAACGCTCGCCGTCCGNGACATAGCCCGAAGGATCACCAAACTGAAGTGACAGTGAGCACATTGCTCGCAGAACAGATGGTCGATGGGGCCGAAAAGTTCTCGAGTGGCGACCGCGTACCGGAAAACGTAGCGTTGGAAGACCGAAGGTAGCCGATGGATGTGAGACTATGTCCAGCAGTGTACGTCTTTCGGCTGATATAATGAAGTACTTTTTTTTTGTATGGATGGGAAATCATCAAGTGACTTCTTCCGCTCTGGGTGGAGCGGAAGGGCGTGTCAGACTCTTACTGACTAAAACCAATCCGTTTTCCTTCTAAAATCGCTCCGGACCATGGATTTAACCAGGGCCGGTCGCGAGAGGTCGCCGCCGCTGATCGCCTCGACAAGGACACGGCGGTGCTCAGCCTAAGCAGGGCAGACCTCCACCGTATGCTCCACCGTGTCCTCCGGGCGATCATCACAGTGCTGACATCCGGGCGTATCCTTAATCCGAAACAGATACCTCCCGAAACAGCTGTGTCCGGTGAGTACCTGCGTCAAGCGGAAGGTGAGGACGCCGTGGCGCCTCTTCAGCCACTCCCCAAAGAGGGGTCTTACCACCGCAATTGTGGCGTGCCCTACTACGGAACCCTACACTGCGCGTGGCCCGACACGCACCTGGCCGATCTTTTTCAAATTGGCTGTGATATGTGATGTCATTGATGACATCGTTGACAGTTAGTTGCTAAAAAATGTAGGAAGAAATGAAAAACTATACTCAAAAATTCAAATAAAACTCCACTTCTCCTTAAGATCGAACCTAAACCTTAACCTAGCTACTATGCTTACAAACACTGGACCAGTCGTGTCAGAGCACTTACCGACTAAGCCATTTTGGGCGTTTGTTCAGAAAATATAAAGAAAACGCTTCTTAATATTCGTGGCGTCGGTCTAAAACATTATTCGTGATAATCCGGTAGCCCTCAATGTGGAAATTTAATTAAAGCAAAATGCCTAGCGAGACTTTGTGGTGCGTCATAGACTAGTATACTCTTTAATTATAAAATGTTAAGTAATGAAAGCACTATACGTGACGTTTATTCTTTTACGAAGTGCTTACATGCGGGAACCCAGGATTGTCTATGATTCATGCCATTAAAATCTCAATTTGAAGCCAATTATCAGCTTTAACCTTTTAATCACTCTTTACTGTAAATGAGTATATTCATAACAGTAATAAAATAGAATACAAAGTTTTTATTTCAGACCGGAGTTCATAGGGTTAGTAACAATTTTGCTTAAGTTCTAGTGATAGTAGGTAACAGATACAGATGAAAATAATACAATCAAAAATTCAGCATGGAGCCGCACCCACCTCCGCAACATCGTGGATTCCAACCGATCCGCGAATACACTGAGAATACTGTTGGTGCTGCCACGAACACGAGTCATCCTCATCAGGGAAGCACATCAATATTTTTTTTCCTTTTTTCTTGTAATGGAAATTTGTGAAAAATAAGCGTGACTTTAATAACAGAAACCGAGAAACAAAAAAAACATTTCATTTATTAAAAAGGCTGGTTAGAAATTCTAAGTAGTCCTTTACAATTTTACTCTGAAATTAAATTCACAATGTCTGTAGAAACGGCAAACTGCAGTTTAAAACGGAAGGAATCTTATTAAGGTGCCTCTAAGGGGACATCGACTAGCCTAACGTGACAAGAAATTTTTCATTAAACTGTCTCCGTTCAGTTTTCATTGAAGAAAACGTGCACTGTCCAAGAAACAATATTATTTTCTACGTTTAAAATTTTATATTTATTGCTGGAATCTTTTGAAAAGGAAATCTTTAGGAGAAAAACGTCTTCTAAAAAATTCTTCTAATATTATGGAAGGCTTTTCGGGTAGATGACCTTTTTGGGTTATCTAATCACCTTGCTTGTATTCAAAATCAAAATCAAAAGTCATTTATTCAAATTAGGCTGAGTGTCAGCACTTTTTGAACGTCAAAGTTCTACATAAAGACAGTCCCCCAAAACGCCCGCCCGTCACCACTTCCTAATGTTTTAGCTGGGAAGAAGAAGTGGCGCAACAAATTCCCCAGCAACAACAATTGGCAATGACATAAACGTTTTGTTTGTTGGTCAATGCCAAACAATACATATACTTTCAGACATGTATTGTAACACTCATGATCAGCATCATTATTATCATCAACAGCGAGTAGGTACATTAACATAACGAACGGTTTCCAGTAAAATCGTCCATCTACATGCGTCAATGCCCGAGATTATCAGGAACGCAATCTGATAACAGAAACTGAGCACGGATTTAAACACCTGTTCGTATATTAAAGCATTTAGCGGTATTCTCGCAACGCTATTGGATCGAAAGCCAATGTGTGCTATTAGATTAATGGGGGTAATTCAATTTTATAACGTACCCGAGTACGTACGAACCGCCGACGAAGAACGAACTTAATTAACCTTCTTATGAATTATTCGCTCTTGCAGCGGTAGAGTTCGCCAATCCAGAGTTTTAATTATATAAAAGTTGGCCTGAAACAGATTTTCAAGGAAATAGCTGAAGAGTTTATTGTTGGGCCAATCTAAATAGTAAATGGATTAAAAATCGTTACACCATTTTCTATTTAGATCGGTTCTTTTGTTTTCTAAATAGCGTATTTATTATTTGTATAGTGGCTTCAAGATACAAAGCAGCATAGCAGAGCAGACATTCTCCTTTTGGTACAAATAAAATTGTTTGTTGTTGACCTATCACAGTGAAGTACCTATTTTTAACCCAAAGGTCGAGTGATAGAGAATGCTTTTTTGCAATAAGTCCGCCTATTGTACCTACCACTACTGTAGGTACTTACATACATTTTAAATAAATAAAGGAAGACCGGCAAAAATTTATGGAACCCAGGCTAGGTATTTGAGCAATAACATTGAGGCCGAACCAACCTTGGAAAAACCAAACCAAACCTTGGAAAGGTTTTTCTATATTATACAACTTTTACTGTGTCGGCAAATAAGAATTGTAGAGAGTACAAAAACCTTTCCAACGATATCGCGTTATTGTTCATATTGGCTAAATTGCCAGTCATTCTTTACCAAACATGATCACAGCATCAAATGAAAACATATTAAACTAGTACCACTACTGAAAAACCCCAAAACGTAACGCACGTCCCCGTTTATTAATGTCGTTTTTTATTCAGAGAATGTTGTTAGTTCGTCAGAGGGCAGAGTCGTATGCACGGAATTCTGATGGCGGCCATTTGCATTGCAGATACGTAGGAACAACGCTATCTAGTCGCGTACCGCACACACGACAGGATTTAGCACTCACAGATTATAGTAGCAAATTAGCATGAAACCTAAACAAGCTGCGCCGTTACCGTAAAATGGCTTAAAACAATTTGCATAATTGACTGCCGTGAGCCTGTTATTGTTATGAACTTTTCATAACAAAGTCATGATTGGATGTCATTGGCTTTCACGAGGTGTTTCCTGTTAATACCTTATACATAAATGTTGCAGCAGGGTTTATATTTTCAAAACTGAAAAGCTGAGACATCAAAGTAATTGTGAAACCGTCCAATTGATATAAGAATGAAACTGAAAACTGGAGTAGGCTGTATAATGTACTCACACCTTTACAAAAACATCGATGGGAACGTAGTCAAAAAAAATTAGGCAATGACCCCCACTATTCAAAGCGTTGGTTGAGGTCGCCAGTTCAGACCGTGTTTGGCTTACTAGTTATTGAATACTGTCAGCCTGTATCATCCCACAGCTGGGCAAAAACCTCCCTCATGACTTCCACTACCTTGGGCTAGTGTGGACTATTGTCTAGCTGTGGCTCTACATAACGGTTATTTGGCCCACAGTTCATTGAGCATATGGCTAGACACCATTTTAATGGTCAGCCAATAAATATCTAAGCGGATAGTGAACGTATTTGAAATTTTATGTGTGTAAAAATGCATATGCATGGAAAATTCCTAGGAGCCGCAAAATAACTGGACCGAATTCAATGGAAGAGATATCAACCGCTTCATTAGAATGTCGGACGTTTGCATTATGTATTTTTCGATACTTGTGGTTCTGGGTCCTGTCGAGGTCTTCCAAGGATTATAAATTGGTAATTCCACAAAAATGCTGCACAGGGCGTAGTCAAAAGTGTGATTTTTCAAATAATAAAAAGGAGGGAAACTGATATTATAAAGAGGTAAAATTGCGGGTATGATTGTTGGTTTGTTTAAGTGTCTGAAAAATTATAGTTTTTTTAGAGATTGCATGCGATCCTACTATTCGAGCATGCAACTGAATTTAAAAACAGATATCCCCAACCTATTGTGAACTGGAAGGAGGTGGGTTGAAAACGGCCATTTTTTGCCCATGAGCCAAAGTAAGTGTTCCAAAAATACATAATTTCGAAGATAATACCTACTAACACTAGACTCTCGATGTGTGTAAATATCTAAGTTTCATTAAAAAGTAAGAGTAAATCATTTTCATTACAATGAATGATTTGTATTCTATCTAAGGAAATGCGACGTTGTCATATTTCACGTAACGGTGTTTTACATAAATTATCGTGACTTTGTCTAATTATTTAGTATGAAAACGAGAGCGCAAAAAAATAATAATTGAAAAAATCAATCATGTGCGAGGTGATTCTTTATTGTGGTCTCATTGATATCCTAAAGTTATAAGATATCAAAAGTTGTATATTATATTAAATAGTATACCTTATTTACGAACATTTACTAATATAAATATTACTGTCATTCGTATTAACATACAAAAAAAACAATTGTAATTAGAACACTAAATGGAAGAATAAAATGCGAACTCTCAAAAATTACTCACCAATTAAATTATTATTTATACACTATGACAATTGACATGATCTCAAAAAAGCTTATTTTAAAAAGTTTTTTTTTTCAGTTATTCATGTTATTAATGTAGCTAAATTACTGACACTAGACGCTTGGCAAATTATTCGGTAACAAGCCATGTGACCGATGGGGTGCTCATCAGCAAAAGTTATCCTTAATCCACTATTTAACCATTAGGGGACAATTTTTCAAAATCGTTCGTAACTTTACTGGAGAGGGAACATTACCTACTTAAAGGTTGCAGGCTTTTTTAATTGTACAGCTGAGTAGCTGTTTATTGACTTTACACTGTATGTCATTGAATGATATTTATCTAAGAGTCATAAACAAACACTGCCTGCAAATATGTTCTGCGGTCGTAGCCACAACTCTATAAGAAGCGTAGGTATCTTTACTCAGGTGGGAATCTTCAGATGTACCTACCACAGGCTGTTCCAACGTTCTTACTAACACCTCACCTTCTTTCACGCTAAGCTGATTATTTACTCCCGACAAAAAGCTTTGTTTACCATTCCTTTGGTTGTTCCAGACCTTTGTCTATTGCGGGAATTTTAAATAGTTAAGTATTCGTAAGGAGATTACTAACGAAGTGTTAAAGTTTTCTATACTGAACTTATTGTCTACGTTTTTCGATAGTCGAGAAATTGTCTACGGTATGATTTGAGGTTATGCTGCGAAGATAGATTTAATTAAAATAAATAAATCTCTAGCTTATTATTAGGCTCCTAGTATGTCTTCTTTACCGTTGTTATATAGTAACTAGATTCTATACTACGAAATAACTATTAAGATAGCTGGGTATCAATATTTATCAGCTCAGTTTTAAAATAGTCTGAATAATGCACTGTCTGCATTACTATTTTGAAACAGTTTCATTTCCTCGTTCCCCTTTTTTCAACCATAAACATCGCACGAACAAGGCAATACCAAACACTACCGTAGCTCGATCAAGAAATTTATCGTCAAGAATAAAATTCATTGTATTCAAAAATCGATCACCGTACGTAATATAAATCACGGGATTAAAAAGCTGAAAACGGCAAGGGGAGCGGGTCAGCTATATATTATCATGGCGAAGGTTGATCGCCTATCGAGAAACAGGAATAAACTGTAGAAGCTGCCTGGTGGCGCCATCTGTTGTTGCCGTGACTGATTTATTAAGTGTCGTCTTCTGGAAGGGGGACTTTTTTTCTTTTAGAGCACGCATTAATTTGGTTTTGAGAAAATTAGTAATACAGGTATTGGGTGTATTGTAATAAAGCCTTGAACTTATTTAATTTTTTAACTCAATAACATTCTATTTACCTACAGGATTTTTTTTAAAGTCACTTTTTTATCATACATCAGCTAAAGCCACTGGGTAGATGGTTATATTTACTAATTCCAAGGGTCACGTCCATACATGCTTTTATCTCACTTTCATCTAAACAAACCCTATACTTCTTTGTTTGGTAATGTCTCACGAAGGGAAAGTTATACGAAAACCTAATCTTCTTTATTGTAAGAAGAATAAAGCCTCGAGATAAGAGGAGACTTTTGAGAGTACATCACGCGCGCTACAAGTACGCACCTAATCATTTACCCTCCGCGATATAAGTGTAGGTCCTGTAATTCAGTCGTGCATGTGTCCAACATAAATTGAACCTCACTAATCCTCTGCCAGAATATAAATCCCAATGTCACTCGTATATCAACCTACATTGGTAGCTCGGTGCCTCTGTTTCGGAAACTATAACCAAGTTACAACCACTTTTTATTGTGATCAGTAAAGAAAAACAACCAGCCACAAATTGCCACTGTTCGAGAAATGGCAATAAAGTATTGAATTTATACCAAAGAACCGATCTCCATTTTGTGTTTACTGTTTAACAATAATATTGTATGGACATAAAAAGCATTGTATAAGCTTTCGTACGATACCTAAGTGTTTTTTTACTGCCCGCTTATAATAAAGCGAACAAAAGAACTCCCGAACTTCTAGACTGAAAAATGAGCCGTTAGCCATTCGGACAACAAACAAGTTTTTCGCCATCGTTGAAAAGTTTTGAACTTCTCCAAATATTGAGCATTATTCTTGGGCATAACAAGTGAAGTTGGACCAGGTATCCCGCAAGAACTTGAAACTTGGATATAAGAGCAATTTTGTAAATCGCTTCAACGAATACGCATGGATCGCAACTTAGTCAGAACTTTGGGCGAATGGTGCTTTAATGCCCATTTAGCGAGAAATTGATCGCTCACGTTCGTGTTAAAGAGCTGAGATTCCAAATAAATAGGCCTAATGCAAGTTAGTATGAAAGAAAATCCATTACGGCTTAAGTGGTGGTAACAAGATCGGCCCCGAGGTCAATAAAGGGGATCCAAGCGTTTATGGTGCAATGACGAGGACCATTTGAATGAAAATACATTTCATGACCATCCTATCCGGCTGTAAGCAGTAAAATCATGTCGTTGCTATCTTTATTAGGGTAGTTAGGACCTCCAAACGGTACAGTCAGAACATACAAGTCAGGGAAAATAATTAAATAAAAGATACTTACGAAATTCATGAACAAATTGTTCTGCATGATTTTGACGACAACGCGACACAAATACTCGTACTCAAAAGTATGAGCCCTCTTTCTGATCCTGAAAAAAGTAATCACAAGCTTGGAAATATATCATAAAGGTCTGGTTTGATTACCAGGCATTGTCATTAGGATTTATGGCGACAGGTTCAGCCTCTATCACATGGGAGCTGTCACAAGATCCTTGGCGTTCTTCGCTTAGCGGTAGGTGGACAATAGCTCAACTAAAATGTTTTCACAATTATTTTTAGATGATTGACCTGCCTTGCTTTACGCTAAACATTCAGCTTTTCAAAATCATTTATGAATTAGGCATTAAAATGCTTCTCACGTAAAATATTGAAAACCTAAAATATAAAATTCTTCCGTTACTGACTGACTGAGTGTCTGACAGACAACGCACAGCCGTAACTCGGTCGTAGAAAGCTGAAATTTGGCATGTAGATTCCTTGGGGAGTCTAGGGGACCACTGAGAGAGGATTTCCCGAAATACTTACAGAAACGATAAATAACGGGATATGCGCGTACAAAGTATCGGGCAAAAGTAGATATATTTAGGTAACTATTACAAGAAGCCGGAAATCTTGATTTAAAAAAGTTTTCCTGCGCTAACTAGGAATAGGCGGAATTCGCAAGATTAACTTATCAAACAAACTAAGCAGCCATTTTGAACTAAGTTATGGTAGCGGAGCAGAAACTTTAATGCAGTTTTTGATATCGTTACCAGTCATAATATGTTATTAAAATTGAATATTTCGATGTTATCTTTCATAACAAACAATAAATCAGAATGGAATGAAATCCGATATAAAGTGCCGATATCTACTCGTATGTGATCTTTAATCATTGATTGGAAATGGACATTCAATTTTATGAGGTTATTTTTACACTTTTATCGGAACATAAATCAGTATTTAAATCGATCGACAGAACTCGACCCTTGGGAAAGCGGAAATGCACAATTGACATAATTTAAGTATTTGTGGGTGTAAATATTATCGTCACATTGTTGTTATCTTCACATAGATATCGGAGATCAAAACATGTGTGAGGTTTTCCTAGTTTTAACAGAATTGTTTTCTTACAAAATGATAAATAGACTACTTAATCAAAAGCTTGCAGGAATCCCTTATCGAACTGCTTCAATGGTAACGCCACTGTATGACATGTGCTTAACGCAACTACTAAAAGGTCCAGACGAACATATCTTAGCCCAACAAAAACCAATGATTCTTTGAATCATTCACGGGGACAGCCTGGAAAACCAAATGCTGAAAAGCAAAAGGAAAAGCAAACTACAGTTCAGTGAGAATGTAACAAAACTGAAAACTGTATTCAACCCATACACCTCATTACACGAGTCATCGCTACAAACGTTTGCATACATTTACCGTAAAAATGATATATTTAAACAACATTATATTAGCATATTGCGAGAGCCGGCTATAGAAATTAAATCCGAATGAAAATCCCGGTAATATCATTTAACGGCATGCGCTGGCCTAGCCTTTTTCCAGACAGTCCCTTTTTATGTTTTAACTTTAATGCGATACGACGCCGCGACGGCGAAGTCCACCATTTTAAAAATAACCCAGGGCCTAAAAGGATAATTAAATTGCGAAAATGTTTTCCACGTGATTCGTAGGATTACTTTATTTCAAGAAATAAATAACATAGATTTTGTTTTAGTTAAATCCCGGGAAATTCATGTTTATTTAACTGCATTATAAAACACAATCCTGATGAAAAAGGAACTGAAAAAAATATTAGCGTTTGCTTTTCATTTACACTGAAATACCTACCAGTCCCAGAATGCAGAATCAACTCCTAGTTATTTTCTATGTTGTGCACCTTACTAAACAGTCTGTTTTGTACACAAATATAAAATGTAAATTATTCAAGACTTTTTTAAATCCAAGCAAAAATGTCCGCGAATTAAATTAACTAAGATAGTCCCAACAAACTGAGCCTTGTATTAAAATCTTTGCTAAAGCCGAGCTCTAAAATTAAGTACTCTCTAAGCCTTTTATGAGCAGCAATGTATTTCTTAAAACAATTAATGTTGTTCCATAGCTGTGTAATGCTAGGAGAAGTTTTCTCAAAGGCTTAACATGGCTGTCGTTTCCTCTTAGGATTAGCCAAACTACTTTGTTACTCTTGCTCGACGGTTATATTTGTCGGCACAGCGTTGTGCTTAATTAATAAAAGGATGGAGGATTAGCCTAGTTGTTGTTGTTGTTTTAATTCAGTGTTAATGTTCGTTAAAATCTTTTATATCAAATATACCATTTGAAGGTATTTTTCTATTATCAGTCTAATAGATGAAGCTAGTTCTGCAGCGCTACGACAAGAACAGCAAGTATATTCTGCAGAAAAACACACTCACCGACCCTACCTCCAGCGCGGCAGTTCCACGTTCCAAAGAGTATTAGGAGTACAGGCATTATTTGGAGAAGAACGTGCAAGAAATTCCATGGACATTGGACACTCTTTTAAATCGTAAAGTGTTAATTCAAACGAACGCCATTGCAGTCATGATACTTAAAATAATTAAAGAAAGAGTGTTTAATTGAGCCAAGCATGGCCCATGCCTTAAAAAGAGAAATATCATTAGTAACTTATACAGGTTTGGAAAATACACGTCACATCTGCACAGAACGGCATTCGCTTAGCATAATGCTGGGACTCATGTGCGGGCCAGAGACAAAGCCATAGCGCTGGTTTTCACGTTTTACGTTTTTGACAGCCAGCGTTGACTGAATGACGTCGACCGGAGAAGTATAAAATGATTAGACAGATATAGGAAAATGCAAATCTTCATCTGAAGTTCTCCTACGCGACCACCTGCACCTAAGGTGAAGTACCCACCAGATGGCTGGCCACTATGATGGCCATAAAATCCTCATTAGGGTGCGTTTTAGATGTGCGAGGATGCGTAGCGAAGGATGTGTTTGTAAGAACCAATAGAATCGCTTCATTTACCTAGCCTCACTTACCGCATTTTCGCACATCTCTGGTGAAAACGCAGCCTCAAACAGCCTCTTAATTCCTTTTTTAGACATTTACAAAAGTGCAGGATGAGAATAGCAACAAAACTCAGTTTAAATCTTGGGATCTTTTTTAACACCTTCAACAATACAAGTAATAAAAACAAACTTGTATCATAATTCAAAGGGACCAGTCTCTCCCTGAATAACAATGCGATGAAATTTATTACTGAATGAACAGTGGATTTATAATATTTCTCCTGGAAGATCCCGGGAGGGAACTTTCAAAACTCTCCGAAATGATTTGCAGACTCAGATGAATGTTTGGGCAAAGAAATATCCGTTTTGTCTTGAGTTTCACTTTTTCTTCGTTTATTTACAGAGCAAAAAACAACATTTTATTTAAAAACAATAAATGCAAAGTAATTAAATATTCCTACCTACTTAAATATTTTCATCACTTTATACTTATTTGTTGGAACAGGTTTTTGTCGGATCCAAGAAAGAGTCAAGAAGCTGTTTGTTGTACACCTTCTCTTTTGCGTCATTATAATTCAACGCTTCACAAACACGACATAAATGATAAGATTCTGTTCCAAAGTATCCATGCTCATTGACTATTTTGAAATGATTTCTCCACATATGCATCGCAAGGATCAATTCAGTACTTTTAGCCAAGGTGTTGATATCACCAGCGAGCATTTCTATATCTGTATCCGCGTCAGCAAACAGATATGAATTTGGTGGTAGTAAAGTCTCGACATCTTCGAATGCAGGACCAAAAATAACAGGTATAGCCCCTTTCGAGTAGGCATGGTAGAATACTTTCTCGGTCAAGTATTGAAAACAACTTGTATTTTCTAGGACTAAATAAAATACATACTCGGCTACTGGGTCGCAATCCGCTTTAAAATGTCCGGGGCAACTGAAATAAAATATTATACTTTAAAGACATTTATAGCCAGCAGTTCCGGACGGTTATTCTACAAGACTCGACATTGTTTTGCTATTGACCAAATCATACTTTACAGATAAAAATTTGGAGAAACTAAACAATACTTTGGCTAGTAAACTAGGTGCTCATAGTTTTAATAACATAGACGACCCTAATGAGTTCTATGCCGAGTTTTTTTCTATATTAAACACGCAATTTAATGACACTTTTCCTTTAAGGTCTAAAAGTATTTACACTAAGTTTTTATTTAGCGATTGGGTAACTCCAGGCATTCGTATAAGCAGGGAAAAGCTATATGAACTGTATGGCTTAAAGCAGCATATGAATAATATAAGTTTTCATAAGTATGTTGCAAAATATTCAAACACATATAAAAGTGTATGCCAAACAGCAAAAGCTCTGCATATTAGCAATAAAATAAAATCAGCAGACGAAAAAATAAAAACTACTTGGAAAATAATAAATAACGAAACAAGTAGGAAGAAACAGCGTGAAACTAAATTTAATTTAAATACTGTACATGGCCAAATAAACTCGGACGCAGAGGTAGCTCAGGAATTTGATAACTTCTTTGCCAATATTCCTCTTAAAACTACAGAAGCTCTCAACTCGTCATCCACGCTCGCTGCTGACTTTCTTAGAAATAATGTAAAGATATGCCCATCGGAGTTTAAGTTTCAACATACAAACCTCCAGTCCATTATAAAAGCTTTTAAAGATCTTAAAATTAAATCAACAGAAGATCTTTGGAGAATATCTGTAAAAGTTTGTAGATCTATCATTGAAACTATTGC
>NDFZ01005388.1:123380-171939 GCA_002192655.3 Mamestra configurata
AAATGAATAAGTTTACCTCTGCTGGTGATACTTTGTTCTTATAAGTAGCATACTCTGGGTGCATCGTCCTCACATAATATTAAATTAATTTTTGTACTTATACCAAATTTTGTAAAATCATTATTTGAAAAGAGTAACTATGGAGTTTCTTGTCCGTTCTTCTCCATAAGAATCTACCTTTCCGAATGGACAGTAGAGTCACTTTATTAATGTAACATTATTATTTAACTGAACTGTAAACGATGACGTTCAAAAGTGCCGTTTAATGGCCTAATAGTTGTCCCAAGAAAATATTATAATTATATTATTATTATTGAAATAAACGTTTTGACTTTGACTTTGACTTTTCAGTAACTGTTTGTATTATCTGGCAACGTGTTGTTCAATTACTTTAATTCAGTGCAAATTTATACAGATAAGAAAGATTTCTTAAGAAAAAGATTATGTTTTGAAGTATCTGATACGTAGCAGTAAAAGACGACCGTCCCTTAGCTAGTAAACTGGCTGTCTTGTAAGCTTTTAAGCTATCATTATCTTCCTCTTATCCCAATTCATTTAGGGCACAACAAGTTTTCGTCTTCCATACTTCTCTGTTAGTTGTCAATGCCAGGCATCGTTTTTGATCTATTATAGCCACATATTTTCTCAAAACTTGTATCAGTTCATTTTCCTCAATCCTCTGCATCGCAATGTCATGCTGAACATTTCCAGGCACTTTTGAATTTTCAACGTCGTCGGTCAGTCAAATACAAGAAGCTAGTTTTTCTTTCCAAAGCATAGATGTCTATGGAAAAAACCGAAGACCTGAGAGTCTGTGGAGTGTAAGACACTCCACAGATTCCACTACATATGTAGATAATACGTACGTAAGCTCAGACCATTTTCTCACGTGAGAAAGCAGTGACCGAGGACGCCATCTGCTATGATCTCTATTTATATTCAAATATCTGAGGTTCTAGACAAAGTGTAATTCTGTCAGCGAATGCGATTCTCGAAATGCCAAAAATAAGGTATTGATCACATGACATTTCGACAGCGTTTGTCAATCCCATATATTTTAACTTTTTGACAACTGCCTTTGCCACGCTACTGCTAACAGAATGTTACTTGTCTAGAACTCTGAGTGCTAATTCTAGTAATTTATAGGCAACGTTCGCATTCGCATCTCAGTCGCAATCTGTCAAAACTGCATTGATGACATTGCCCCTTTTTCGACAAATTGTGACTAAGATACGAATGTGAACGTTGCTTTAAAAATAGAAGAATTGGCCCTTTGGTCATATACACACCGTTGCGAATACTCCGCACCTGACCTTTCTGAAGAACATCACACATCTTTCTAAATAGAACGAACATCTTTCTGAATAGTACATCCTGATTGAAAACTCATCATGGCTTCGAATTACGGTAACCAAAAAATCTTACATGTGCTTTAATTCTTCTCTATCTGAACAGCTTCCATAAATATCAACCTGGACATATTCCTTTAGTTTCTCTAAGAAATCGTTCCTAGCTTTAACACCACAATTTGACATTAGTACCGCAGCAGTTCGGCCTTTTCTCTTTCTGCCCCAGTTTGGTACGATTGCAGCAATATCTTGTAAAGACTTATACTCTGGGTTTACAGGTTTTTTAAGTGGTATCACCCGACCATATGGGACAGGCACGTCGGCATCGCTCCTGAAAAAATAATCATAATTCATGTTATTGGGGAAAATGTAACATCACTAGGTACCCGTTAGGGAGTTTGTTACGCTACTTCTTCCCAGCCAGTTTAGATGGTTTATCTATACTAATATTATAAAGAGGAAAAAATTGTTTTTTTATTGTATGAAATCCGCAGTGGATTAACAACTACATTAACAACGGTAACAGCTATATTTTATTCCCGTACTCTCACGAGAACGGGAACTACGAGGGTGAAACCGCGTGACGTCCGCTAGGATTTTATATTTTTGAAGTCTAAAATGTGCTGATTTATATGTAGCTGATTTATTTATATATATAACGTATTACCTAAGTAATGTAGGAAAGTGAGCTTCGTTTATAATGATGAAGTTAAACAAAACTCGAAACACTTTGTTTGCATCATCCTGTGTTAATCAGAGTGCCAATTCTACAAATTTGTAAGAAATCGAAATGTGTCAAAAAAGTCTCAATTTCCATACATTTTTGACAGATTGCGACTGACAGGCGAATGCGAACGATGCTTAAAAATTAGTAGAATTGGCGCTCAGATGCGACCTTCCTGTTTTTTTATTATTACAAAATACACACAGTAGTAGTTTATAAGAATGAAAAAACAGCAAGGTCTGATATTATGCTGAGTTATTTATAGTAATCAATAATGACTAATAGATCTATAAGTACCGACAAAAATGCAAGTCTTTAACAAATAAAAAACTAAAAAAATATTCTCACCTATAAGTCATAGACCAATTGAATACATCATAAAGACTGTCCAAGGTCGGTTTATTTTTGGCTAAAGAAAATGCATTTCTTGGGGACTCGTCGTTTAAAAATATCCATCTTTGTGTCCGGTTTCTATTTTTGACTTGAGGTACGACGCCTTTCTGCAAATGTACGAGTACAGCGTCTGCTGTATCTATAAAGCTATCATTGCCAGAAAAAACACAGTTGTTCACACTGCAACCTTCTAGTAGATTGTTTTCTTTGTTTCTGTAAATAAAATGAAATTTCAATGATCAGCAATTATGTAAATATCTAGTAGGTGACTTGTTGAACTTCTTGCAACCTTAAATTGTATTGATACAATCAAAAGGTACAATTTTAAGGTAAGGTAACACTTTTTAGGGTTCCGAACATCCTGTCTGTCTGTCACAGACAATTTGAAAAGGCTGGGCAGCTTATAAAACGGCTGATTAAGTCCGTTGGCTGCGACAACTATATCACTTGCGCCATCGCGTACCTACTCAATCGTCCTTCACATCTGAATCGTTCGACTCTTGCCTTGAAGTAACCTTATCACTCTTGAAACATACATATCAAACAAAAGAGAGTATTTGCATCAGGTTTTGATAACAATCAACAAACTGCAATCACAAGTCGCCGAAGCGAATAAGAAAGAAAGAAAATCAGTTTATTCTGCCGGAAAAAATGCACAGAAACGACAAACAACGTACTTATATAAAATACCTTCCACGGACAGTGTTTTATGTATGCCTTTTACCTAACACAAAATCGACTTGTATTATTTTACAATACGAGCAACAAACTTCACTCGCGAGTAATAAACTGGACAGCTCGTGATGAAGTGATTCCAATTTATTGCTCGCGCTCGTGTATAATCCGAGGTTACTAAATTAACTATTTAAAACAAAAAAAGAACCCTTATATTTGATACACACAAAAAAACACCTATTGTCACTTGAAATTACATGACTGTATATATATAATATGTTTTGCATAATCTCGTTATGCATGGCCGCATGAATGATACCAACACATTACACGCGTATAGCGTATTACGATACGACATAAAACGACGTGAGCGACATTTCAAATCAAGGATTCGTTTTACAGAGGTGTTAGTACCTAGTTACCTTCTAAATAACCTTTTTTTTGAAGTTAACAACGGCTAATTGATGGTCGATCATAGGTATGATCGACCATTTACTGGGCTGGGTAGGTAGGTACCTAGCCTAGTAAATTATTAGAATATATATCAGACATGGAGTCGACATGTTGTTTATGCTCGAGTTACCTAAATTGGCGAAACTTCTTACGAGTGATTGTTATAACAATAACCGAAACTATAAAAAATATGTCTCAACCCATAACTCTATATAATAAAAAAATAATAAAACTTAAATTAACCTTTCGAGCGCCAGCAAGGTCATGTATGAAATCAGCTGATTCAATATAACCATACGTAATCAATAAAGACACAAACATTATGACCTCGCCAATGACTTTACAAGAGTGCCTTACCTAATGGATAAGGCCCCGCCGACGTATGAAGGGTGTTCGGGCGGAAGAGTTGCTGGCAGCCAGAAGACTCATCATTATTTGAATAAAACGAATATAAAGACATAGGTCAAGTTCATAAGACGTTTTAAGTCTGGGCCGTGTTGCTTATATTGCAACATGTACCGAACTTATTTTTCATATTTTTTTTTGGATGTGTTGAGTACTTGCTGCCTTTGGCAATCTTCGGATAGTAATTTGAGACAGTGTAATGTCCCAAATTTTAGAACAACTTCAACCCAATCTTGAAGGTTTTCATTGGTTCTTTAAAATTAGCTGCTTATTACAAAACAGCAATAGATAAAAACATAAGTACAAGACATGACGTCCCTTCCACCCTCTCCACTGAGAATCGTTTCACATACCCTTCTTTCCCAAAGTTATAAACATGTCGACTCTTCAGCCAATTCCAGTATTTCCACACGAGGATCACAAAGGTTCTGTTCGCGTTCGGATTAGGATTTGGAATTTCATCTCGATTAAATAATATTCCACCTAATTTCGAGTAGGGCCATATCTGAAAAATGGAAAATATGCATTTTACATTATCTGTTACTCACAACATCTAATCTAGGAAAATATGTAACATTAGTAAAGATTTTTTATTTAAATTCGATAACTAAGTAACTGTTGTAAAGACCAAGTGACTTTCAAAAAACGGGATTCGATTTTCAGTTTTCTAGTTCAACAAAATTAAGAACATGTTTCTCAAGCAAAAACAATCGGTGGGTAGGTAAGCAAGATGTATTATTTTTAAAACGACTGAAAACCTCAAATGAGTGTAATCCTACTTCAACAATTCTTTGATTACCGTAGTTTAATTTATCAAGCCCTTAATACAAAGAAGTCACAGTAATACGATCCTAGCATTAGGTAGGTGAGTACCGTATATGTATGTAAACTATAGACATTTACAGGCTCATTCATAAGAAATCGAAACATATGCGTAGTTTAAATACTGATTAGCAGATTCTACATTAAAATATACTATATGGAAAATTTTAATAAAAAGAACCTACTAATTTGTATGCATTAAAACTAAGCAGTCGATGAATATATTTACTTGGGCCAGCTAGTATCCTTCGAAAACGAAAAAGACTCGATTAGATGCGCAAACTTGGTCTCTGTCCGATTTACAAAAGTCAAAACTCAAAGTTTGCCAAAGGGCGATGGACCGTAGCGTATTGGTGGGGGGAAGAATTCTTTTGGTACTCTACAACCTTACGAAGTCATTGAGGAATAAATTATTCTCCCCCTCTCCGTTCCAAGGCCGCGGTGACTCTTTCGAAAAAAATCCGCGACCCTGGCAGACTCTTGCCCTAGCGGGCCCCGTCTCCTATACTGACATCTCTTTGATGCGCGCGTAGAATACAACCCGCCATTGACCCGGGCCTGATTGTGACCGGACAACGAGTCACCCAACGCTCGCCGTCCGCAGGTCCGCGCCGGCGGTGGCCGGGGATCGCCCTGCGACTCGACGCCCGGGGCATCTTCTTCTCCCGCCTCCTCCTTCGCTAGCATTACTGCTTCGCAATAGGAGGTGACCGATTCTCAAGCCTCCTCGCACCCGACCATGGATTTAACCAGGGCCGGACGCGAGAGGTCACCGCCGCCGATCGCCTCGACGAGGACACGGCGGTGCTCCGCCCAAGCAGAGCAGACCTCCACCATATGCTTCACCGTGTCCTCACAGGATCCGCCCCTGGGGTCACATATGTTGAATGTATTAATGGGTGTCGCTGAGGAAGGCCTAGGAAATGCTAGCGTGACAACTTACAGAAGTCAACACACCGGGAAGAGTGGTAGGCTACGGAGAGACCTTTGTCCAGCTGTAGGACAAACAAGGTTGATTAAATTTTCTCCTATCGTGTCGAAACATAAGTTACCAGGCTTCGAGGAGGTATACATTATTTTTCTATGCTTCTTGTATTGGTGGCTAGAAAAACAATAAAGTTGGATGTTGGAGCATTGTTCATAGAATTGTTCACTTGAGCCATATGATTTCACACTTTATCAGAACAAAAACTATTATTGCATAAAACTTAAGAGGCACAAAAAGTAAAATGATAGCTACGTTACTTTGTCCGGATACATATTTTGAATTGGGTCTCGAGCGTTGCACTAGCTTTGTCATACTACAGAAACAAGTTCTATTAATTTAAAGGTTTTAGCCATGTTTAGTACATAAAAAACAAAGGGTGTGAACACCAAGACCGTTTTTCACAGCGACTTCTATTGTTATCAACACGTGTGGCATACTTGCAAAAGTGATTGACCGGCACCGATGTAGTGACTGATATTTACGGAGCTAAGTATTTTCGATATAAAAAACTTCAAATAGATATCTCATACTCATCTTTGCCTCCCTAATTTAACATTAGAAGTCGATGGAAATCCCAGTACACGAGCCTGATCTTATTTAACAGTTAGGATTCACTTGACCAAAGAACGCCCATGATAGCCACGCACAGTCCTAGGCCTACAGATCTTGGGTGTCTTAAAGCTCAATATCAAGAGTATGAAAATAACTTACATTTTCTGGAATGTAAATGAGAACCGGACAGGCCCATGTAATTCACAGAGTAACCCCAGTAACCAGTCCATAGCATGGCAAGCGTGGGGTAGGACAGCGTCCCTCAGGGTACATTATAGTAACTATCTAGGAGATTGGTAGAAGCTACTCGTAGATGACAGAGAGCGAAATTAAACAGCGAATGGAGTGGTCTCTCATCAGCACATTAAATATGCCTAATTAACCACTATCTTGGGCTTCTGTTCGGATTCACGAGTTCGATTAACACATGGACTCAAAACATTTGAATGGTCAAGTTACAAATAATTTTAGTTCAGGGCTTGTAAACGTGCCAACGATTAAGGAGGAATTTCTAGGGCCATTGGGTGGGTTAAAGTTTTATTAAAAATTCGTCGGAGCCAATTACAAATGTTCCATCGTATTATTATAACTTTATAATGAAGGTTAATCTGATTATAACTACTAATACCTATATCATGTACAATTTACAAGCATGCCTCTCAAGAGTCGTGACGGGACGTTACCATGACGTTAACTACTTTTTCCGCTAGACGTGCAGATATGAGATCATCTCATCAAAGAATACATCACTAAGTTCATACATATTATGTGTTTTTATACTGACTGATAGATCCTTTAACTTCAAACCATTTCCTTATCGGTAACTACTTACTGCGTCAAAGGCCGTAAATAATAATATTGTTTACAACCACACAAAATTGTTCACGTGCACGGTCACAGAGGGACTATAGGGACTGTGAGACTCTTCCGTAAATTTTTTCACACGAACGAGGGTTCTCGCAGTCCAAAACCCGGGTTGCTTGACGTATTCCTTGTGACCGTTGGCCCTTAGAATCAAGACACGCATTCTTTAGATCCAGTTTTGGAGGGATAGACGCTCTTTCGCGTTTGTTTTTTTTTACTTTTAAACTGATATTAATTTCTAGTCACAAAACCAATACTACACAAAACAATATACGAGTAGGAACTTATAACTAAGGCCGTAAGATAAACCTATCAAAATTTTTGGGTTGTAGTCATTAGGGACACCGGACAACGTTCTTTACAGGATACATAAATTAGGGCTTTAGCAAAAATCGCTTATCAGAGTAGTTAGGTAATAACGACCTTCTGCTGGGAACGACATTATGATCCTAGTGAGCAAATAATAACCACATGGAATGATTTGATTTTCATTCCAGTGAATGATTATGCTACCTACTACAGGTAAGTATGATCAGCAAGAAAATAGCAAACAGCCTTTTCGGGCCAAAGCAGTACTCGCATGAATACACTCACCACTCGAAGTCCAAAGAAACCATCTAGGGCTGACGTATGCCATCTGTTCATCAGCTCTCTTCGATCGGGAACCCTTAACTGGGTCGAAAGACTTTTCTCGCCGTGCAAGTAAGACCCAAAGGGAATGAAAATACAGACACATAAAAATAAGAAAATTACAGCTTTCATAGAAGCTAGTTTTCTTCGAATTGCTACAATTTTTGGAAACGCCATGGTGATTTATAGTCTTCGATTTTTTTCATTTGTTTATTAGTATAGTCACTCACTTCTTAGCATCACTATCGCATTTTCAATTAGTTTTTTTTTGCAAATTTATAAAGCTAAATTGCAATAATCTAAGTGAAAAACCGTCATTCGTTTTCACTACAGAACACACCACGATCGCAAAAGGCAAGTCAATAGTTTTTAATTCGATACGCTCATCTGTTTTAATGGTTAATACTTGAATTGAACATTAAAACTTTAAGTACCTACCTAAGTTTGTAGGTACTTCACTTTTGGATAATGCGAAATGTAAGGCACTGCTTATCACACAACACTGTTTAACTCACGAATACGGATCGGTACGTTTATCACTAACGCCTTAGTAGAACGTATTGACTTGCGTATCCACATGAGTTGCAACCATACTACAAGGTATCATATGCGTGGATGGCACGAAATATTGCGCGCTGATGATAAACAAACTCAACGTACATTGTTTCCAAAATGTAAACTTGTAGTGGTCGAACAATGGTGTTGAAATCAGTTAAAATTGACCGAGGACGACCTAGAGATTATTTAAAAAAAACATATTCGTGTACAACAGTTAATGATAGATTGTTAGATAACGTGAAAATGGAAACATTGATTACCTTTTATCTAGAGGTAGGTAGGTGCCCATAGGTAAAGGGAAAGTATGGTATCAACTACAGGTTGGGTTACTCACAGGCCACAGCCGATAAAAAGTAATGAAATTTACGTTAATTTTACGATTCAACAGTATTTTTTTAATTATAGGTTGTAGTAGGTAATAGGTAAAATTTAAGAGTTATTCGTGGAGTAAAATACACAAGAACGTTTTTAGAAACTAGGGAACCCGGGATTTCTTGAAATGGTGCTACAGAGGTAGGTATTACTCACTTACTTAAAGGAGGATTAGAAGACGCTCTGCATTCATACTTATTCAAAATAATGGCTTGGTATCATCTTTAACAAGGGTTCAGGCAGGAAGGAAATAAGTTCACTATTCATACAGAAATAAGGTTTACTCTACGCTCCGGGGACTCAGTTTGAGAAAGGGAACCAATGATTTAGAGCGCAATGCTGCTAGATGAAATCCAAAAACCCTCCTCCATGCACCTACTGATTGTAATCTCTGATCGTGATACTCACCGTATTACAGTCAGTCGAGTTTTCCGTTGGTCTCGCGGTCTCAAACGCGACTGCTGAGCGCGAGGTCCTCCAAAAAGTGTCATTGGTCTTTTTCCATTTGAATTTTTTCTGTGACAGCCCGGAGATTGGAAGTTGGTAAAAGCCTGCGCCGGATCTCTTTGAGAGTGACGAAAGAAGGAGTGGTGCACCTGTGTTTGCGTACACACATTGTGCACTATAATATGTTCTGCGCCGATGGCTAATTTCCGTTTAAAATTAGCCGCCATGGCCGAAATCGGTCAGGAGGACTACCTAATACCTATTATGCCAAGTTTAGGTCTCAGCAATAAATAGGCACCATCCCTACCTACAGTAGGTACAACCTGATTCTTATTTTATCATTAACAGCCCGCATCGGTCTATTAAACCAACGAGGTACAATGATAATAGGTTTTGTAACTTTAATCACCAGTAGGTATGGAAAACGGGTATTGATAATTACAATACCTACCTACGTATGACGTCAGTACCTGCCTACGTTGTTATGTAAAGGCCAAAAAAAAAATATCTACAGAAACCTTTCATGCTATCAACTGTTAAAACAATCCACACCAATCCAATGAGGGTGTTCAACCAAATTCATGCCGCCAGCTGGCGCCACTAAGGCGAGAGGTCATCTGCTTTGAAAATGTAACTTTAACGTAAGCATGACGTTGACGTCTAAGTATTTTAATAATGTCAGAAAACAAAAGCGTTTCGACAGATCTGTCAGTTCTGGACCTGACGCCTCAGTGCTGCCAGCTGTAAGTACTTACGTCATTTCAGAAAACCCTCATAAAATAACTTACCTGTCGTTATAAATTCTCAATGTATAGGTACCTAGTAGGTAACTACCAGGCATGGTAAGAACTTGTCATACGTAGGTACATTCGAATACGAGGCACGAATTCTACCTTAGGAATCTTCTTGTGTTTTGACTTGCAACAAATTTTTCAAAGAGTGAACTCTTTGGAATAATATCTCTTTGGAATAATTGCAATAATTTCAGCCAGTGAAAACGGTAAAAAAATAAATCGCTCGCGTGTTGGATTATGGTACATTCTCAGACCCAGTAGGTCCTAGGAATAAAATAAGCTGATTGTGTTGTTGTAAATATAAAAAATAAACCAAGCGTTTGCAATTTCGCGGGTACAATATTATATTATGAACTGCAATAACATCGTGGTTCGCGCGTTTTCGCCAAGTTGATTTTGACAGATAAAATCTTATTAAATAGGTACAAGGCTTTTAAGCAACCAATGTTCATTTGACAATTTATCGAGAGTTAACAATCCCTCAAGATATTTTATAATCTTATAGAGTTTGCCATTTTCGGGAGACATTTATATTTATTAGTTTTTTGGAGATGCACAATACACTGCGATTTTTTTTAAGGATCCATTTGGGCGATCAGAGATATTAATATCTTGAAGTCTTTGACAAACTTTGACACATTACGTCAATATTATGACGTCACCCTGGAAAAATTAACAATGAAATGTCAAAACTACGTCAAAACAAAATAAAAAGTCAAGAGAGATATAATTATAATTTTACGACGAAATAGAACAAGAACATGTTACAAGTTACAGCATTGTTCTTAACTCGGAATTAAGCTTAAAATTGTGAATGGTCTTTCTTGGTGATAAAAAAACAAACGAGTGTTGTAAGTGAACTGTTTTATTGTATACTAAAGGATGCAATAAAATTGTGAAGTCTTAAAACAAAACAATCATACAAGTGCAGTGAAATTGCATACGGTAACAATGAAATTTAACTTAATTAAATTAACGGCAACGAGCATGTACAAAGAGTCAACAAATTGTAGATTTAAATAGACATCCAGCTGGCAGGATAAGTACTTAGCTAATGATAAAGACAATAATATGTTATTAAAAATCCATGATCGTGATGATGAAATGGTGATGAGGAATGAGTCACCATAAATCATGGCTATTTTCATTCAAGAGATAATTGTGAGAACAGGAACAAAACAAACAAAACATTGGAACAATCTGTTAATTACAGTCTCATGTCTGTCTCAGTTTTCTTATCACTTATTTACATAATTACTTGTCCACATGAGTAAAGATCCATTCTAATTTGAAATGATGATGCAATGTCTATATATTTCAGACTAAAATGACTTCAGAACACTTGGGATTAATACAACAAACTGAAAATTTTGAAACACTTCCCCAATCAGTTGTATTACAAAACGAGGATGATCCAAATGTTGAAAAAGCTGTCGAGGCTATGATGAAGCTGTCTCCAGTGCAGATTCAGCAGGAGTATTATGAAAACTTAGGTGATTGTGACTGGGTGAAGTGAGTATTGTTTGAAACGGTGGAGCGTAAAACTATAATATTACTTAAATAAATTTTGCAAAATTAGATTTATTAAAGACCATTAAATAAAGAATAGAAAATAAACAAATAAATAATTTTATACATTTATTTCATTCTTGTAAGTATACAAATTCGTCTTATACTAATAAATTGTAGATATTAAGAATAATTAATAAAAATAGCATGTGAAAATAATGATGTCCAAGGCAAGACTGCCCAGCTTGTAGTAAATGATGAATGTGTTTCTATTTCTACTGAAAGATGAATACAACACAACTGCCATTTACTCATGAATTATTTTTTTTTTGTTTGCTACTCTTCAAATCAAGATTATTAAATTGTTAGCAAAACATTTTGTTCAATACTCTTCCAATTGGTACTTAGCTCAATACTTGAATGTTGTTTATCTAACACTACAGGAAATGCAGCTATTTTTAGAATACTTTACCTTCCCATGAAACACCAATTTTAAACATGTTTTTCATGTTGTATGTATGTAACTCGGCTGGTTTCCGCAACTCCACGAATAAGCGCGTATTTTGCGTGCAGAAATAAGGATAATGTAAAAATGATTTCTGCGCACTTAGTTGTCGAGATGATAATGTTAAAAACCAACACGTACATTTTTTTGTTTTCCTTCGCCTGCAAGCAGTCGCTTGATTGATTGGCGATTACGGTCTGAACTTTAGTCTATTTCTCTTCTTGTCTTTGGTATCAAGAACGTGCCATCTTTTTAACCTTCTTGTTGGGCTATTTGGGTTTTGGATTAAGCCACATGCTTGTGGATTGGTGTGAGGTCTCAGGTGCTCCAGGTAGAGGTTTTCCCTGAGCTTTATCTCCTCAGCCACAGTGGGCCTCTAGGTACCGGTGAATTTCAGTGTTGGTTGTATACCATGATGCAGTGGCTAGTCCTCAGTATTTTAATTTCTGCATGCTGAATGATGTCTAAGATCGATTTACTGCCAGTTCACCATATAACAAGCTTTTATTTAACTTGGAATGTATGTTTGTCTGGGTGGACTCTTGCAACTCAATTTTGAAGCAGATATCTTCAACCGATTGAGCTGAAATTTTGTATACACATTCGGTTTGGACGACAATGCATGGTTAACTGTGTGACGTTATTCTAAATCCAACACGGTGGAACACCCAAGATGGCGGACTAATTATTTTGAATGCATTCCTACAATATGGCAAATAAAGTGTTAATAAAGTGGCGTCACTCTAAATCCAATATGGCGGACTAAGTTTTTAATGCTTGTTCACAATATGGGTATCAAATGAAAGGACCTACTGAGAATATGACTGCGAGTTTTACAAAAATTGGATGATGAACAAAAACTCCGTTGCTCCAATCCATCTGGGATTTGTGAGAAACGTGTGCAATAACTAAAAAGTAAAAAATAAATTAAAAGTAATAAACCTTTTTTAAAAACAACCTTTTATATAATGCACTAAAAAGAAAAAACATTTTTACTTTCAAACTTTTAACGTCATAACACAATTTATATGATATAAACGCTTTTTCTTTAGTTCAATAAATAAAAGCTTGTTTTTGTCCATACTGGTTTTATTATGGAATTATATACCAGTAAATTATTGTGCAGAAGCAGTGTCGATTGGGGTATTGGTTGCTAACCAATACAAGCTTTTGAACTGTGCGTCGAGTTCTGTCCTCTTGGCTTTGACATGTCCTTTCCAGGTGCGACGTCTGTCTAGCTAGAGTAAAGCCCAGGGGCCCTACTATAAACTCTTAAAACGATCATGATTCCGCTCTTAGAGAGAGGTGGAGCTATACCTACATAGCGAACAGCACTATCCCTTTTACATCATCGGAATTGGCTGGCATTAGCACGTCATAGTAGGGAAGCAGGTACTTAACCGATTCTTTATGTGGGAGTTCTTCGTTACCGAGCTTGACCGTGAAGAAGTCCCCTCCACGGAGTGTGAAGGTTACGTGCGTGGATTTAGACGCTCCGGTGCGTATTCGCCATTTTTAAACACTACACTTTTTAATTTTTTCCAGTTGATCTTGTAGGACATTCGTTGTGGTGGCGAACTTGACGTTTAGAACTTCCTTTTTTTCGTCTTTGTAGAACTTCTCTATAGACATCACAGCCCTTGTAGTTCACTGGGTGGTCACCTTCGAAAGTGTGCATTTTGCTGGGGTGTTTCTGTCCTTCTTTGAGCACTCAGTAGTGCGATGGTAGTCACAATACTTCTTGAAATAGATATTGACGAGAAATGTAGAGAGGGAGAAATGTAGAGGAGTCTTGTCGGGGCCTTAGGTATCTCGCGTTGATTATTTCACCTGAAATTTTGTTATCGATTTCTCTATTTCTTCAACAATACAATGAAACTTAATGATCATACAATTTGTGAGAATTAAGAGTAGATTGCTGGTTTTATAAATGTCCTAAATCAGTTAAAGAAATAATAAAATTAATGTAGCATATACCTACATGAAATAACCAAAAATAATATATCTGTTCATTTGCATTTTTTTACAGATATGAGAAAAGCAATAGGAACTATTTGCTTCAAAATGTAGCATTTGCACTCTTTGGTGGTCCTACCTATGAAGGGGAATTATCGGAAGTGGATGGTGACCAGAATGCACACCTTGAAGGTTACACTACTAGACAAAAGGAACAAGTCATGAGAGTATATGAAAAATTATGTGAACAAAGTAAGTTTCTAACTTCCAAATATATTCCCTTGATTGTACTAATAAATATTCTAAATTGAAGAATTTGTCTCAACTTTTTAAAGGGTTTTAGTATTGTATGGTTCTATCCTGATTCCTGTGAGGCACTTATCGGTCAGAGAAATATAATTTGACCTTATTTGTAGTTTGGAGTTATCATATGCAGGTTTTAAGGGTCTTGTAATTTTAACGAAAATGCGTTCTCGCGTTGTCTGGGCTATAGTATATTTTGTTTTTACTAACCTTACATTTGTCGTTTTCTAGGTAAATATTCTCACAATGATGACGACATAGTAATGTCAGTACTTCTTATTGTGTGCGCTAAACCGAAACCGCTGAAGTTCTATCAGATACAGCCATCGAGCTACTGGCTAGACCTTCACGAGAGAACGGACACGGACATGTGGTGTACCGCTGTGTTCAGAGTTAGGAAGTGTATACCCACTACAGTTGGCAGTAAGTATGAGTCATAATCATCATTCTATTTCCCTGATCCCAATTCAACGTCTTTTTTTCCATACATCTCTGTTAGTCCTCGGCGTAGTACGCACCCCCCTTTCTAGACATATCATCTTCTACACAATCCATCCATAAGCAGCAGTAAGTATCGATAAGTTACGATTAAGGCTGACGCACATTTGAACAGACCACTCTGCAACGCAAAATTGTCTTACATCACATTAGCACATTTTGTATGAATCATTATACACTAGAGCACTACGCTTTTTGTATTGAAATATGATGAGCTGCGCAGCAGCCCAATGCGCGCTTGCCTTAATAAGATATTTGACAAAAAAAAACTAATTAGTCCGTCTAAAAGATTTCCAAAAATATTGGACACGTATTTTTTCTTTTGTCACGTAAACCCACATCCCTATTGTCCTTAAACAAAATAGGCTGTCGATTAAAAAAAAAATCTTGTTTTAGTGAGATCCTGCCGCGTTTACATAGATGAAAATGCACGGGTTTATCAAGACTGGGATTCGTATTTAACAGACAATACCCTGCCAAAATGTGTGATCATTGTGCCTGAAAATGGAGAATATACTGGAACTCTTCTTGAGGCAAGTATTAAAAAAAATTAACACAATAAATTCTCAGGGTGAATTTCATTGATAGAACTTTAGACTATCATTGTCTTGATTTTGCTAATAGTTTGGCTTGGCATCATACCTGATATGCAAACAAGTATCTAATAGTATAGACGCATCGCGCGCCTGCCTATCTCACCTCTTTGTTAGAGGGGTATTATTTTACGACTATGAAAGCAGCATAAATAGCAGCTGTAAGGCAATGGCCTCCCTTCCTTCCTTTCACATATCTCTGCCTTTTGCTACATCAAGCCATTCCTTTTCTAGTCGTAACTCTTCACGCTATTTCCTTCTGGGACTACTAATATTTGTTTTAATTTTTTATTGCAGGGCGAAGAATCTTTCGCTGTAAAACTGACAGTGGCACCAACACCGGCGCTGGGTATAAAGGCGCGAGTGCTAAGTTCAGTGGACTCGGCGACCACGATAGCGTCTATCGGCGCCATAGGCGTGATTGGGGTGGCGGCCTTCACGCCAGTGGCGCCAGTTGTGCTGGCTGGCGCGGCGGCCGCTACAGTGGCCACTGGAGTCTACGGCCTTGTGCGGTCCTCGCTCCATTTGCGTGATAGAAGCGTGCATGAACAAGTAAGTCGCAACATGGTGTTAAGAGTTATCAAGACTGGGTGTCATTCGTTAAAATGGCACCTAGTTTTAGAAAAGTTCTGATTTTGTAGATATTATCTATGTCACTCATTCCTTCAACGGTCTGTTTCTGAGGCCCCGTTCAAACGTCTGTTTCTGAGGCCGCGTTCAAACCTGCAAGCAATTCGCGTGCAATTTTATTTAATTACATTGCGGGGCACGATCGACCAATTAATTGCATTATACCTCGGTAGCCCGCAATGTAGTGCAACTTGCATGCGAGCTGGTTGCGTGGCCTTTAGCTCAATACGACCCGATATGACCCATTGGTCATATTGACGTCAGTCTCTTGTTTAGTTTCTGATTAATAAGGCGCGAGATGTTTGCTGTGATTACTGTGGAAAAATTAAAAATACTTAATAATCGTATTTCCGTTATATCAGACTATAAACCCAACGGACGCGGAAGCCCGCGGCAGCTGGCTGAACATAGCAGCTTCCAGCGTGGGGCTGGCCGCCGGCGCCGCCAGCTCGCTGCTGTCACGTTCCGCCGCTGCTGGCACCAACATGACCAAAGTATGTCTACCTTATTCAAATATCAACCTAATGTCTATGCTAACTTAGTTACATTCAGTTTGACCTTTACTGTTTTCCCTACCTTATCAAATTATCCTGAACTTATTAACCTTAATTTTGAGATGTTAAAGTTGATTTCAGAATAACTATACTATAGTAGGCGCCAGATAATCGTGGAATAACGGTCATTGACCCACCTACAATTATTGACATTTTTAATTTGAAAAACGGAATTAATGACACAAAGCTGTCCCGAATCATCATCTCTCGTGATCCTTAACATTGTCTAATAATGAAAAACGATTCATATTTAATTTATCTGGCGCCTATAGTAGGCGCCAGATAAATGTGGAATAAAGTATATTGACCTTTCCCTAATAACTGTAATATTAAAAGTAATATTCAAAAAGTAAACTTTTTTTTTCAATTGTATTAAAAACTGATGTTTATGTATTGATAATACGGTTATTTTTACAAAAGCACATGTTTTGAAATTAAATTACGAACTAAATTGCAATGCAAAATCCTTAGTGTTCGAAATACTATTCCTTATATCTCATCTCCTTTCCTTTCGGCTGTTGTCTATTTTATTTCTAAACGTTGCTTTAGACAGGACAGGCGCTAGCAGTGTCGGTGGAGGTACTGCGGCACGCTAACATGGTCACCGGCGGAGCGGGCGTCGTCAACAGCTTGCTTCACATCATACTGAAGGTACATAGGCGAAAGGGAACCTTAATACTGGGGCGTAGAGGCGAAAATTTGCTCGCACGTTTACACAATAACCCCAAATACTTAAACAATACGTCAAGTTGAAGATGTTCCTAATAGTATTTCTATCCGCATAGGAAGTACACCTCTAAGAGTCAGGGACAAAAAGTCTTAAGAGGCTGCGGCAACCTTTTAAATATATTTTTTGCAGTAATGTATTTCAGTGATGCATACCAGCGCACTGCGTCCGCTCTTATTACATTATATTACATATTGGTAGCAATATAACAATAATTGTTTTGTTTTAATACTTATTTTAATGTTGAAATTTTCCGTTTAGTATCGCAAGCACGGAGAAAAGCCGACGAAACTAGAACTGTTCCAATTTGCGTCGGCGACTCTGTTCTTCTGCCACGCTGTGGTATCGAACCGGACGGCGCAGAGCATCATCGAGGACGCGCAGGCTAAGGCTATCAACGAGTATCGCTCCACACTCAGGAGCAATAGACACAGGTCAGTCACAAAAAAATTCTGGAAATCTCAGGACCATTGTTGTTTTGTAAAAAGTCGGTTGCGATTTTCTATCTTGATAATCCAAAAATTAAAAAAAAAATACTTTTAGTAACTTCTAAAACAAAACATAAAATACAATTTGAAATTTTATTTTATTTTTCCTAGAAAAATGTTCGACAAAATCAGCGCTGAATCAAGAAGGGTACAAGGCGCTATACAGGGCAACACCGAAGTCATCCGAGGCATACAGAACATCTTCGACAAAGACCAATACTTCGCCGACGTACTCCGAATCAACAAAGACGTCAACCAACACAAGCTGAGAATATCCATGACTTCTGACGGGCAAGTCAACTTGAACTCACAACATAAGTTCAACCCTACAGAGCTATATAACCTCGGAAAGGAAGGCAGGACACAACTGTTCAGTAACCTTGGCCCTGCTACAGTGAATAGTACCAACGTGCCAACACGCGTAATACCCACCACGAATGCAGTCGGTGGGTATATCGAAGACGAAGAACCTAACACGTTAGTCGGCATTCATCCCGGAGAAATACTGAGAATCGGCTCCCTGCTTGTTCGAGTCAGCGCATCTGGAGCCGAAAATGTTGCTCTCATGTTAGAAAATTTAAGTCAAGATGTTTATGCCAACTTAATGACAATATCCTTCAACGTTTTGTCGAAACTCGTTCCTGAAGATATCGCTAGACTTAGGCTGCTAAGCCCAGAAGAAGATCTAATAGTCCAAATAGTGAAGTTTGTCTTCAATTACATGAAACACGAGAGACCGCTCGGCGACGCTAGTAGGGAGAACGACAACGGCATCACGGTCGTGTTAAAAGAATTCTTCCAAGAAGGTGTTGTTCGTCAGGAAACGATCCTGCATTTGAAAGATCGTTTACTCGGCTGGGTGGACGGCGAAATGGATCGTAGGAGTCTGGAGTTCCCAAACAAGAAGTCAATTGTATGTGAGACTTGTAAAGGTATTAGGTATGCTTAAGAATCTGTTACGTTTGAGACCAATAGTTTTATATAGATCAAATTTTCTGGAAATATTCCTGGCATTAGCTTTGCTGAAGTTGTAATTAAGTATGTCATAGTTATAAATATGAAAACAAGAAGCTTGGTAAACCGCTGTGATGTAGGTATACATACTATTTTCCTATACTTCGATAGCTTCCTTTAGATTAGTAATTGTAAACACTAACCAATGGGCTTATCATGAAGAAAATTATTGCTTTAGACTGAATAATTAATTATTATATTTTTTAAAAGAGAATATTGTATAAATAAAATTCATCCATTGTTTACTTCACTATGGTGACGTATATCACAATAATAGTAACACGCGCTCCAACACGGGTCTCAAATGTTCATAAGGTTCAATATTCAAAGACAGATCTTTAAGACATCGACTTTGAAATGTACAGACTTGACACAATAGATTACTAGCCACTTGGTTATTAGACATCTTTAAAAGAAGACATTTCCACTTAAGGCTATGTCAATAACGATGCGATTGATCCGAGACTGAAATAAAATTACAAAAATAATACATATCAAAAATGTCCAAATATTTTGTAAAAATTAAGAGAAGCTTATTTTGTAACAGTTTTATCAAATTACAGTTCCACTTCCAATTATATAAGATAAATTTGTATTAACATGTGATAGATTAACTTATGAAGCAAGGATAGGGCGGACCGGGCGTTTTTTTCTGAACCCACAGCCTGACAGTAATCCCGACTAAACCAAGGCAAATTCACGCCACGCGGTCGGGTAACTTCGAAAGCGTTCGGGTACCTTTGAGAGCGGTCGTGTACCCGAGACATTAAAAAAATCCGTGGTTTGGTGAAAGCAAACGTTCGGACAGCCCTATATTTTCTGTTTAAATCTATAGATAGATTTTGCACTGTGATAACACACCACTGATTGCTAATTCTTAGGTAATTGTAATGTACTGCACAAAATATAGTGCCTTTTAGATTGTGTAAAAATCTCATGAAGATATAAAACGATAAATATTGTATATACACGCAAAGGTAGATATTAACCAGTTATTAGAGTAAGCTGCTAATTATGTATAAATGTTAAATATTGTTACATTAAATAATTAACTGTCTTATCTGTCATTCGTGTATATTTCTTGACCTCGATCATCGCGCTTATCATCGGCATGAGTTTATCATATATCCCTATTAGTCCTGGCTACTATCGTGCGATTAGATAATATTCTATCATAAACTAAGTACAAATTAAATTATATTCTACTTTTCAATTCTGAAATATATTTCAAGCTTCTGATATATAGTTTTTTATAAATAGTTAAATAAGTAAATAAGTAAGTAATAGTTAAATAAGTAAGTATACAAAGAGAAAGAATATGGCATTACGTCCTGAATGTTTAAAAAAAATAATTTGAAGCTCCAAAATAATGCAAAAATCTTTGCGCGCGAGTCCGACTTTCTAAAACAGCAATAGAAATTGCTGCACGGTGTTGTTTTTTCAACAGCAAAAATAAGTTTATACCTAATGAATAATATGTCTCAAAAACCTAAATTAATGAATCAGTAACAACTTTAAAAGGTATCTTAACTATTGGCTGAATTAAAACACTGACAGTATTTTGTCATATCTACCTCGTTTACATATGTAGATACCTATATGATTTCGTGATTTGAACAACCATTGTTTAGCGATGCACAGAATACTAATAGCCAACGAATAAAATGGCTGTGAAACATTTGAAAAGACGGACAGAACTTAATTATAAGGTGCAGTTGCATCCATTTGGATACAGGTAACCCTAAAAACAACTAAACAAAACTTAATATAAATCAATAAAGACTGTCGAAGGTCAGGCTGTACATGGGAATCCCTGAATATATATTTATATATATGATAGACTGTGTCTATCCATAGACTTATTCTCATTATTGGCTGTATAGACCATCAAGAAAATGCAGCAAAAACGGTGTTTTGAGAACGCCGGGCAACCCTGTAATCGTCAAACTTGTCTATGGTCGGTGGTTTTCTTGCGGCGTTGTAAGACAGCGTGTTCATACAAGACCGGCGAAGATTAGGTATGTCATCCATTGCAATTTGCATTCTGCAGTTGTGCGTCTGACTGACAGGTTGTGAGTTCCTGTAAGGATTATTTTAGGAGGATTACAAGGTATGTATTTTTTTAAAGCTGTGTTGAAAGTAAAATTTAGTGATGGTTGGTGCGAATTAAGCCAATTATCTGACTCAGAAATAAAACGCCAATGAATGCAAACGAGAAGTGTGACCATGTTTTCATTCAATTACTGTTTTACTACGTTCTTTATGTCTTCTTTACTTGTAAACTAACACGTTACGATCGTTCTTAGGAAGTTCTGTATTTATTAAGTCATAAACCTTTAGTTTCACTTTGTGAATCGGGCTCTGGAATGGCTGCGCCTGCGTCATCGCTTGTTTGTTTGAACTTCTCTATTCTGCTTAGGTTAGAGCTAATTTTAGCCGCTGAATGGTTTGCTGTACAAAGTAGTTAGGTAATATAAAAATATCATATTATTGTATACTTATGTATGTACTTACTAGTAATGAGTATAATTTTGTAGAGCTCGTTTAGAATTTGCAATACAAGTTTTATAGAACATTTGAGATTTGGAACACAAAGTGTTTTATTACGTACCTACACAGATGGGTATCCACGTATATGTTTCGATTCATTTCAATGATGATTATTTTTAGTTCTAATCAAGATGGAAGACCCAAACAGACGTCTCGACATGACCGCAGTCGAAATACAACAGGAGTATTATGAGACAATAGGTGATGCTGATTGGGAATTGTAAGTGCCTTCTTCTCTATATTTTAAATCGAGCGTCCAGCCTTTCCTGCGAGCTGTATTCGGATAAGCTTTCCCTATTTTGTGGGCGATTTTTTGACTAACGTGCATAATTTACCATCTTCTTATAGGAATACGATTCGTTTTTGTGAAATATCCGTAAGAAATCGTAAAATTATGAATCGAAAACGACTAGGTAAGTAAGTCCAGTAACTAACGTAATAATAGGTATGGCCTGTCGAAGCGAAGGCTTGGATGAAATGATCACGAGGTGAGCTGTCAATCCTATAATCAAGATGGAATAGCAGCTCACTTCGTGATCACGTGACATCTTGATTAGGTATATGGAGTGTGGTAATTGGGTACCTACCTACTTACCTACATATTATTATCTGTGCCTTTCGTGCCTAATCTGTCTGCCCCACTGAACGATGAGCAACAGAAACTGCAGACATCAATTTTTAATTTGTTATCGGCGGAACTGCCTGGTCATGATAAACCGTTTTATATAGGTAGGTATGTACCTAACCTACCCATTGCCAAATTTACCAAAACAATCCAAAGATCGCGTGAGTTTGTTTTCAAACTATTTTGCTTAACTCGGAGTAAATATAAGGGGCATTGTAGACTGCAATCTTTGATTAGAAGTGGTCGGAATAGGTAGAGCTATTTTGGTTCAATGACCGCAAACGTTGATGTTAATATGGATAGTCCCCGGGATTGTAACTGTAACTTCGGGATTCGAAAAAATAAATTGTTTTCTTATTAACAACAATGAAAGAAAGCTTGTCTTATGTATTGGTAGTGAGCGCGACGTTGTCAAACTAACATCAGCGGCGCGTTGCTAATTTCCAAAACACGCGCGATGTCGCCGGCGTTGCCGCTCAGGTGAACGCGCGACATGACTAGTGGAAACAAAAGAATACAATAGCGGGCTGCGCCGCTAGAGGAACGCACCTGTTTTGTCTCTTTCTCTAGCATTTAAATTATTAACCCGAAACGTGTCTGTCTTATACTTACCCCTCGGATATGGTGTTCGTTCCTTAAGACGTGAATAGCTATTTACAAAGTTGTTTCTAATTTATTTAATAATAATATATACACGCTAAAATTGAATGGTTGTTTTCCCGCAGCGAAATGAGTTTGTCTTGGCAATACTTACAATCGATTTATGAAAAATAATAAATTTAAAATCGAGAAATGGCAGAAAGAAAAATCCCGGGATCCCGGGAGTGTCCATAATAAGAGAAAGTATCGCAAGTGCAAGAAAAAGATCTACCTACTCCGACCATTGTTGATTAGTGAGCACGGACTATTTTGGAGTTTATTCTGATCATGATTTGGTTCATTATTTATAATGTACCTTATTTATATTATATATAAATATATTATCTTATATATATTTATAAAAAATTGCTTGAGCATTATTTTCTGGCCTGTCCGTGTTGCTGTTGACCCTAAGTTGTAACGAGTCTTCGTAATCATTATTATGTCAGCCGAAGGACGTCTACTGCTCGACATATATGTATGTATGTAGGCCACATCAACTTGTCTTGTGCTTTTCGCATCCAGTGGACTTCCGCGGCTCTGTCATCGTAACGAGTAAAGTGACATGCAATTCAGTGTACACCTACCACTATTTTTCAGGTACGAGAAAAAAGACAGAAGATATCTACTGCAAAAGATTGCAGTGGCACTTTGCGGGCCGCCTAGCAACGAGGGGAATTTAATGGACTGCGTCAAAGGCAATGATACTGCCCTGAAGCTGCAAGGTTATGAAGCGCGCGATGAAGATACTTGTATGAAAGTGTTTGACAAGATACTGGAACAAGGTAAATATATAAATTAACTTGATTCGGGTATTTAAATTAGGTAAGTACCTACGTATCTAAACCCATCAGTGCATAATGGTTTGTCTTGAATGGAGCGACGGTCAATAATAATTCAGGCCTGCAATGGTTTTCCTCTCTAGGATCTGAATTCAGTTTATTATAGATTTTGATGTGCTGATTCTGAGAAAAATAATAATAAAAATCCATCATGTCAGGATTATTTGATACTAAATACATATGTATAGGTCATCATCATCTGCCTAGCCTTTTCCCAATTATATTGGGGTCGGCTTCCAGCCAAACCGGATTCAGCTGAATACCAGTATTTTACGTTGAGCGGCTGCCTACCAGACCTCCACAACCCATTAACTGGGTAACACGGTACTCCTTGGCAAGACTGGTGTCAGATTATCTGGCTTCTGACTATCCGTAACGACTGCCAAAGATCTACAAATGACAGCCGGGACCAACGGCTTAACGTGCTTTAAATATAGGTAGGCAATATAGGTATAACATTTAATTTAAAATAAAACTTTATTAAATTAGTTCAGCCTAATTTTTAATGTATTTAATTATTGTGATGAGGCAAACAAATTAATTCTATTCCGTAATTTGCTAATTAGGTACCTATACTTATAGGAAATAATTTACGTGCGTTTATTTGCATATGCATCTTGCAATCGCCTTTATGCCTTTTGTAATAGCGAACATGATCAAACGTGTTGGGATCGCGATCGCGGGACGCTGTTGCTATTGCGTGCGCTGATCGATGCGACAAGCCTGATCATGATTGAAGATACAACGTTTTGACAAGACGCATTAGGTATAAATTCGACTGTCTGTAAGGAAAGAAAGGCACATGGTGGCGCGGGCTGTGACGCGCGAAAAAAATCGGAATGTTAATGCGCCCTGCCTTTAGCAAAGGATGCGATTTTTCTAGATTTAATGAAAATATCTACTATACTACTATACTATACTATTAGTATTGTAGCGGCGGGGTCATCAAAAAACCAGTATTGAGGTATGCGGAACAGAGAGTAAAGCCCCGCACACCTGCACCAAATATGGGAGGATCCTCCTGTCAGACGGTTATTGTGTCTGTTGGGCAACTGCCCGATAGTTGATATTCAGACTGTTGTATGAGTTCAAAACGCACGGAGAACTTTTCTTGCGCGATGCAGAATTTCGTTGTTAGTTCGTCGTAGATGGCGTTGCGGTTCTTTTTGTTGCCGTACAAATTTCGCTTCTTAGTTTTTTATGTGGCGGCATTGATGCCGCTATAGTATTATAGATTCTGAATTTCTGATACTACCTGAATTCGAACGTCGAAGCGTCGAACGAACTAACCATGCCTTTTTTTTTCAGCGAAATATTCACACAACGGTGAAAATTTAATAATATCCGTCCTTCGAGTCGTCTGTGTTATTCCAAGACGGGAAATAAAGTTTTTCGAAATAACCCCTAAAGATTATTGGATGGATCTTCACACGAAAAAAGGGGAATCTGTCCATATTTTGGTGTTCCATGTGTTTAGTATAAGGAAATGTATTTCTATGAATTGTGAAGGTGAGTTTAAGTACCTTTCAATATTTTAAAATTATTTTAACAACTACTTATAAAACAGTCTCATTCCATAGTCTACTAATGCCCATTTTCACTAAAACGCTAGGAAACAGGTACCTCAATAACGCTCACGTATTTCCAACTCTCGATGCTGAGAGCTGAACTATTTAGTCATTTATTTAGATGTTTTGAAAATACGCATCTAATGGCTTCGAACATTTTTTTATGGGAGCTGGAATTTTTTCCAGCCGCCATTTTTTCAAAATCGCGGCGCCCTATAAAACATATGTTTGGGTAGAGGATACTGAAACAAACAAAAAATATTAGATTACAATCAACTGCAAATAAGCACGTTATTCGTTCATATTTAATTATTTCATTGTTCTGACATGGTGTCTTTACCTCCAAATATCTCGGCAACGTGACACTTTAGGGCACCATGTGGCTCATATTTTTTGTTTGTTCCTCTACCCATATACATAAATATCACCGGAAAATTGCAGTCCGTAAGATCGTAATAAATCTTGATGAGATTATAATTTCTCGATATATTATGAAAAAATCGTTTTGTATAACATAATTTTAACTAATATTATTTACTTACCTTTAATATCTTTCAAATTGCAGTGAAGGGATGCAAATTATTCATAGACCACGATGCGAGAGTATATGAAACCTGGATCGACTATCTAACTGAAAATAAACTGCCAAAATGTGTGATGGTGGTGCCCAAAAATGGAGAATATACAGGAACGTTAGTTAAGGTAAGCAAGCATTAAATGGTAAGATAGGGACGTCCGGAACTTTTTCTATAAGCGTTCATCATACAATTACAAAAAAAAACTGGATACACAATATTCAGAAACCTGGCAAAAAGTCAGTCAAATACCTTCAAGAGCCTGCCAAACTCACAAATATAAAGAGATTTGGAGGTATCATAGATAATTTTCAGAACAATTAGTAGACCGCAACAGCTAAAACTTATTGCGGAAGTCGCATGAAATCGCTAAAGTTTATTCAGTCCAACTTTGAATACCTACCGCAACATCAATCTGCTATGACTCGGGGAGCTCAATGCTAAATTACAACAGCCGCACGTGTCGATCTTCGAGGTTAAGCAACGACCGTCGGTCCGCGGATGGGTACCATTCATAACATACCGAGTCTTCACGAAGAAGACTCGGTATGTTATGAATGGTTGCATTTTAAGAAGCACGTTAAGTCGTTTGACCCAGTACCATTTGTAATTCTTTGACAGTCCTTCGCTTCGCTACGGATAGGCAGAAGCCAGAAAATCTAACACCAGTCTGACTAAGGGGTACCTTGTTACCCAGTTACTGGGTTGTTATGGAGGTCAGATAGGTAGTCGCTCTATCTATAATACTGGTATTCAGTTGCATCTGGTAAGACTGGAAACCGAGCCCAAAATTATTCGGCAAATTCAAAGCAGATTGATATGACTCTAAAATCGACATGTAGCCCCATTCAATCAAATTGGTATGGATATGTCACCGGAAAAATGCAAACGCCGTAAGATTGTAAAATATCGCGTAAAACTGTAAACTATTTTTTCTTAATAAGGATGGGAGGATTTATTGCATACAAAACGATTTTTTCATAATATATCGAGAAATTATAACCTAATAAATATTTATTACAATCTTACGGAGTCTGCAATTTTTCGGTGACAGATATAAACTAACATACAGCTTAAATTTTGTTATAATTGGGAAATTGTTCATCTTCAGGACGGAGGCATGCCGCTTGTGAACCTGACGGTAACGGCTTCACCGGAGCTGGGGCCTGGTGCGAAGGTCATTAATGCCGTTGACAACATTAGCACAGGTATGAGTTCTTCAAAGCGTTGCAGGCGACCGCAAATCCGTAATGACTCTTTCATTTTGAGCTGGCTCAGCGTAGTACAGAGTTTTATGAAAACACGAGACCAAAATATACTGGTTTTGGT
The DNA here is from genome assembly GCA_002192655.3 of Mamestra configurata. Taxonomy (NCBI): domain Eukaryota; kingdom Metazoa; phylum Arthropoda; class Insecta; order Lepidoptera; family Noctuidae; genus Mamestra; species Mamestra configurata. Next base: position 150,312 of record NDFZ01005388.1, read on the forward strand.
ATTTGTTTCCACTGACGTGCGACCCACCGTATAGTCGGCAAAGAAGTCAGGTATACAAGCAAAAATATGCATATTTAGGCTTAGCTGGCAGTACCTATTAATTGTCATGCTGTGCAGTAAAAACAATGATCTCTTTGATTGACTGTAGGTACTACTTGGAATACTTTTAACGAACGCGCTTTAATCATTCTTTTTTATACTTTACTGCAATGGCCACCTAATTCTTATTTCCAGTGGCCAATGTGGGTGCTTTAGTAGCGGTCGTGGGGTCATTGTTCGCGACGCCCGTCGTGGCGCCCGTGATGGTCGGGACGGCGGTGGGCGTGGCGGCCGTCTCCGGGGTGTACAGCATCGGACGATCTATTGGAACCCTCGTTGATAGGGCTCAGCATGAACAGGTACGAGTATTTGTCTGGAGATTAATTCTATATACCCTATCTATAAATTTCACTTCTCCCCAGAATGGGAACAGGAAAAAATAATGAATGGAGTTATATAACACATTTTGGTAGAGCAAGCTGTAAAGACATACGCAGTCACGAAATTGCGGTGTGTGTTCTCTATGAGTCCGTAAGAGAGAAGACGGGTAGGACCAACAGCGGAGGGAGGTGGGATTTCATCTCTGCATCAGCCAAAGGTTGACTGGCCGAGAGTGCTAATAAGTCCGCCTCTGTACATTTGTTTGCGTAAAGAATTAAATAAATAAATATTTATTTTTAACACATTCACTTTGCATGATAGCAGCCAATGATACCTTCATTGGCTGCTTACGCGTCAAGGATAAAAATAATATTTATTTAGTAGCATTATTGTAAGTAAATCCAGGTATTTTGACTCGTCAACATAAAACTATTGTAACATACCTAGATAATGATAAGAAAAAATTTATTGAATCGGTCTTGTTTATTATGCAATTTTCTGTTAAAATCAAATTGACTGGCAAAAGTCATAAACCCGTAACTAAAAGCCGGACTGGCCGGACACGCATCCTAAAAGCCCAAATATGTCCGGCTTTATCCGGTCGGTTAACAACACGAACAACCCCAGACGCGTCTCAGTCATTCATACAACTGTGTATTAACTGTTGTTTTGGGGTTTAAGGTTCTGTTCAGAAAGTTAGTCCCCTGATTGATTTGCCCGGAGTTTGTCTATTTGATCAATATCAAATAGACAAACTCCAGAAACTCCGTTGGAGATCTTCTTCCTGAAGACTTAGTTTAAAACTGATTTCTGTAACAGTTTAGTAAAAAGTCCAATATTCAGCCAGTTTTTAGGGTTCCATCCCCCAAGGGTAACCAATGGAACTCTATTACTAAGCCTTCTCTGTCCGTCCGTCACACATTTTCACTATAGTAATATATGGTATTATTTTGTATTGCCGCTATAACAACAAATAATAACAATTTAATTTAATTAAAAATTAAAGGGGGCTGCCATACGAGAAACGTGTTTTTTTTTCGGTTTATGGTACGGAACCCTTCGAGTGAGAGTCCGACTCGCGCTTGGCCGGTTTTTCTATTTGACACTAGTCTTGCCAAGAGGCACCGTATTATTTTTTTATTGAGACAAGCCCGCCACACACTCCCAACCACTGCAACTCCTGAAAGCCAGAATCAACAGTGGCGCCCACCAGAAAAAAACGCCAAGTCAATGAAGCTTGACGCGTCCCGGAGAAACGATTTAACTGTCTTTTGGATCCCGCAACGAAATTAATCAGAAAAGCAAAGCGAAGGAGCAGGAAAAAAATTAAAAAACACTTCCCTCCATTCAAGCAGGAGACAGAATTGAGCTAGGCCAATAGACACCAAGGGTTATTACAACTGGGTTAAGCCCAGTTGCAGAGTACCACAGATTATATATTAACACTAATACTAATGGGTCCTAAATTGTGAGCTACTTTTGATTCCAGTAATAGGTATGGCGAAATCGCTTAAATGCACGGAAATTTGGATACCGTATTACCCAGTTACTGGGTTATGGAGGATTGTTCTTACCTCAAAATTTTCGTTTCAGAGTATCGGCTTAGAAAACATGGAAGCTCGCTCCAGCTGGATCAATATAATGATATCCACCGTAGGATTGTCCTTCACTACAGCAGGAAAATTACTGACATGGGCTGCTACGTCGGGCAGAAATGTCAAGGTAAGGATAAATAATCTATGACTATGCTTGCATCTTGCTACTACAACAGGTGTGAGAGTGATCTGAAGAGCTGTTCGACCTTACCCACGACCCGTCCTCGCGAGAAAAAACTTTCTTTCTTTTAAGGATGAAATGAAGGAGGAATGATGGATTGACACCCATACATTGTAGATACGGGGTCATCCCACATACCCCGTTTCCAACAGTTATTTGTACGTTCCAGTAAAATGTGGAATGAGCTCCGGCTCTCGGTGGAGGTCAGGCATGGACAGCTTCAAAAATAAATTTCAAGAATCCCCTTTGGAAAGGGTAGGCAGCGCCCTTGTGGTACCACATCTAGATATTTTATATGTCCATAGGCGGCGGTGACAACTTACCATCAGATCGCCTGCTCGTTTGCCACTTTATGGCATAAAAAAACGTGAAAATACTTTTTTGACACAATATGAATGATCCGGAATATCTTAGTGATTTCTCAATTGTTTCTAAATAAAAAAATCTTAAATAAATGTTCATAATACGAACTTAATGGCAATAACATTTTTTTACAGATCCTAATGAGCGCATTAGACTTTTTGAAGTTTACGAACCTTGCAACTGGATTCATAGGAGTTGCCAACGGCTTGGGCGATATGATTTACAAGGTATGTAATACAGTCAACAAAAGAGTTATGCACACATGTAAAAATATTCGTCACCCCACAATACTGCAATGAAATATTAAAACTTTGACTTGAAATCATTAACATCATAATTATTTCATTGCAGAGTAGTTACTGGGATGAAAAATACACATGTACCTTTGCCTGTGTACTTATAAGTACGCAGGCAGCAGTTGTCTTGATTAGCAGTTGCAGCAGCAGTCTTTATTTATCATTACCAACCGACAGATTTGAAATATTTTACTCCTTCTCACTTAACAATCAAATAATTGCTATCGTTTTCATCAATTTTCAGTTCGTGAAGTATGGAGAGACACCCACATCCCTTGAAGTGTTTCAATTCACCACATCCGCTCTGTTCCTTGGTATCGGTGTGATGTCCAATCAGACGGCACAAGAAATCGTTAAGGATGCGCAAGCCGCCAAAATCAATGAAATCAGAGATTCATTGTCCAGTAACAATAAAAGGTAAGAAACCTAATCTTTATTTTTAATTAAGTTAAGGGCTAATTATTCATTCAGATAACATTTATTTGTAGAATAAAGATGGCAGTTTTAAATATTTTCTATGCAAAAACTGTCAGACTCATATTTATTCCTTGAAATTAAGTAATCCGAGTATTGAAAAATCAGCGCTTAGTCATGTCGAAACTTAGGTAGATGCCAAGCATCATGGTTAAGTTTATTGATTTACAGTCCTATGTTGTCAAGGAACTCCTGTTAAGTGTTTTTCAGGACAGGAGTCCTGTCCTGTCCAACACTTATCTATATTAACTATGTAATATTTGCAACTTTACTTACAGAAAAATATTCGATAAAGTGACAGCTGAAACCCGAAGAGTAAAGGGCACCATAGATGGCAACACTGATGTTATAAGAGCTCTTAAAACTATCGAAAATAAGGATGAATTTTTCGGAAAAATAAAAACCATGAATAAAGCATTCAACAAAAATAAAGTAAGGGTATCATTGTCTCGAGATGGCAAAGTATTGATAAACAATAGTCACAGAGCTAATATTAACAAAATGTATCGGATGGGGCCGGCGGCTCGAGATGAACTTCTTGCAAGATATGGATCTGCGAAGGTGACCACTAAGAATGCTCCTACAAGAATATATCCATCCGACCAAGTACCCGGCTCCTCAAAAGTACCAGTAAAAGAGTTAGTAATATGCGCAATTCGCCCTGAAGAAATGATAAAAATTTCTGCATTTATCATTAACTTGAGCGCGGCTGATCAAGATTTCGTCATGAATTTAATATCGACATTGAGTGAAGCGTTACATGATGGATTTTTGTTAGTCTGTACTGAATTCATAATTTCATTAGTACCCGTAGAAATATACTTCTTGAATTCCATTGACCCTAACTGGAAGAGGCGATTGGTATTCTTTATCTTTCAGTATTTAAGGTCAAATATAACTGACGATGAAAAGGACAGTGCGTTCATGGCTGCCTTAAAATCATACATACGCGATGGCAGAATCAATAGAGAAACATTATTGAAGCTGAAGAAGACGGTAATGGACCACTTTGAAAAGGTAAAGAATGACAAAGAATCTCGTAACAAAAATTGGGACGAGGGGGACGAGTATATAAACAATTACCTGGGCGATTTTAATACGCTTCGAGTGGGACAAAAGCTCGTTGTTGGAGCCCATACAATCCTTGTGAAACTAACCACGGTAGATAACTTCCAAAAGTGGCTTGAAAACTATTCGCAAGAACAATGTGATTTGTTTATGGAACTATGCTTTAAAATTATAGCAACTTTTAATGCGAGCGATGTTCGCAGTTTGAATGCTATTAATCCAGATGAAGATATTCTGATGAGAGTTTCCGTGTTTTTACTGGAAAGATTTGATATTGACACGTACGCAGCGATAATGTCAACTGGGGACGAAGACACGGATACGATTATTTCATTTAGAACTGAAATTGTTAACTGGTGTCGTAACCAGCGTCTTAGAAAACAATACACGTGTGTTAAATGCAAGGGAATAAGATTTTGCCCTAATAAGACTTAGACTAAGCGCAGGTGTCCAGGTGTGTAAAAAAGTTTTCTTTTACAAAATTTATTCATTTTTATATATTTTTAAACTTGTAGGTAGGTACGTATGAATGTATTAAATCGAAGATATATTATATAAATCGGTATTAGGTAGTAGGTATTTTGTGTTCACCTAGATCATATTCAGGACTTAAAATCGTTATATATCGGGATCTATTTTTGAGGAAATATTGATAGTAATCATATAAAGAAGTTAACATTCGCATTCATCACTAGTACCTACTTCTTTTTAAAACTCAATTAGCTCACTTTGACTTTGATTTTGGCTCATCTGGCGCTTCAAAATTGGGCGAATAGCAATAGATTGGCACCGAAAAATAGGAAACGGTGATGCGGTCGCCCTAGGAGGAGATGACGTGACAAGTTCTATATAGGCCGCGGAAAATAGAAAGACGGTATGGCCTTTTCTCGTCAATACTACACAAATAGGCTCATGTTAATAATTAAGTAACATCGCAATTAGTACGTAGGTATTATTAGTCTTGTTACCTAAACCTTCTTTCTTTCAATTGCCAGCCAGAGAAGTAGTTGAGAGCTTCCAGATAAAGGAAAAATTAAATTAATTAATAATACCTGTATTGATTGTCGCTCAAATGTATACGTAAAGAGCGAATAAATTTAATGGAAATATAAAATGATAGGTAATTTTATTATTATATGAATGTTTTTTTATTCGTTTTAATAGATTTAAAATTAAAATACTTTAAATAAAAAAGTTATGAGGCAATTAATAAAACTTATTCAGTGAAAATACTTAGGGCCAGCTAAACGGAAACGTGACGGTTCTTGACAAAACACACCGATGCGCGATACCACTCCTCAGTGGTATCGCGCATCGGTGCCTTTTGTTTTAATTCTTCCAATGAAATATCTTTTTTATAGCACCACAAAGTTCTACATCTTAAAAAGTTCGTGCGTCTGCTGACTCTTACTAAAACGGTCTGCCAAAAAGGCTGCTAAACATTTGGCTGATACTCCACAAAATTGTTCTTTCCGCTCAGCATTCATAAATTACTATTCTTTTTTTGTATTTTCGGGGGGAAACTTTCAAAAGGCGACCGAGCTTTGAATGTACCTATGACCAGATTGTGGGATTCTTACTTACGAAAACTATTGCGGTGGCGACCATCAGTACATGGAAGGGTCGTTTCAAGAGTCCCTTATGTATTCTGAGCAGGAAAGAAACATAAATTCAGCACTCCGCCTCAGTGGAGTGTCAGCCTTATGTCAGGATCTGGATCTTCTTTGATGGAAAACATTTAAGGTTCAAACACTTACATCAGTGACGTCACTGACGAGTTGCCCATCAGTCACTCCAAAAAAGATCTAAATTAGTGGAAGTCGCAGGACATTGGCTTCACATACAGTCACGTCACAACCGGCTCGTCTTAGTTAATAAATTCAGTCACCATGTACTTAATAACTTTATTCCAGCCAATAAAGAAATAATTCAGTGCCGTGACTATGTGATCCGCACGTATACGGGCTGTGCCCGGGACGTGGACGGACTGTGGTCTGTCTCTACGTGGGCCGACACGTCCCGCGCACAGCCCGTACACGGATGTGTGAGAATGAGTTTTCATATGGGTATAATGTACGCCCCGATATTTTATTAAGCTCCTGAAATCCTGACGGACCTTGGTCCGTCACCGTTCCGGGCACGGCCTGGATATTGGGATATGTGAGGCTCAAACATCACTGATATTTGTATGATCATTTAATCGTAAAAAAAAAATATATTAGCCACGTTTTCATTGATTAAATCAAACGTAAGTAGGTATTTCAAAGTGTTGCTTGGAGTTTTTAAGTCCGTTTTATTTATCCTGGTGTGGTTATGTTTCGTTTTATCTGATTTTTTTTTGTGTAAGTTACGCATGTATCAGTATTTTTCAACCATTAATATTTTAATATTGGTAATGTATAATCGGCAGTGGCAGCATTTCAAGATATCGTATTTTTCATAAAAAAATAGGGCTTCTAAAAGGCTTGTGTTTAAACGCCTACCAGAAAAGTACCTATTTTACTACCAAAAAATTCGAAATACCTGCCAGAATGGATAAATGCTCACCAAAGTGTGTTTCATAAAGTATTGTGGAAATTAACCTATTTTCCTTTTTATTTTATGGCTTGTGTTTAAACGCCTACCAGAAAATGAGGTACCTATTTTACTACCAAACAATTCGAAATACCTACCAGAATGGCATAAATGCTCACCAAAGGCGAACTTTATCGTTAAAAAAAAAACAACCACAAAGGGTGCCCCAAGTCCCGAGCTCGCTCTAGCATCCAAGTTCTAGTAGCAGAAGTAACATTGTATTTCAGGGAAACAAGATTTGGTGAGCATTAATCCATTTTGGTAGGTAAAAAGAATATAAATACAACACGTACAATTATTCTGATGAGTGTATAATTATTTTGGAACTTAAAACGTTGTTCTTTAGGCACCTCGGTATACAGTGGGTTTATTTTATTTGAAGTTAACATATTTTACTTGGTACGCGTTTAAGTTGTAAGCTAGCCCTTCTAAAATAATATACTTTCACTACATACTACTACTATATTTTCGTCACAATATACGTATTATTATATCTAATAGTAAAGTAAGTAATAATATATAAAGCAATGTAAAAAAATAGATGTAAGTCTTATGCAATAATGCGTCTTTCATAAGATATTGTACATATCTTATTTTCAAAGTTCGCTTGGTAAACGTTTAAGTGCCTTTCTAAGCTTTATAGTACGTCCACACGATACAGACTTATGTCTGCGCAGACTTTGAACTCTGAATAAAAAAAATCTATGACACCGATATTTGTCTTTGCAGATTTTGTTGTAATCTGTGCAGACATTTTTTTTTTGTTCAGAGTTCAAAGTCTGCGTAGACTAAAGTCGGTGTCGTGTGGACCTGCTATTATTGAAATTTCCCTAAAAATGTATTTGTACCATTGTAACCATGAAGTCAAGGCATATTGACGCACGAGTCTAGAGATGTTCAGAAAAAAAAAAACGTAAACACACACAAGTTGGGTAAATATGGTCACATCCACGTAAATCTTCCATCGCTGAGCGTAATGCTGAGGCTCGTGTGCTGACAGCAAATTAAAAAGGACAAAGACGCGCGCATTCGAACGAATGCGATCGTCTTTTTCTCTCGATGGAAATGTGTGCATTCAATATGCTCTGTACATTTTTAGATCTCGCTTCGACTCTGCATCAATGTACCTGGCTGGACCCAATAATTTCTTATATTTTATACAATTTTTTTATAAGTTTTATAAGTAGGTAATAATAAAAGAAGAAATAGTTTTATATAAGCGTTTTATTGAAACAAATAAAGATATTTGTATGGAAAATGTAACACAGTTATTTTATTCCGGCATTGATCCTATTCGATTTTCTTTTTCACGTTCCTCGGCCGTCTGAGGTGGATTATACTCGAAAAATTTCGCTATGAAGTACCTGTGAGTGAATAGTGTGGTTAATTAGTAAATACTTATGGTACATCCGCGTAGGTAGGTAGGTACCTACTGATTGACTTGGAATAGCTCACATCTATTTTTCACAGATCATCTAGATCTGTGACGAACAGTTAAATATGATTCCGATATCAATAGGTTTCACTTGTAGGGTTTTTTGTACCTATGACAACAGGTAATTTTTTGTAGTACCTACTTAGTTCATATTATGTGGCGACATAGATGCCGCTACAGGATTTAAAAAGCGGCCATCTAGCCCCAACAACCTTAAGTCGACGTTCGATAACCTACCAGACTAGTATCTCAACGGTGATGAGCACGGCAGCGGCGGCGGTCTGCGCGGCGACCCGGCCGGGCTCGGCCGAGCCACGCAGCACGGCGGCAAGCATAGCATCGCTGGCATCAGACGCCGTCTCCAAAGCGGCCACCAGCAGCGCTGGAGCGGCCAACCAACGAGCTCCTCGACGCCACCAGGATTGCTTCGACAGAAAAATTGTCAAAATAAAATTAGCTTTGCTTCTGGATGAAGTGAAAGTTTATCAGCGATGACGATTATAAAAGATCCAAAATGTTTGGAGTTTCTATGTGCTACTGAAAAGTAAAATGGTCAAACCCAAAGATTGACTACGTGACAGTGGCGGACTAAGCCAGACAGAGGCCCGAGGCGGCAAAGCTGAATGAGTTTAAGAAGTCTTACAATTGAAATTTAAATTCGACTCAAGTCACTAAAACCACTCAAGCAATTGTGCCAATAATTGGTTATGCTGATGTTTGCTACTCTGACCTATACCAAGACTTCTGAACAAACTGGATCTACTTCTTAACAACTGTATTCGTTTCATAATTGGCCTTCGTAAATGTGATCATATTTCTTTCTTCCGTTCTCAGCTTAAATTGTTGCCTATCCGTCAGAGGATTCCTCTGCATGCTCTACACTATTATGAACGATCCTTGTGCTCCTGTTAATTTAAAACAATATTTTTAAGTGTTGGGCAGATCTCACAGTCTCAACCTTCGAGCATCAAAAAACTTACTTCTTCATATCCCTTTTCACCGCACCGGGTTTTTGTCTAATTCCTACGCTACCTATTTCTATCACTAAACTCTGGAATATGACACTATGTATGATATGTATGATACTACCCCTTGACACCAAGAAGGCAGTCTAAATTTTCCTTTAATTAAGCGTAAAATCCGAAAATACTAAGTACTTAAAAGCCTGTCATTCTTAGTTGTTCTTCGTCATTATTATTATGAATTCGCTTAATCAGTAAGATTATTATGTATCATATTTATTAGTTTATTTTAGCATATACATATATGTATTTTATTAGTAATATATATATTTTTTGAATATTCTTTCCGAAACAAAATTTTAAATTTTTATTTTTATTTGTTATACACCTACCACAGTGTAGACTTTTAACCCACAGGTTGATTGGTAAAGAACGCCTTGTTGCATTAAGTCCGCCCACGTACCGCTATTGTACAAAGTTTAAATATATAAACAATAGAGATGGATGTGGATGCGGAAAATAAAATATAAATCGATCGGCAAAATAAACAAAAAGTAAAAAAAGTAATCGGTAGTTTCTGTTTCAGTAATTAGCTAGGTATTATATATATGTACTTATGTGTTTCTGTGCCTTCATTTTACGGAACTCCTCAATATCTTCAGTGAAATCAATGTAGTTTAAAATTTTACTCTCAATTAAAGGCACGGACTTGATTTATTGTACCTAGATCGAGAATATTTTTGAATTAGTTTAAATTTGGAAAATCTCCTCTCGCATGATGCAACCGAGATGCAAATGGTCAAGAAGTATCGAATTCGTACCTACCTATTTAAATCAAGTTGATCGTTTTAATTATTTATTTATTTTATTACTACAAATGTACCTATTATCTATAATTATAAGGTAAACTTAAGCAAAGGGTCGAGGATAGTAAAAAAATTAGAGAAATTTAATAACAACACATAGGGTGATGTAATCTGGGCTACTCAGACAAAACCCTAAAAAATACCTATGTTATAAAAACAGCATACCTTGGACATAACAGCCACTAATAAAAGCAATGAAGTTGTTGCGGTGACAAATGCACTGAGTTTCCCATAACCCATCACAAGTCGAATCGTTGGTTTTGTAATTCTGTAAAATAAGTAAATAATAATTGGTAAAGTAACTGGGTAGCCTATAGCTTGAAGATGAGCTCTGAGCAAGCGTGCAGAAACACGGCATGCGACTTAAGTCGCCAACAGGTGATATCGACTGGTTCATTTATTCATGCTGGCCAAATCGCAAGAGCCTCACAGGAAGATCTTCAAGGTTAAGCTAAGCGAAGTTTGTTGAGGTAAGTCGGTAGGTGGGGTAACCATTCATTCTATACCCCTCCGTGTCTCGAAAAGCAAGTTATACCGTCTGTCCCGCCTGTCGTTTGTAGAAAGGCGACAGATACGGCTATCAGAAGCCTGAAAATCTGATAACCAATGACGTCCTGACAAAGGGGATTCGTGCTATCCAGTTTCTGGGTCGTGGAGGTGGGATAGGCAGCCGCTACATGTAAAATACCTACTGGAACCTAATTATTTAGCTGCATTCGGAATAATTCGCATAGACTGTAAGTCGACCCCAATATACTTAGTTCTGAAAATATATATTAATATTTCAGCCTGTTTGGCCTAACGTCGATGAGAAGCATGACATTACCTCCTAGCGAAGCTGACGTTATTAAGTTTCTGTGCGACTTCATCGTCGTCCAACTCCAGTTCGACCGGCTGGGACGCAAAGGCGCATGCCGACATGGACACGCCTAGAAGCGCGACCAGCAATGCTCGCAACTTTATTTTCAGGCCTTCCGAATGTTCGCCGCTGATGTGGTTTAACTGCAAAACATCTTAAAGGCTAGAAAATGAACTATGAAGCAGTAGGTATTAATCCATCACTTCAAGTTGCTAAAAACTCAAAGTTTAACTTTAATTTCGAGTTATATCAATATCTTAACGAGGTCCCCATCTGCAGTCGCCTCTTGGGCAGACTTGATGGTATTTGTGCAAGTTTCGCACTCTTGCGAAGTTCCCTAGTTATTGGTAGCTTGCTGTCATCACTGTTCTGAAATTTGGCCTTCTGAATGCAGAATTATCAGGTACAACACAAACAAACACAGTTCAAGCAGAGCCTGTGAGCTATCAATATTTCGCCCAACACCCAAGGGTGAGTTATTTCAATAATCCCTCTTATTCTACAAGTAGATAAATAGGTATGAGACAAATAAAATGTTAAACTTACAACGTTCGCGTGATTCTCATGCTTGAGCCGAAGCTGATTCAAAAAAGCATTACTCTCGGTTTCCATGTTGTTTCCTTTCAATCACTGTATACCATCTTGGTAGCGGTCATGGAAAAACTATTCTAACGTAGGTTCCATGAGTAACCACCCGAATTTTCACGCCAAATAGTTTATTTAAACGTTATTACATAATGCAGCACATTTAGAAATATGAATGGGTAAATGACAGCCGAATGACCTATGAAATGTTCCATGCATTGCCTTTGTCAATGTCAAAATAAATTACTTTTAATAAAAACCTGAAACAAAACAAGTATTTTATAAGACTCCAGTAGTCGTCACCACACCGAGGAGCTCGTGGCTAAATAATAACAGCTTCACGGGTCGATCTTTAAGGTTAAGCAACGCTTGCCGAGGTTGGTCTGTGGATGGGTGACCATCTTAACATACCGAGACTCCTCCGTGCCTCGGAAAGCACGTTAAGCCGTTGGTCCCTGCTGTCATTTGTAGATCTTTGGCAGTCGTTACGGGTAGTCAGAAGCCAGATAATCTGACACGAGTCTTGCTAAGGAGTACCGCGTTACCCAGTTAATGGGCTGTGGAGGTTTGTTGGGCAGCCGCTCCACGTAAAATACTGGTATTCAGCTGAATCCGGTTTGACTGGAAGCCGACCCCAATATAGTAGGCAAAAGGCTAGGCAGATGATGAGTAGTCGTCACCACACCCTGACTGACTGATTTTGTTTTCTTCCACTACTTCATATTCTCATATTCCACGAAACAGCTCAGGGTAGACTATAAGTCACCTCTTAGAAGACGTCTCGTAAAGATGAATTCCGTTGCGGGATCCAAGACAATTGAATCGTTTCTCCGGGACTCGTCAAGCTCATTGACTCGGTGTATTCTGGTGGTCGCTACATTTGATTCTGGTTTACAGGTGGTTTACAGTTTGGCGGGCTTGTCCAAAAATAATGATCGTCTTGTGTCTTGCCGTGCCGCCAATTTACGTTTGGAAGCTTGTTTGGTTTGTTTAATTTTATGATCGAGTTTGTCTGTTCTTGTTGGCATAATGGATTGTGTGCTAGGTAACAAGTGATAAATAATTCAATTTCATGTTTTAAATTATAGTGAACCTATTATTTTGATGTGTCATGTAATATTAATAACTTGGCACACTATTGTATAAATTAGAGTTCTTCCTACTTAGCATACCGATGTCACGCTGAGGAGTTTGTTGCGACACTTCTACGTCCCAAGCAAAAAATTCGGAAATGGTAACGGGTGCTGATTTGGAGGGTCTGTCTTTATGTAAAACTACGTTCAAAAAGCTGGCTCTCAGCCTTATTTGATTTTGATTCTGGGATTTTGCTCTTATCAAATAACAGATCACTATTCATCCTGACATTCGTTTTGTCAGCAATAAGCACTACTTTATGTATAATTTTTAGCCTCGTTTGTCTCACTACAAGGGGCTTGCTTTCCAATCCTCTCTACAGTCGTTCGATAAATCAGTTGATCGCAGACAAAAACACAATTTGACCATACAAACAATTTATAAACAAATAACCATTCATAAGTCGCATATACATAAAAATTGTCGAAACACACAGAATTCTTGCAACCAGTTGAACGTCATCAGGACAATAGCAGGCACCTTGTGGCTCAGTCTGCCAATGGACTTTGTGTTGATGGGAACCAGCACCAGGAGAGCATTGAGAATCTTCACAAAAACGATGAGCAACTGACCAGTGAGATGTGGAATGAATAGAGATGGATTTTCCTGCAATGAAAAACTAATCTTTATTATTTGCGCCATTTAAGTAAATAACAGAAAGTCTATAACTTCATTGGGTGACATAAAATAATAAAATCTAGGTAATAAAATGTAATCTTTCATGGACTTCCTTTTATTTTAGATGTTATGTTATTTAGGAGAAATTACAGGTTATTTTTTTCACATTTAGTGGGTTCGATTCCTGATTCCGTTGCGATTATTGAAAATTCTTTGAAAGCAGTTCGTATTGTTTTTAAAATAAAAATGAAGTTTTTATTTAGTATTTTTTCTATCTACAGTATTTAAGGTACTTTCCATCGAGTTAATAAAGTCTAGGGACGTCCTGTATATTTAATTTAATTTATAGTAACAGTCAAAAGGCTTAATCAGTCAAAATTACTTTTAACCAGTTAGTATGTAATAAAAAATTGTATACGTTGTAAATTTGTTTATTCGGAAGGTTTAAGTTAAGGAATAGGGTGACAGTGTGACGAAAATATATGAAATATTTAATCCAGGGAAATCTAAAATCAAACAACAATCAATTTCAACATTCTAACCTCGAGAACGCAGTTTTAGTTTTCATCAACGTTGGGCCCAAGAATCTACAACTGCATCATTTGATTTTTGAATAAATATCAGTTACGGTTTAGGTGGGTAGGTTTAGTAAGGAATCTTAAAAGTAATTTGTTAAAAATGAGCCTATTGGTTTAGAATAAAAATCGTTAGAATTTTATAATTCTTTTATATTTTTACCATTTCAGCAAAGTAAATAAAATATAAAAGAATTATAAAATTAAATTATTAATTAAATTATAAATTACATTTCGAACACTACTGTGTTCGACTGAAATGTAGATTTGACTTACTATCTTTAGTGTGATTTTGACTTTTGGCGGGGTACGGAGCGGCAATAATTCGATCAAAGCGTAAACCTGGACATAAATATTAATTCAGTACCTAGTCAAGTAAAATTATTTTTTGTTCAAATGAATATTAAAAAAACAGGTAATAATATCATTATCCCACAATAGAACAAAAATACTTCATTTATTGCCACGTCATCTACAATCATAGACTAAAACATTCAGATGTTCCATTACAAAACCAGTTGTAGGTTAAAATGTGTGACTAAACACAGACTTTACGCGGTGAATTTGTCATATGTTTTAATTCGTTTTATTGTGTTATTTATCCATATTTATTTTATGTTTTATTTTTAGTTATTGTGTTAATATTCGTCAATGTTCAGAAAAATATATTATTTTCGATTATTTTCGATACCTACTGCAAAATACATTAAAAATGTCAGCATCAAAGGTGTCAGTTAAACGCATAACAAAACATTTTCTTTTAATTTTCTACTTTATTTTTTTAATTTTAATACTTACCTACTGATAAATTTTGAGAAAGAGTATGAAGTCTAATGAAGTAATTGTGGGCAAAAAGCTGTGTCTCGCAAAATCTATGGTCACACGTTACTTATGTAAACACGTAAGCGCCATGAAATTCCTGGCACTTACGATATTTTGTTCGCGAGTACGTTCTAGCATTGCCTATTTAAACAGTTTAGGAAGACGATATAAGCAAAGATTTAGCGCTGCAGCGAACTAAAGTTCTAATTTACTAGTTTTTGAACAAAAGGTTTCTATGAACGTTCTTGTCCGTCAGTAGAATACAATACATGTGAATGTTATATGTGCGTAATTTGTGTCGATCACCTTAACTTTTTAAGAGATTTGATTGATATAACCAGTGAAAAGTACTTTTGACGAAATTAGTTAGTCAAAACAACTTTTAATCTGCTCCGATTGGTAAAACCAGTTTTGACTATAATTTCAGTCAAAAGTACTAGGTATTGTCGAGAGCAGATGTTACAGTCAAAACTTAGAACCAGTCAAAAGTACTTTTGACTGGTTCTAAGTTTTGACTGTAACATCTGCAACACAATATTCGGTATAAAAAATGTCTGTACCGTCAAACATCCAGCTATCAGACAAGCGTATTGCACTAATCCCATCGACGTGGCGATGATCTTCAGATCGTGAACCAGCATGAAGTTGTGTTCATCTCGGACTTCAGGGTCTGAACGCACATAGCGCTCGGGAGGGGACTCTCCTAGATGTTTCCTCAAATGATTTGCACTTAGAAGCTGCAACAGTTTAGAAATTAGGTGATAGAATCTTCACTATTCGATTCCTCTTGTAATATACCTAGTCTCAATTTCAAAAATGATGCCGAAAGTTGTATATTTTATTTATGATTTCATTTTCAGGTTTATCTGCTACCTGTGTTAGGTACACCATGAACCTCGTATCGTCATAATAAGACTGTTTCAGAGGGCCATGAGGACAGCTTCTTCCATGCACAATGTCAAAGATATTTTTTATAGGGTCCGTACCCAAAGGGTAAAACAGGACCCTTTTCCTCCGCTGTACGACCGTCTGTCTGTTCGTCTATCACTAGGCTGTATCTCATGATCCGTTATAGCTAGACAGTAGAAATTTTCACAGATGATGTATTTCTGTTGCCGCTATAACAACAAAAAAATAAAAGCGGCTTATGGTCCGGAACCCTTCGTGTGCAAGTCTAATTTGCACTTGGCCATTTTTTTTATAATTTCAGACTTCTAGCCGGTGACGCCTATTATCCTGTCGTTGGCTTGTTTGAACTCCGCTGGTAGCGCTTTACCATCAAAATGTGCGAGATGTGTGAGTAGTAAGTGCGGCAGACGCGAGTAAAAAAATCACAGAAAAAAGGGCTAGCAAAGCAAGGTAACTTAACATACAAAAAGCTAGAGAGGCGTGCTAGAGAGGGATGTGGGCGAAGTCTATGTGTGCGTACTCAGCTGCAGTGCGATTCAGTAAACTCTCACCGTGTAAGCTTAGGTGAAGTGAGCTGTTAATCCATACAGGCCAATGATATTATAAAGGAAAGATATCTATGTTACGTTCATACTGAGCGGCGCACGTTCAGGTATCGTTGCGTTCTTATTTCAAATGTACTTACTGTACGACTGCGATAGATAATACGGAACATATTATGATACAGAAATAGATATCTATATGGCAAATTACAACAATTGTCTAAATTTATCTGCACTTTTTTCACATCATGCTCACTCCGACCGGCTAAACAGAGTCCGCTATGCATGCTTGCACCATTCTACTACACACCGTTTCACAGCGTTGCTACACTATCGCACCTCGCAAGGTCTTAATACAGGTTTGATAGAAACAGTCAAACATATTCACAGCACTGCTCCCTAGCCTTCCAGTTACCTCGTACATCACTGGTGAGAAAGCACCCTAGGAGTATAAGTGTAAGTACGCGAACACAAGAGATACTGGACAATATTATTAATATCTGAAGATAAAAACACGGTTCCGATTGTGAACAACATCAAACTTACAAAACCAAGCACTCCATAGATGTATGTGTAGTAAATGCTCATGCTAAATGTCGAGTGATGGCAAAATATTCTTGTACGTCCAAGGTAAGGCTTTAATACAGGAGCCAAAACTAAATTAAATGGAAGCTTCATTGTTAATATCTATAGTCCAGCTGTGGATTTATTTGTATTGTTATCATAATGAACTGTAACTCTATAACATTGTATATGCAACTGTCAAGATAATTTTTGTGTATGCAAAGAGTTATCGTCTACTGTATCTTTTTGGTATGATTTATCCGACCTATAAGCACAGACCTTTTTCTTTTCTTTCCTATGTCCATCGCACCCTCCAGGTAGTAAACAGTTCTGGTCCCTGTAGAAAGCGGTTGAAACAAATTTCTGTCGTCCCACTTTACCGCTTTACTGTTGAAACCTGATGGGACACCGGCTCACTCTGCAAGTGAGAAAGCAAATTTATTTGCATCTCTCTTTGCAAGCGAATCATGTCTGGACGCTGGCTCCAAGCAACCGCCAACTGTTCTTCGTTGTGACTCTTTGATGCCGGAGATCGCAGTTCACATTAAAGAGGTCCGAAGAGTATTGTGCAGTCTAGACGTGAACAAGGCCAGCGGGCCTGACGGCATTTCAGCGAGAGTGTTGAAGCAGTGTGCGCCTGAACTGTCTCCTGTGTTGACACGCTTGAGAGGAGGAATCCTCTCTTGAAAAAAGAACGGCGCCCAAATCCTGGAGGCTTTCAAATGTGCCCCTTGTACCTGTGCCCAAAAAGGGCGACCATACAGACCCTGTCTATCATTACCGTCCGAACGCCATTACCTCCATTCTGTGCAAGGTTATGGAAAGGATTCTGAACAGTAAGTTGCTGACCTACCTTGAAGACTATCCCCCCCGGGTGCCGTCAATATGGCTTTCGCCGGGGACGGTCAGCTGGCGATCTTCATGTGTATGTCACGCACTGCTGGGGAAAAGCCATCGAGAAACACGGCGAAGCACTGGCTGTATCGCTTGGTATTGCTCGAAGGCCTTTGACAGAGTCTGGCACGCAAGTCTACTCAGCAAGCTTCCAGCTTATGGCCCAGCTGTTATTTGAAGCTGAACTTTTTTAGTGAACGGTCGATCTGAGTAGTCGTTGACGGCTGCTCTTCACTGACCTCATGGCTATTGATGCCGGAGTTCCTCAGGGGTCTGTTCTCTCTGCAACTCTTCCTGATTGTCCAGCGCAAAAACCAGCGGGGATGAAATTCGTTCCTTGAGAGAGGCCATGGTAGAGCGGACAAATTTGGGGTGATGACAATCTGGTCTCTTTTAACGCCATCAAAACAGGCGTCTGTGGCGTATACGTTGCAGCCGCCAATTTTTGTTTTTCATTTTTTAGCGAAACTCAAGAGGTAACATTTTTTTTAATGGAGGTACTAAATATTTCAGACATTTTATTCGGGACTATATCCTCGCGAAATTTCAAGAAAATTGGAGAGTGCCGGCTGGGGCGTGTGACGCATGCAACTCACTCTTCACTGTCCAGATTCATAGCATTGGTATACATAAGTCACTGGAAAATTGCAGACTCCGTAAGATTGAAATAAATCTATTAGATTATAATTTGTCGATATATTATGAGAAAATCGTTTTGTATAAATGCCATCCAAATGAAATAGTTTCCAACATATCCGTGTCTTATAAGAAAGAAGAAAACAATCTCATGTGACATTTTTCAATCTTAAGGCGTGTGCATGTTGCGCATTAATAAAAATGCAAATAAAATTGGTTAAATATATCACTGAGTGAGTACGATTAGATGTTGCGATTAGTCCTAGATAAGTGTGTTATCAAACATAACAAGTGTTATTAACAATCTAAACAATACTTGGTTTTTAAACAAGAACATTTATTACTAAAATTGTCTAAATACAGTACATTTTCGAGGCTTGTTCAGTGAAACACTTAATTGAAAATAAAAACAAGAAATAGCAGAATTTTAACAAACATCAACGTAAATGACAAATTGAAACTAAAGTAAATAAATATTGTTGCAGTAGGAGTCTTTCGTAAATAATCCTGAACATTGCGTTAAAAGTGTGTCTTGAATAGCGAATTTAGGGTGTATACGTGGACAGGGGATGGAGATCAGATGTTTTAAAAACGGATGCAGTCTAGAAGAAGCCGCCACAAACATTCCATCAGATTCAATAGAGAGAAGGCGAACTTCATCATTCCCAGATTTTCCAGCATTTCCAATCTCTGATTCTGGTAAAACCTGCGAAGGTGCGATACCACCAGCAAATACTGATAAGTCATAAAACAAAAGTCGCGGAGTGTTAGTTTTGTTCTGCGTCTCAGTTATTATTTCAGATTTATTTAATCCCACTGTTTTATTTTTGCCATTAATTGTATTCGAGTTACTAATTTGCAAAGTTTTGACAGCGTTGTTTTTAGTCATTTTTAATTTTTCTACATTGATATCGGGGTTGGACAATTGATATTCGCCCTTCTTCAAATCTTCTTCTTTTGTCGAATTTATGGATTCTTCCTCTATATCAATAGTAGAAACGGCTTCAGATTTATTATTTTTGTCATTTATCTGCTTAGAAACGTGCCCTTTGCTTCTTTTCGTACGTAACAAAGGTTCATTTTGAGACACACCACTCTTGGTAATAATTTGAAGATAGGGAATATTTTTTGTAAGCAATGTTCTTGTCTCGTTAAAAAGTTGATGTATTAATCCATTTAATATAGTGAAAAACTGATATTCTTCCTCACGGTCAATTTTGTTGAGAGCGTTCGTGTATTCTTCAACTTTGATACCTTCACTATGTTGTTTTAGTATAGCGGAAATTCTACGATCTACATCTTTAAGATTATTATGCTTGTCATTGAAGTAATTCAAGTCCATGGCTACTCCTCCATTTTGCCAAACTGAGAAAATTCTTGCATAAAATGTTAAGTATGAAAGTGGTATGTTCCTCCACTTGTTGTTCAATGGTATCATATTCATGTACTTACTTAGAGTCATAATCGTAACGTTTACATTTCCATACCTGCTCGTAAAGTCTTTAATATCTCGAAAACCATTTATGACATACAAACTAGTGTACGGGAAGTGGTTATATGAATCGAAAAATATTGCTTCTCTCTGACTTCGTCTTGCAGTTTCGAGCGAGTCATCCACGAGAAAGAAAACGTGGAAACATAGTGAAGGGTACTGTGAAGCTACGTCCGAGAGATAATCAGCATAAAGCAGGAAAGGACAATAGGTGCCTCGTTGCACGATATGATGGTAAAAGACATCGCTTCCCGGTTTCGTCGACTGGCATTTTGGGATCAAAACAGCCTGTCTTCGACATGCCTCCTTGCCCCATGGATAAAATAGAAAGAGTACTAATCCCAACCAGACAAAAGTTTTCGATGCTGAGGAGAGTTCTGAAAAAAACAAGTTACATGTAATATAAATCATTTACCACGTTATCACTGTTTATTTAACTCACATAAACGTAAGGTAGGAAGCGCTCAGGCAAGGTGGAGCGACAGTCTCAGGATGATTGGTAGCAGCTAGATGAGTGTTGCCGAGTATCGGCGAAAATGTTGTGTGATTTGGGAAGCCTTTTGTCCAGCAGTTGACTGCTGTAGGCTAATGATGATAAAACGTTATGAGTCAGGTTGTGGGGTGGTACTCCACTTTTGGGCATCCTTCGTTCAAAGTAAAGTATAAGTATAGTTTAATTATTTTAAAGTTCAAATAAGAAACAATATTTTGAATGCATAATATACTGAGATCCCATAGCTGCTAGACCTCTCTTATTTTGTCACTAAAAAAATATGTGGGATACAGACTACTCTATAAAACACTAGTTAGTATGTACTTTTAACATACGTATACCTGGTAACTTGGGCCGACGGCCAATTTCTTTTTTGTGATGTATCATAATGTATTTCAGTAATCAAGGAGGTAGTTTTGCATCCTCGAAAATCCTGGCAGACTTTAGCTTTCGTTATTTGCACTTACTAAATAAACAATGCCCAAATTTCAGCCATGTGAATAGGTTTTCACTCGAAGTGGCGACCAGCTCTTAGATTATTACAATGACTAATCATTCGTCAGAGGCCTATGCTTAGCAGTAGGCGAAGTCGGGCTGTGGTGTGTGTGTGTGTCGGGTGGTGTGTGTGTGTGTGGCGGGATGATGATCAGTCGTTAAAATATTATTTAATGACTAATTATTTAACAGTATTCTGTAAAACATACATCAAAATCAGCACCCAGACTTAGTGATTTAATGGCTTTTGCACCTGATACCTGGAAATCGGTCAACCGCCCAAACTAGCAGGTATGCGTATGATACATTATTCTATCCAACACATTTTGTTAGTGAGAAAATAAAGGAGATTGGCAGCTCTGAGATTTTTCCATTACAAAGTTTCTTGAATAAATAACCTCAAAATCTGCTATGCATTTCGGTATAAATGGCTTACGCTTCGCGCTTGCTAACTTTAGGCGAGTCAGCATGTGCCTTCAACATGCGTCACCTCAACACTTTCGTCAGCGCCTTACATTTTTTTTTTTTTTTTTTCATAAAGAGAGCTTAAGTTAGGTTCCGCCGCTCTACGTGGGGATCGTGCGATCGATGGCCCTTTATGGGGCCCCGATCTGGGCGGCTGACCTGACGGCCAGCACCATCACTGTTCTGCGGAAGCCGCAGAGGGTGATGGCCGTCAGAGTCATCAGGGGATATCGCACGATCTCCTACGAGGCGGCTTGCGCACTGGCCGGATCTCCGCCGTGGGACCTGGAGGCGAAAGTGCTCGCGTCACT
>NDFZ01005388.1:173519-195391 GCA_002192655.3 Mamestra configurata
TGGCGCGTATTATTCCACGCACGCCCCTCAAACGTCGCGGGGGACTTAAAAACTCGTCACGCCCCCCACTTAACCAGTCGGGGCCCGCAGAAAGGCGAGCCGGCACCAGTCGCGGGTTGCGTTGAAGATTGCTTAAATGCTCCCGTAGCCACGAGTTGGTTTGAGATATAATCCCACTGCATGGCAAAAGGCCTCCCACTCCATTTTCCACTCAATAGGGAATATGTACTAGGGTAGGGTAAACATTTTTCGGCCTGATACAGAAATAGCGTTCCAATCAGCAGAAAAATATTTTTCCCGCCTAGGTGCATTGTCATTAGTTCGAATGACCAGTTTCAGTTTGTGCTCTCAAGTACTTTGCGGGCAGTTGAATTGAAACGTGGTCCACGTTCCTCGTGGAGGATCCACGTGAAAGACGACCAAAAACTGCAACCACACCGGAAACCATCGGAAAAAGTGCATGAAACCGTGTTGGACGATGGGTGAGTGAAGGTGAGTGAAATAGCCGAGGCTGTGGGGATATCAGAAAAAAGCGTGCAAAACATCTTGCATACATAATAAAGAATGCGAAAGCTTTGCGCAAGATAGGTGCCGCATTTGCTGAATGCTGATCAAATGCAAATACGCAAATGATTTTCGCAGCAATCTTTGGACCGATTCCATAGGGATCCAACCGATTTTGGCCGATTTATCACCATGAGTGGTTGGTTCCAACACTACACGCCAAAAACGAAACAGCAGTCGAAGAAGTGGGTGGAAGCCGGTGGTTCAGCGCCAAAGAAAGTGAAGACGATTTGCCATACCCATCTGCCGGAAAATTTATGACCAACGTATCGATGCGAATCCGGGAGATGTGAGATCCTGTTAACTGATTACTTTGAAAAAGGTAGAACTATTACAGGCGAATATCCAAACCTTTTGACCAATTGGATGCCAAAATTCGCAAATAGAGGGCTGGCTTGAAGAAGAAAAAAATATCTTTCACCAGGACAACGCACCCGTACACAGGGACGCGCTGACGATAGGAAAACTGCGGGTTTTCGGGGGCGATAAATCGATCTAGCTACGTTTCATTTTTAGAAAACGTTTACCAAAAAAAAAAACGAGCAAAGCTCGGTTATCCAGGTGCTTTACTATTACATGTCACCAAGACACGCACGATCATAACAACAGCTTTGAACTTTGTCCTTTTCGAAATTGGCAGTTATGCTTGCTAAAAAACCCTTTCGACTCGAACTCGAACTCGAACCAAGAGAGATTTTGACTGAAGTGTCATGAGGGTGTTATCACACCAATCGATCGATCGTAGATCGATGCCATCGATGGATGGTAGAATAGATGGCTTTTGAATTAGGACGACGACTACTCTTCAAATTATTCGTCTCACAACAGATATGACCCGAATGATTATAGATACAAATTAAACAATAAATTGTTAAAATAAGAACATTTATTACTAAAATTGTCTAAATACTTTTGCCATGTTTGCTCTTTGAAACAATTGAAAAAAAAACAGAAATAGAAGAATATTAACAAACATCAACGTAAACAACAAATTAAAACTAAAGTAAATAAATATTGTTGCAGAAGGAGTCTTCCGTAAATAATCCTGAACATTGCGTTAAAAGTGTATCTTGAATAGCGAATTTAGGGTGGATACGTTGGCAACTGATTCCAGCGGAGATCAAATGTCCTAAAAATGGATGCAGTCTCGATGAAGCTGCCACAAACATGCCATCAGAATCAATAGAGAGAAGGTGAACTTCATCGTTTTCAGATTTCCCTGCTTTACCAAACTCGGAGACTTTCTTATTTTGTCTAAAATCGGTGTGCATTAACGCTTTAGGCAGAACATACGAAGGCGCGCTACCATCAGAAAACACAGAAAAATCGTAAAACAAAACTACTTGTGGAGAATCGGATTTCTTATTCTTCTCAGTTTGTATATCAGATTTATTTAATCCCTCGGTTTTATTTTTCCCATTAACTATGCTGGAGTTATTCACTTGCAAAGCTTTGAAAGCGTCGTTTATAGTAAGTTTTAATTTGTCTAGATTTACGTCAGGGTTGGACAATAATTGATATTCACTCTTCTTCAAATCTGTTTCTTTTGTCGAGTTTATAGTTTCTACATAAACATTGGAAATGGCTTCCGATTTATTATTTTTATCATTTATCGGCGTAGAAACGTCCCGTTTGTTTCTGTTCGTACGAACTAAACGTTCGTTTTGAGACGCACCATCCGCAGTAGTCAATTGAGTAAAGGGAAAGCTTTTTGTAAAGAATGTTCTTGTCTCGTTTAATAGTTGATGTACTAAACTATAGAAAACAGTGAAAAATTCATTTTCTTCTTCGCGGTCAATTTTGTTGAGAGCGTTCGTGTATTCTTCAACTTTAATGCCATCATTATGCTGTTTCAATATAGTAGATATTCTACGATCTACGCATTTACGATTATTATAATTGTTATTAAAATGATTAAGGTCCATGGCCACTCCACCGTTTTCCCAAACTGATAAAACTCTCGCATAGAACGTTATGTATGGAAGTGGTATTACCCTCCAATTGTGTGGCATTGATGGTGTCTTCGCCATGAACTTGTTTATGGTCATAATTGTAACGTTAACGTTTTGATATCTTCTTTCAAAGTCTGCAATTTCTCGTTTACCATCAGTACCACCAACTTTAATGAAGGGATAGCCGCCTTGGTTTCTTGGCATCAGGTTTTTGAATATATTAATTCTTTGGCCGCGGTATGTCGTTGCATACAGAGAGTCATCCACAAGAAATATTACATGGAAACGGAGCTCCGGATATTGTGTGGCCACGTTCGACAGATAGTCAGCATAAAGCATGAAAGGACAAGCGCTGCCTCGTCGAACTATGTGATGGTAATAGACATCGCTTGCCGGCTTAGTCGTGTTGCATTTTATGATCAAAACAGCCTGTCTTCGATATACCTCCATGCCCAACGCATAAAACACAAGGAAGGATATCCCCAACAAGATAAACGTCATCCAGCATGTTGAGATGTATTCTGAAAAAGCAAGTAACATTTTATTTAATACTTTACCAAGTAAAACTTACTAATATTGACACTTTCAGTAGTGGTACTTATTTTGTATTAAACTCGTACATACAGCTGCACTGGTATCAGCTGGTAAGTTGGAATTAGGCATTGTGTTAGGGAATTTAAGTATGTCTGGGATAGCAACAGAGCTCTATCAATGCTGTCATGTCAGGCCGCTTTGCCAATATACGGAAGTATTCACATTTTGTGCAGGTGTCGTAATATCTATAACCTACACAAAATATCAATACTCGTCATAGTCATCGTCATCAAGCTAATCATCTGACTGTGCCTACTCATAAGGAGTTTTACCGATGTATAGGCTCTACTGAAGATCAATTCAAATACGTGTTACTAGCGTGAAAACCAGCTTTAACACTTTCATTGCCACCTTTATTTTCATGAAGTCTTTATGTACACACACGACGAAAAACGCCGCGCGTGTGAACACCAATAGTACTTTTTGATGAAAGTGGACATAGTTTGCCATTGCAAGGCGGGATTGACGCCCACGTGTATAACAAACTACGTTGTCAACACACTTAGGAAGAAACAAAAAAATAAAATGACATACAAAAAACTTTGTAACCAATGTTGTGAGAAACTACTCTCCGATTTTTATCGTGGAGTGCGGAAAAATATAAACAAACGCTTATCGCTTGAAATTGTATTGCGAGCCCAATAGCGGTCCGATATGAGCCAGTTTTCGAGTGCGTTGAAAAATAATAAAGTGTATCTTCAGTTCTAAATAATGGGATGACCTTATTGAGATTTTAAAACTTGCGCAGTGCAAGAAAAGAGGTGAAAACTATGGTTTGTTCGATTGCAATAAAAATATCATGAAATAGGTACCTATCATTGGAAAAATTATGTAAAACTCAATTCAAGGCAAACCAATTTCGTAAATGGTGTAGACATCGTTAACATTTTTTTATTATGTTTCATACAATGATACAGTGACTAATGCTGTGCATGTAGACTAACCAACAACAATAAATATAAAAAAAATGTTTACATACGAGAGAATCCAGGAAATTTCACTGAGAAGAAAGTTGACGGCGGAGGTGATGGTTAAGTTTGGGAACCACTGCTTTACAAAAACGTATTGTTTTCAACTGGCCACGTTTGAATTAGAGGAAATTAAATATTTAAATTTTTAAAATGCAGAAAAAGGTTAACGAAATTCAACCATTTTTGTTTAATTTAAACTTTAACATTGAAAGTTCATCGTCAATGCACGATCGTCGCGTTTATTTGTACGGTTTAGTTAGGCTTTATTTATACGTACCTCAACCAGAAGCACACCACAACCACATTACGTGGGTGGGCGCTAATTTGTATGAAAATTAATAGTTTAATTCACACGGACCACATTTTGCCGTCATTATCGACCGCGTGTGTGACCGACAACATCGCAGCCACGTCACACGTCGCAACCACAACACAACCACCACCGATACTGCGAACTAGCGGTCGACCACATCGCAAACACAACCACATTTTGTAGGTACCACAACGCAACCGCAAGAAGCCGCAGCGACACTATTCATACGTATCCACAACTTTACCACTTTTTGTCACGACGGTGTGGTGTACTTGTGGTGGGTGTGAATTAAGCCTTAAGAGAGTCCGTGAAATTAAAAAAATGCATGCTTGAGTCGTTTCGTTCGACTTCAGATTTTGCCAAAAAAATAAATGCGACAACCGCATATTTGCGCGATGATTTCTTAGTGCTTAGGACGACGCCTAAAGGGTTTTTCAGCAAGCATAGCTATTCAAGAAAACTTGTTAGGTGGTAATTGGGGCGCGAAGAGAGAACGCCGTAAATGAAACGAAAATAAATGAAAACTACTCTAACTCTGTTACTTTCAGGTTTTGGGGTCTTACGGAAATAAAAAAGTATTTGTTTAGTCATAAAAATAATACTCTTACACGTTAATCTTTCTACGTGAATTTAAACTAGTAGATGAGGCCAGAGTTGCCCTATTTCATTCCTCAATTTCTGTGGCATTCTGCCACAGCAGAAGCCGTACGACATCACAATATCTCTCGGGCTCTTGCTTTATAACTTTTTTAATTCTTTTTTTTACAAATACACACATTTCACTTGTTTTAATATTAGCAAAGATGCTCACGAAGTATTTTTTCTGATTACTAGCAAAGTAAATTGCGTCAATGTCGCATGAGGGTGAGATAAGTAAAATATGCGAGTGGGATACCCAGCATTGAGCCTAAAACAATAAAAGCCAGTTTACGAGTTTGTGTAGAAACCATGCAAACTTTGAATTGGAGGTACAGCTCAATTCCCAAAACACCACTCAAAACGCCAAATCTAAAGCACGCGCGGCGTGTGATCATCACCCGAGCTAGAATTTACAAAACAAGATCGTGTAGCTGGCACTGAAAGTGTTAACTGCCCTTTTAAGGTATAACAAATAGCTGTGTTATTTGCCCCAGCTAGGCACACAGATCCACAGCAGATCACATTCCAATACAAAAAAGGCCGATGCTACCTGATAACTTTATGCTATCGCGATGCTTCAATTAAAAAATACCATTATAATATAGGAGAGTATTGCCCATAAGTGATCCTCAAGCTGACGATAAATCTAAAAGGAACTTCATTTCTAATGCCAACGGATAGATATGAAGAAATCATGGTAATATTAACCAGGCCAGCGGAAACTCCAGGATTTCTTGGGGGTGCAAGTTACTCCCCAGCCGGGACCGGGGAGTGCCTGCGATGGTTGTTGATGGACTCCGCCATCCCCACCTCCTCCAGCCACCTTCAGCAATGGATACTGTTCATCACGTCTTAGCTGTGGAGCACGCTCCACCATATTGTCCTGTAAGTGATGTATTATATTTTTTACCTCAGTTACAATCGAGGGAGGTAGGTTGGAAAAATAATAAATAACTTTCACATTGAGAATTAATCAGAGTTCGTTTTCTTGAATATCGTAAAGATAAAGGTACCTAAGTGCTGTGCTAATTATCGACATTCATTGATATTGCTTCCAAAGGCTCTAATTTAAAAGTACCTAAGAATCAAAAGGTCACGCACACAGCGTGAGGGTGTATATCGTCCCAAAGTACAGCCAGAGAGGGGTTGGTTTTAGATTAGAACTTAGGTAACCCCAAGCTTTGCAATTCTATCCGCATCTAAATCGGCACCTGTAGTCTAAAGATACGCTCGCAATCTTACCGTACCTACCTATTATTTATTTTTCAAGGGAAGATTTTATCCAATAAATCGGTTGAATCAAAATACTTACGTAACCCTCTGCTATAAAATATTAGCTAATGTTTTTTTTAATTTAAAACTTTTATTAATCAACGTCTGTGAAAAATTGAAAACCTGAGATCGACATTTGCAACAAATTTTGTAGCCATTCCAATTTTAAAATAAACGTCATTCGTTGTTGTTTTCATTTTTGTAAATATAGCTTATTGTATGCGTGTACCAGTTAAATACTCTTTGATAAAAAATAAATAAAATTGCGGACCTTTTTTAACTTTGGTTGCGGACTAGGGGCGAGATGTTTGTTTTTATTTTATATTTATGAGTCATAAATTTGCGATAGTGTCATACACAGAATATTCTTTGTAAGCTTCGGTAGGTATACAATAATAATTTTCTTGCATTTATTTCTCTATTCGATCCAAGATATTTGATAGTGTAATAGGCTCTACAGAAACTCTTTTACAAACGCCGGAACAGAGCAAAACGACCATAACAGATAATTATGCATAACAATGTCATATTCACCTTCACATTTGCAAAGTCGGCAAAATTCAGTAACAATCGCATCTGAAAAGCGAATGTACGTGAGACGAATCCGATGTTGAATCAACAAAATTATGGCGGAAAATGTAAACGTGCCGCCGTCACATCATATTATTATAATATAGGAACTTACGTGCATATTCAGTTAAATGTAACTCATTCAGTGCTAGGACCGAACACACGTATCAGTGAATAAAACAGCGTCATATTTGAGAGCCGAAAACTAGTAAAAACAAGTGATTTTATCCAGGAAACACAAATGACGGTAGGAGATTACAGTTTTTCTTTGTTATAAATGTTATAATTGATATCTAGGCTTGCGTTTGATTAAAATCTCATCCGTCTCAATCTGATGGACAACGATGATGTGGATGATGGAGCACGCTTGCCTAGAAGTAACCTAATAATGTCATAGCACACATATCAACTTGGAAAAGGATCTTCCCCGTATCGCCTGTTTCGCCGTATTGTTCCGAGCCGAGGCGATTACATTACGATTCCGATTAGTGCGCGTTGCAGTAGGGAGTTTCATACAAAGAATACTGCACGGCTCGAGTTGATACGGTGACAATCCCTTTCCGAGTTGATATGTGTGACTTTTAGCCCTTGAGAACTTAGTATTTCATAATAGGTACAACCGTGGGGTTGTAGCTATTATGAAATACAGAGTTCTTGTGAAAATAATATGAAAATCATGCAACTCGGGCTGGTATTCAGGTGATCTATCCTACCTTTTATAGGTAAGTATCTACTTACCTATAAAATGAAGATGGACCATGATATTTTTGCTAGTTCACGGGACTAGCAAAAATAGCAGTTTTATAATCATTATTATAAAGTTATTGGCTACGATCTCATAGTAACAATTTTCTATGGTGATGTCGCTGCTTCCTTTTTCAATGAGCTAGTTATATTCAACAGTAGAAATGAATGTGTTACATCTATTATGCACACAGCCCTCTAAGATACACAACATTCCCATTAAAATAATATTCTACTTATAAAATTAAACCTCTTTCTTAGGGCGAAAAACTATAAGTGCCATTAAAATTTCCAAGTGACAATCCTATCTTGCAAAAATCACAGCAAACGTCATTTGTGAATTTATCAAATCAAGTAACAAATTAAATTATTAAACGCACGGATTAATCGACCATAAATATTATTATAGATAGGGTGTAAATAAGTTGTCGATTTCGTATTATAACAGTACGATTTCTCTTTTTTTTGTTAATAGTAGAACCAATGGCAAGTGATGAGTGAGTACTACAAGGAGCAGCACCCGTTACTATGTGAGGAGATCTCGGAAGAAGACCACTTCAGTCCTCGATACCATCGGAGGCTCCGACCTTCGAGCTACAGGGGGCGAGCTAGACCTAACCTGAAGGGAGCAGCTTCAATTTTAACGCGTTGGCCAGGTAATCATCTCATTGTTAAGGTCCCATTCGTCCACGAAAACATCACAGTCAGGATTCAGTCCAAGAGAGCGTCGAGCGCAATGAGAGCATGCGTTATGCATAAGCCTATGATGTAGTTTCTCTCATAGCTTATCTAATGGCTCAGCAACCAATCGAATGTACATCATTGCTTGTCTTTACAGATCACTGGTCATCTTTTCTTGCATACTGGTGGGTAGGACTCGGAATGATTAGTCTCACGACATTCATTATATATAACAGCCTGTTTGCATTTGCTATGTTACCGACTGTTAACTTGAAGCCTGCGAGTCTGATATTAACTAACACAAACGACAAATCGTTACCTAAAACTTCACCTGACGTGTTTATGCATGTTTTTGTCAAACAATATGAAGATTTAGACTTTAATGAATACATGCCGTACATTAAAGAAACATCAAGTAAATATGATAACATGAAATATCATTTTATCATAGTGGCTAACGACACGAACTTAGGTTGGCTAAGCGCCGAAGAAATTAACGAATTAGCTTTGAATTCACTTTGGAATAAAAGCCCAAAAACAGAACCATCATCTAATATTGCAATTGAATATGTAAGTCTATCGGCCTACATGGAAAACTCACCTTTAAGAAAATATTGGCAGACATTACCTCATCATCTTATTGAATTTCTAGCACGTTCTGTTTCTATCTGGGATAAAGGAGGTATAGCTTTTGATCCTATTATTTTGACTCCAAGAACTCAGCATACTGTTTATAAAGAGAAACTGCACAAACTACTTAACAAGTATTCAGATATTAAAACGGGCAGTGAGCTTAAATTTACGAATAAACCTAACAAAACTACCAAGAAAGAAAGAAAATTAAATAACATTCGGGACATAATTAATGCTTTGGAAACTGAAGAGGCCTCTATGAACACGTTTTCCCAGGAAACTCTTACCGAGGCAGAAAACATACAATCCCCGATTGTAACAAGAAGTCAACGCTACTTAGCTACTACAACAGATAACAAAGTCAAAAAAGAGATGGGAAAGCATCCTGAGCTGATGGATATACAAATTCGCCCTCATATAAATTCCTCAAGAGAAAGTAACACAAAACAAATAAGAGACCATTTTGAGGTGAACAATAGTACAGAATCAGCCGTTGCTTTAGATGCTAGTCAGAATATCACCAAGTTGAGTCTACTACCTTTATTTTTAGAGTTTATATTTCACAATAAAATTAAAGTTAAACAAAGCTCAACGGAAGCAGTGACAATAAACAGAACACGCAGACGTGTAATAGAAGTACCTAAATCGGAAGACGTTAAAAGTACTTTGTCAACTCACACCCTGGTTAGTGATGACAAGAAAATAGCTGACTACAAACCAGTAATCATTTCAGCGGCAGGCATTTATAATACATCTGAATACAATAAGTCGCTGACAGTAAACCCCAGTAAAGATACGGATAAGATTTTGGAGAAAAATCGACTAACAATTGATTTAAAAGGAAAAATAATAGCAACTGATACAGCATGCCATGCCTTCCTAGGTACAATCTTCAGCAATGCAGTCCATCACAGCGAGGAAGAAAGTGTTACAGATTTTATAATTGCTGAACTGACTATATTTTGTAAAGGACTTTTGTCTTCGTGTATGGGTATTGATTTGATTTTACTATAAATTGTTTTAAATTTAGTTATTGTTATTTTAGGAATGTTTATTAAATTATTTTATTTTATCTTTTGTTTTTCTTAACCATAAAAAAATTGGATTTTAAAGATCAATGATGAATACAAATATTAGAACTTTTCTTTCTAATATAATTCTAGTCGAATCACTACATATTATAAAACAAAGTCGCTTCCCGCTGTCTGTCTGTCCCTATGTATGGTTAGATCTTTAAAACTACGCAATGGATTTTGATGCGTTTTTTTTTGTAGATAGAGTGATTCAAGAAAGGCTTATATGTATAATACATGCATAATATGGTAGAAAAACACTGATAATTTTAGAGGTTTCTCATGTGATGTCGTGAATAAACACTTTTTTGCGCTTACATTGCAAACGCTGGCTGAACCCTACTAGATAGATCAAAATAATGTACTACAGTATTATACACCTTAAAAAGGTCTACAAAAAAAGTCCGCAATGGTATATGTCTATCTCTTAGGGATAACCCACAATAACCATTTTTTATCCTTTACTTTTTACGAGAAATAATGGCTTATCCAATTAAGTACCTTAAATACATTGTGCGTTTAATATAGATCAATATGGCCTTTCACAGAATGTAATTTAAATGAATATTTTCGAAGATATTACAGATTTAAAATGCAGGGACATAGCGGTTGCGGCGGTATCGGCCAAAAAGCTGTGAACGTTATATATGTTACCGGAAAATTACAGACTCCGTAAGATTGTAATAAATCTTGATTAGATCATTATTTCTCGATATATTATGAAACAATCGTTTTGTTTACAATAAATCCCATCCAAATTCTATAGTTTCCAATAGATCCTTATTTAAGAAAAAATAGTTTACAATTTCACGCGTTATTTTACAATCTAAAGGCGTTTGCCATTTTCCGGTGACATATATAATTAATTAATTCCTTAGCCTATTGTGTCCCACTGCTGGGCAAAGGCCTCCCCCATTTCCTTCCAGACATTCTTTTCTTGCGCCACCTCGAACCAGCCTTCGCGGTATAAAGACATAATATAAAGACAGTATATTTAGTATCAGCATTGCAGCCATACGAAGCCGGGGCGAGTCGCTAGTGTATTATAAAGAAAAAAACCTAGCATACCTATTTGTAGACATGGTTGTAAAGAAAAAAAATAATAATTTGCAAATAATTTATTTTCTTGCTCATTTAGTTACATCACTTACTCACTAATAAAGTCGTGATTCAAATACTGTTTTAAAAACAGTTCACAATATTTGGTTCACAAGTTTATATTCTTCTTAATATTATGGCAGCAAGTATTGTTTGTAGAAAAAAAATATTATAATAGACTAGATATTTTGTAAAACAAATAGACATATTTTTTTTGTGAGGAAATAATATACAAATTCAGTACCACAAAATTTACCTGAAAAATAAAATGCCCAATGGGGTAGAATTGTTTACGTTATAATTATAGAGATTTGTTACAAACTATTTGTACAATTTCCTTGTTGTAAACTTCTCACTAATATTGTTATTGAATGTCTTGCTCATTAAAATGTTCAAATACTTACTTAAGACTTATTTTACTTTACCTAGATATTTAGTACATATTGCACAAAATGCACAGTATGTTGTATCACAAAAAAAATGCCAAGGCTTATTTTCAAAGAACCTAATTTAACTACACAGTGTCTTCTACGAAGGCGATACGTTTCTTCTTTCTACTGGGATCTCCCATCTTCCAGTCCAGTTGTTTTGTGAACGTCTGCAGTCTCTGATTCTATCAATTGGCTCACACCGTTTACTTATTGACCAATAAAGGTATCCAGATGGACACTGATACACAAGCCCTCGTATCTTTTTTGTTTTATCTGTTTTACATTTTAAGAAAGCTGGTGAACATTCACTATCTTTTTCAAACGAAAAGTAGCCGGCACTTGGACATGCGTGACTTTCTTTGGTTACCACAAGCTGAAAGAGAAAAAGATCATTAGCATTATTCGTTTGTATCCAAAAATATTTAAAAGTTATTCAAAAAATCAATAATACTTACTGGTTCTTTGTAGTGTCTGTCCAATCTTTTAAATCTCCTTTTTTGCGCTATTTTTCCATCACACTTTTTGTCAGCTTTGCTTTCTTCCAAGCAACGAGTTTGACTTTCATCGTAAATAGTGTTATTGGGACATGTGAATACTGCTATTTTTACGTCATGTGTGTCATCGTCTTCATCACATTGATAGAACAAGTTGCAGTATTTAGGATGCCTCTTGAATGACGTCGGGCATACAAATAATGATTGGTTATCATCAGTGTCTGGACACTTCTTTTCTGATGTAGTTTCATCAGTACCGCTTTCTGTCGTTGAGCTTTCATTCGTTTGTTCCGTTGTCGACTGCTCAGTAGTTGATTGTTCAGTGGTTGTTCCTTCGCTAGTTATTGATTCGTCGGTTGTACTTTGTGCGGATGGTTCAGTGGTAGTTGATTGCTGAGTGGTGCTTTGCTCGGTGGCGGAAGGCTTACTGGTTGAAGTAGATTGTTCTGTCGTAGATTCACTGGTTGTAGATTGTTCTGTAGTAGTTTGCTCTGAAGTTGTAGATTGCTCGGTAGTCGTAGATGATTGAGTCGTTTGTTCAGAAGTGGTTGGCTCTTGAGTAGTTTGTTCAGAAGTGGCTGATTGCTGTGTCGTAGTTTGCTCTGATGTTATCGACTGTTCTGTAGTTGTTTGTTCAGATGTCGTTGATTGTTGTGTGGTGGTTTGCTCTGAAGTTGTAGACTGTTGTGTAGTTGTTTGCTCTGAAGTTGTAGACTGTTGTTGTGTTGTTTGTTCAGAAGTAGTTGATTGTTGAGTGGTTTGTTCTGAGGTGGTTGATTGTTGAGTGGTTTGTTCTGAGGTGGTTGATTGTTGAGTGGTTTGTTCTGAGGTGGTTGATTGTTGAGTGGTTTGTTTGATAGTGGTTGACTGTTGAGTTGTCTGTTCCGAAGTAGTAGATTTTTGTGTAGTTGTTTGTTCAGAAGTAGTGGATTGCTGTGTCGTTGTTTTCTCGGAACTGGTCGGCTGTTGAGCAGTCGTGGGTTCAGAAGTGGTAGACTCTGTTGTTTGTTCAGTACTTAATTTTGTCGTGGATGTCGTTTGGGTGGAAGTACTTTCTTGCGAGCTTGTTGTGTCTTGCTGTGTTGCAGTAGTTCCTTCAGTTGGCGGTGGATTTTCACTTTGCGATTGGGAACCACTACAATCTCGTGGTGGATATACTGACTCTTCATGATTACAAGTTTCAACTGCTGGATCCCATATCGTACCCTCACCACAGTCAAAGTGATAAACAGAGAATCGTTTACCATCGCCGTCCCAGTCAACGCATCTATAAAATTTCTTACAGTCATTAGGATTAGCAAAATAGCCTGCTTTATCGCAAGTAATATTTTGATTTGCAGGTTTTTTAGACGAATTTTCTTGAGAGCAATTTGATGTACTTTCTGTTGAAGTTTGAGATGATGATGTTGTTGATGAATAATCACTGGATGTGGAAGACCCACTGGTTGCTGAAGACTCACCACTGGATGATGAACTAGTCGCGGTCGTCGATGTTGTACTTCCGTCTTGATTTTGATTACAAGAAGGATTGACAACATCTTGTGGATGATTACAAGTAACAACATCCTGATCCCATATAGTACCATCACCACAAGTATAGTCATACTTTGTATAACCTCCTTTTCCATTGTCCACGCATCTATAAAACTTTTTGCAGTCTTGCGTATTCCCAAAGTAACCTTCCCTATCACATGTATCTTTATTACCTGTGTCTTGATTATTAGTTTCGGAAGCTGTTGTACTGGATGAAGTTGTACTAGATGTAGTTGCACCAGAAGTTGTTGAATCAGAAGACGTACTAGAAGATGTTGTGCTAGAAGATTCTGTCGATGGACTGTTGTCTTCGTCGTGCATTACAGGTTGTGTTTCACTAGCTCCGTTACAAGTTTTGACTTGATCTATATGATTACAAGCTTGAATTTCAGAGTCCCATGCCGTGCCATCACCACATGTAAAGTCATATTTCGTGAATCCTCCATGACCGTTATCTACACATCTATAGAATTTCCTGCAGTCATTTTTATTTCCGTAAAATCCTTCTGACGAGCAAACACCGCTTCCTGATTGAGATGGCTTGTTGGAATTTCCGTTATCATATTCATCTTCTTGTTTATCTATCGTCGGTGGTTCCGATGTCGAAGTACCTAACTCATTATTTTGAGTTGTATGATGATGTCCTTCAGTTACTGGAGGTTTGCTCGTGGGTTGAGTAGTGCATATTGCATCACCGGTATCGTGATCACAGGCTAATATATCTTGAACCCAAATTGTACCTTCACCACAAGTAAATTCGTATTTAGTAAACCCTCCTTTTTCGTTACTTACGCATCTAATGAATTTTTTGCAATCGTTGGGATCTGCAAAGAATCCCTCAGATGAACATTGATTACTATTAGAGCTAGAAAGCGATGAAGTATCCGTTTTCTCTGTAGAATGCTGGTTTTGTGAAGCTGTGGTCATAGATATATCACTACCCGTATCGGGCTGATTTTCAGTTGTTTGAGCAGTCGATAGGGAACCGGTGGAACATTTTTTGTTGTTTGATTCATGATTACATGCTTGTATTTCTTGGTCCCAAACAGTACCATCTCCACAAGTGAAGTCATATTTAGTGTAACTTCCCTTTCCGTTATCTACGCATCTGTAAAACTTTTTACAATCAAACTGATCGCCATGAAATCCTTCTGATGTGCATATTCCAGAGATAGCAGGGGGTTGTTGGGTTTGTACATTTACGTTTCCTTCCGTTGACGAGCTAGGCATAATTGTTGCTTCCGTATAAATCTCGTCATTTTCTGGTTGTGAACTGGAACTGCTTTCTTTTTCCCCACAAGTTTTATCAGAGGTGGCATGATCACATGATAGTATTTCTTGATTCCAATAAGTACCTTCACCGCAAGTAAATTCGTATTTAGTGAAACCACCACGGCCATTGTCAACACATCTGTAAAACTTTTTACAATTCCTTTTATCGCCGATGAAGCCCTCTTTGGTACACGTTTCGCCTGATACGCTATCTGGATAGCTGCTCGCTGTCTCCGTGCTAGGTTTTTCAGTATTTTGAGGATATCCTTGATCTTCTGTTTCAGTAGTTAACGTACCTTGTATTGGACTTTCACTCGATGGGTGCACTGTGGTGTCTCCAGTTTTGCCACAATCTTTAACCGCCCAAGCATGGTTACACGCTTCAATACTTTGATCCCACAAAGTGCCTTCACCACAGCTAAATTCATAACGAATAAATTTATCACTGCCATCATCAACGCATCGATAGAATTTCTTGCAATCATTTTTGTCTCCAATAAAACCACTGCTTATACAATTGTTGCCTTCACTTGGTTCTTTTGAACTTTCACTTGTGGAATTAGTCGTTGTGCTTTGTGTAGTTATTTCGGAACCTGTATCAACGTTGGAAGGATAACCGTTATCGATTTCATCACTCATGGTAGGATGAAATTGCGTTGTAGTTTCGTGGTGACCGGTGGAAGAGTCAACAGTGCCACCACACTTTTCCACTGCCCATGCATGATTACAAGCTTCGATTTTCTGATCCCAAACAGTTCCTTCGCCACAAGAAAATTCGTACTTTGTGAAAGATCCTTGACCGTTATCTACACATCTATAGAACTTTTTACAGTCCTTTTGATCACCCATAAAACCGCTTTTTGTGCATTCACTACTCATAGATACTGTTTCAGTTACAGTTGAGGTATTGGTTGTGGTGCTTGGTAGAAGTGTAGATGAGCCAGTGTTTATGTTGCCTTCTGTAGAACTACTGTCGATGATTTCATGAGTGGTTGGATTAGCTTGAGTCGTAGCGTCCTGATGGTCAACTGTTGACCCACCACATTTTTCCACAGCCCAAGCGTGATTACAAGCTTCAATCTTAGAATCCCATACTGTTCCTTCGCCGCACGTAAATTCGTAACGAGTATACCCTCTATTGCCGTTATCAACGCATCTATAAAACTTTTTACAGTCATTTTCATCTCCCATAAAGCCACTAGATGTACAAACAGAACCCACACTAGAAGCGTCATTCTGTGGTTTTTTAGTTGTAGTCGTCGTTGAAGAAGTCACATCGTTGTTTGCAGATCCATAACCAGTATCATAGTCATCATTTTGTGTAGCAGCTGATTCGGTAGATGTCTGTGTTACTATAGTACTTTGCGTATGGGTGGTGGAGAGCGTATTTTGTTGTTGTGTCGTTGTTTCAACATTATTAATATCTGGAGATGCATTGCCACCACATCTTTTAACAGCCCAGGCGTGGTTACATGCTTCTAGATCCGTATCCCAAACAGTACCTTCACCGCACTTAAATTCGTATTTTGTATAGCTACCTTTGCCGTTCTCAACACACCTATAAAATATTTTGCAGTCGTTTACGTCACCCATAAACCCACTAGACTGGCAATTTCCATTGGAAGGCAATTTTTCTGTTGTTGGACTTGCAATTGTTGAACTCCATGTAGTTGAGCTCATTATAGCTGACGAAGACGTAGTGGGGTTTTGATTTTGTTGACCATAACCACTGTCTTCGTTATCTTCCATATCAATGAGATCTGAGGTCGTATGGTGGTTTTCATTTGATACCGTAGTATAATAATTTTGTGTAGAGTGAGAAGTACTTATAGCAGCTTGTGTAGTACTTGTTGTTTCTGCAGTACCTTTTCCTCCACAATCTTTGACGGCCCAAGCATGATTACAGGCTTCAATACTTTGATCCCAAACCGTTCCTTCACCACATGAAAATTCAAACTTAGTGTACCCACCTCTCCCATTGTCAATACATCGATAGAACTTCTTGCAGTCATTTGAATCTCCCATAAAACCTGACCGTTCACAACTGTTACCTGTATTACCTATCTGTGTATTGACATGGCTCGTAGAAGAGGCTGTAGAGGTTAAGGGCCTTGAAGTAGTCGATTCTTGAATCTGTATCTGGGTTTGACTTGCCTGCTGGGAATGATCAATTTGTAACTGTGTTTGAACGCCTTTATCACTATAATCAATTTGAGTCTGTGTCTGGCTAACCGCTGACCCATGACTTATTTGAGTCTGATTTTGTTTAGCTTTCGTGTTTTTGTTTTGATTTAAGCGATCACCGTAATTGATTTGAGTTTGATTTTGTATTACTAATGATCCATTACTTATTTGTGTTTGAGTCTGGGTAACCTTTGAGCCAAAACTTATTTGCAGCTGTTGTTGAATAGTTTTGTCAGTTGAGCTGTCTTTTTGAGGGATTTCTGCATTTGTTGCAAATAGGGTTTCCTGGTTACTTCTACCGCATCTACTTCTTTTAACTGCCCAAGCATGATTACAGCTTTGTGTGTCATCATCCCATACCGTTGTCTCACTACACGAAAACTCAAACCTCGTGTAGGTTCCTCTTTGATTAGCTACACATCTATAAAACTTCCGACAATTCTCGCTGTCGCCCATGAATCCGTCTGAGGAACAAATGTTGTCTCGGGAGTTTGATTGAGGTATAGCAGACGTGGTTGGCAAAGAAGTAGTTTTGGATACCATAGTATATTGTTGATTCTTAATTCCTGTATTTTGCGGTAAATTGAATGTACTAACTGTAAAGTCAACGTTAGTAGGACCTGCCGTTGATCCCCATGGAAACGGACTTGTGAATATTGCAGAAACTTCTGCAGGTGTTTGACGTTTTGTGGAAGTGTGAAGAATTGGTGAGCTAGATGCAGTCCAAGGATTCATAGTGGTGAATGTAGCCTTAGAACCGGTTATACTTTCTATACGAATGGGTTTGTTTGTTATTGGAGATGGTATTTCATTCTGTATTCCCTCAATTTCATTATTATTCAGTCGATCAACTGTAACAGCTGGTGGCGGCGATAGACCTCCACATTCTGAGCGTTTTGTACTTCGAGGATGATTACAGACTTCGGTTTCAGGATCATAAACAGTACCAGGTCCACATTGAAACTGTAATGATAAGATGCATTTCGTGAGTATAATTTGAAGAACACTTTTCTAAAGAATATTCTTTTATAGATTTAGGACTTCATGATAAAGCCCCATTTTCGAAACTCCTTACCCGGAATACTGTATATTTGCCACTTCCTGACTTCATGCAGCGATAGAATACTGCGCAATCTTTAGGATCCGCTTGAAAACCCTCTCCAGCACACAGGATTGGTTCAGGTCTTGTGCCGGAGTAAAGTTTTACTATTCTACCGGTGACTCGAGACTGTCGACGCTCGGGTGACGTATCTGGAATTTTATTTTTAAGTTGTTATTGTCAAAAACATTGATTTATTTTGCTGTAATGACACTTTTTGATTGTTGTTTTTTTATCTTTTTAAAAATATAGTACTATTTTTATCTTTATTTTCGTTAAAATACCCACCATTGCTATTACTGCTCGTTGCTTCAATTATGAAGGTAAGAAGAATGATTGTGTATAATTTACAGAATCTTCTTAATGTGATGTCCATTATGCTATTAGTTCAGTGCTGGTTATAACTTGCAGAACATTTTTGAATCTACCTGAAACAGAAGCAGTATGTGTTTATAAAGTTTGTCAAATTATAAATAGGCATAATGATTGCTAGTGTAAATTCTTTCATTCACAAAACTTAATGCAATTATAATATTTTTATAGGATCACTATTCGGAGTGCTCAGTCATTCTCATTTCCGTAATTTTCACGTTTGTCATCAAGCACAATGAGTCATTTTCATTAGAAGATAGATTAAACACGTAATAAAAAAGAATTTTGCTTTAATTATACAAAGGCACACTTTAATTCATTAGTCACTTAATATTGTTACGAAATTCTTTTCATATTTACCAGGTCTAATTAAATATTTATGCAACTGTACAAGAACCGTTACGTGACAACGATACCTAACAAAATCCAAATTAGAAAAAACAGCGGAGGAGTAAGAACAAATATAATTTCCCTCCTTATCAGGCAGCAGGCAGAACAGCCGGTCAATTCTGTAAACATGTCGAAGTGAAGGCTTGGGTGAAGTGATCACGAGGTGAGCTGTCATTCCATCTTTATTATGTATATGAATTGACAGCTCACCTCGTGATCACTTCACCCAAGCCTTCACTTCGACATGTTTACAGAATCGACCGGCAGAGCCGGACCAATTTTATTGGGACATTCAAAACTGAAGTAAGCCCAATGTACTGGACAATTGGTTTATAGTATGGTTTAATTTCCACAGTTAATTTGACCCTTTAAGGAATCGATTTACTTACTACTCCGCTATCCTTCTAATCCTCTTAATGCCGTTTACATATTCAGCAGACGAAATTCTGTTGCTACTAACAAACTAATTTTAATTGAAGCATCCTTTATCGCCTTTTACAACAGCCAAGAAACGACGGGGGACCTATTCACCTATGTGGAGAGACCACGCATATTTAGCATCAATGGACAGTTGTAACAAAGTTCTGAACATAATGGTGCTGACAGAGTGGACTGTCCATATAATGGGTGCGCAAAACCTGAAAAGTGGTAAAACTCTGAAATCGAGAAAAAATTAACCGCTAAATACGTGTATGCTTGCATAACTCAACAAAATGTATTAAACAGCAGATTTTTTCGCGATTTGAGAGTTGGTCTTATAATAAATTTTGTTCATAACAGTGATATAATGAGCCCTTTTCAGGTTTTGCGTGTCGTTTGGTACACATTGTATAATTCACTACTGTTACTTAAATGTGCATCATCCTTTGCTATTGATTAGTAGGTAAACCATTTTGATAACTTTACTAACCCATAGACAGCAATTTGAGCCACAATCGTAACCCATCTAATCTTCGGAGTGCATAAACTTGGCAGTTTTTTTTTACAATCTTACCTGAAGGCAGAAATTGAATACGTACGTACGGAACCAATCGCGGGCTCATAAAATACGTGATATTATATTACATAACATTACAATGTTACATGGGTATTACGTGGTTGAAGAAGAGCGTAAGTTTCAGTATTGATGATGAAACAAAAATCAGGATTACAGTTCTATGTTTGAAATAAATAAGAATGATGATTGTATAACTCGTACAGGATACGATCGTTTTAAAGAAATCCCATTATTTTGGAGAATAAAAGTATGGGCTGTATTAAAATCGAATGTAACTAACCAAACAATGGCTAATCCACTGGCCTTTGAGGCCTTTATTCCCTCAATCATAGCGACGGCCTGCCTCTGCTTTTTCTACTCAATTCTGTTTCTTGTTGGTGTAGGTCTGTACTTTAGGTAGGAGTCAACCTCGTCGCCTAGGTCTATCGCGATACTGTCTTGTTTTTAATGTGGCCCATTCGGTAGTTGTTTAAGACCATTTGAGTTTCCCAATCTTACTTAAGCTTAGCGGCTTCCTGGGTTACGTCGATGATACTCATAACGTGTAAAATACCACGATCCCACGATCATGGACATATTCCCACGAGACACAGTCACACTTGTGACATATGACTGTCTCGGTATAGATCACGATTTAAATAAATTAGTTAACTAGGCATATACTTTTCACATAAATATTATATATTTATATGTCCAGGCTACAGAAACTTCTACAACCTCACTCACTACACAAAACCACACTCTACACTTTCCTTCATCTCCACACAATACTAACCATACTAACACTATATAGATTTAGAATCATTTTAATAATTCTTAACTGACTCGCGACCACTGTCTGATTCGGAATATTATGTAACCTAAAGGGTGGAGACCTGGTGTCCTGAAATACAGGCCACAAGCCTAGTTTAGGCACCAGTCTCCCGCAATATACTTGCTGTATCCACCTGTTCCTTAAAATATGTACTCAATGTGTATTGTGGCGAGAAAATAAATAAATTATTATTATTATATACCGAAGAGGCTGCGTAACACCTACGATAAAAAAGAGCTATTAAAAAATTATAAACATTATGCTCTCGATATGAATCATAACTTAAACTCGACATAATCATAAATTACTTCAGGTACGTGCTAGTTTTTAATTGGATATGCGCCTACGTATGTAGCTCAATAGCCCACATTCATCTTTTATGTCATTTGAAATTGCAAAGCGAGGCTTTTGAATATAACAAGAGTTCTACCTGAGTTTACGATGTTTTTATTCCACTGTGCACATAATCCCATCCATCTACTTTTATATCCTTTTTTTGACAATCTTTTGTAGCCTTTATTATGTAGAAATGGAATTGACTTTTCGCGGTCCGTGTAGATACTTAGTAGAGGCCTAAGAACTCCTTAAATACTTTACCTTCGCAAGAAAATATGGATATACAGCATTTAGTAAAGCCAGTCAAGATCAGCCTAACGAGGGTTATGGATTTTTGGTCCATAAAGTACCATCAGAGCTACTTAATAGATAGTTTTAGAAAAAACTATAATATAATGCATAATTTCCTACCTATTTTCGATATTTCAACAGAATCGGACAATCGCGTGATATTTTGTGATCAGTGTCATGTACTTGATGGTGCATTGTTATTTAGAAATTGGCTGCAGTCATGCACCTACCTATACGTGATACGGTGCATGAGATAGGTATTTATAACGACTACGATACTACTGCGTTACAGGTTTACTACATTTGCTACTACGATTGTGAGTGATAACCAGTGATCGGAATAGGCTGAGTATATTTACCTACAGTTTGTAGAACAGAGACAAAAATTCACTTAGTTAAAGTTCTGGTAAAATTACTGGTACAAAAAATTGTTCCAAGGAAGTCTCCAATCTTTGTCTCTGTTCTACAAATTGTAGGTAAATATACTCACTATTCCGATCACTGGTGATAACCAAAGAGTAGGTAATTTTTTTTTTTTTTTTTTTTTTTTTTTTT
>NDFZ01005388.1:195398-235229 GCA_002192655.3 Mamestra configurata
TTTTTTTTTTTTTTTTTTTTTTTTTTTTTCAAGGCATTATGGTCGTTGTACACAGCGGTCCAGACTGCAGAAGACCACATGCTTGGAGACGCGTCGTATGTGGTCGCAATCCTCAGCAGTGAGGGAACGACGAAGAAAGAAGGTAATTTATTACCTACTTAATGTTGATCTCGTTGGACCAGCAGTCGCAAGCGCTATTTTGCCGCCATAAGAAAATAGGACGTTTCTACACAAAACGAAGTAATCGATATCCAAACTTAAGTTATTTTCTTATGGTCGAAAATCTGTTACTTCGTTTTGTGTCTATACGTCCTTTTTAGGGTTCCGTAACCAAAGGGTAACCAACAGAACCCTATTACTAAGTCTCCGCTGTCCGTCCGTCCGTCCAACCGTCCATCCGCCCATCCGTCCATCTGTCCGTCCGTCCGTCTGTCTGGCAGCGGGCTGTATCTCATGAACCGTAATACCTACTAGATACACAGTTGAAATTTTCACAGGTTGTGTATTTCTGTTGCCGCTATAACAACAAATAAGTAATAAAAATGAAAAAAAAAATAAAATAAAAGGAAAATAAGAAACTTGTTTTTTCTGCTTATGGTACGGAACCCTTCGTGTGCAAGACCAACTTAACTTGCATTTGGCCGGTTTTTTCTTATGACAGCAGTATTGTCGAACATAAGGACCTGGATTCCCTGCAAAGTTATATGACATGCTCGGAATCTGGATTTTGTGCCTGGATAAGTTTGCATCCTATTATATGAGACGTAAAATTACTGATAATGTGTGGGTGAACTTAACGTACAGGTACACCTCCATCTAACCCTTCGGTAAATAGAAGCATGATGTCATAATATTTCGTATTTATTGAAAAAAATATTTCAAATGTAGATACGACACAGGCAGACAAAGAATTTCAGTATGATCCTGTTGAATAAGTAATTTGACTAGGACCCGGTTATAAAATGATACAATTACATGAAGTTAGTTAGCAAAAAAATCTCAACAGAAACAATTCTGTATTTATAATCTGACCAGCTGAAAAAATACCGTACTAAATGATAATTCGATATAATTCTGTATCACGGTTTACAAAAACAACAGTCATAAAAAATACCACCTGCCACCCATGTCATTTTAATTTCTAGACCAGTATTTGTGACAGCTACCATATTATTAAACAATTTAGAAGCAGCTAATCTC
Source organism: Mamestra configurata (assembly GCA_002192655.3). Classification (NCBI taxonomy): domain Eukaryota; kingdom Metazoa; phylum Arthropoda; class Insecta; order Lepidoptera; family Noctuidae; genus Mamestra; species Mamestra configurata. Next base: position 196,599 of record NDFZ01005388.1, read on the forward strand.
AGTTATATTTACCGAGCATTTTTATGAGAGGACCTAACAAAAAAACGTAAAAGTACCACGCTAGCAAGTACTCATTCGCCAAGAATTCCCAACGATTCCTCGGGCTATTTTCTAAAGGTCATAAGTGAATAACCAAGTAGCCTTCATAAGAGCAATTTGATCGTTGGACTGAAGTTCGTTGCCACTAATAATTACAACTCCCGAGATGTTGAAAATAAGACAAAACGGATATAAATACGTCGCGGGCAAGTTTCTTTTTACACACAGTTGGACACTGTCATTACGCGCCCGTATGACGCGAGTTATGCAAAGCAAATGAGCTGAATAATCAGAAGCAGCGGCAAAAAATATGTGTGTTTTATACTTAATTGGATTGTTATAAGTACGTGTAATCTATGTGGTTTATCTTGTACTTGTTCCTAAACTTATGATTTATGGAACATTGCTGTCGTTACAGCTACCGAGCGTTGTTTTTTTTTTTAACGATGGGAAATCATCAAATTACTTCTTCCGCTCTGGGTGGAGCGGAAGGGCGTGTCAGACTCTTACTGACTAAAACCCATCCGTGTTCCTTCTAAAGCCCTTTGCGTTCCAGGGCCGCGGTGACTCTTTCGAACAAATTCCGCAACCCTGACAGGCCCAGCGTTTCAAACCCTACATTATTGTAAAAAATTGACAGGTTTTCAGGCTTAAGGTTGACAAATATTCAACTTCAAATTCTTAATTCAGAATTTGGGGATGTGTCCTCTTGTACTAATCAGTCACAAGTTTAGAGTATCCATTACACATTATATGTTTTCATGGGCATTGAAAACAATTTGCTATCAAATGGGCAGTGCGACGAACACACTGACCTAATTAACGCTTTCACACATGCATACCTATGAAATACAAACGCTAATAAACTCTTACTTTCTATGACTTGAGTAAGTTGCATAGGCGACTTTAAAACAGCCGGTGCCAATAGTTTATTACAACTTATTGGAGGGAGCAATAATATAAAACTGGTTTCTTGAAGATTCCCTTTCCAGCAGTTGTGGTGGGGCAGCATTCTTGTGGCCACTTCTCGATTGAGTCCCGATATTAACGTCTAGAAATAAATTGGCTAGCCAGTGTAAACTGTGCACGTTTATCGGGCTTTAAGTGTACAATAAAGTTCTGGCTACATCTGTTATTTTGCTATTGGTATTATGAAATGTGGTGCTATTTCAAGCATTGATTTAGCTTGCTGATTTTCTCAATTGAGGTCTTGGGAAAAAGGACGAGTTCTGTCAAAATGCTTTCAATATTATTTCTAACGACCCATGCACCCCATAGTGGTACTTTATATGGTATGAAGTTATGATTCACTAGCAATGTCAACGGTTGCCACATACGTGTATTTAAATGAGAACCAGTCAGCCACTACAAGGCAAATAACTAAAAATAAGTTTATCAGCATCATTAGAAATTTGCCTTCAATCAGCTCAACTTCTCAAAATATATCTACGAGCATATAAGCATTTATTTTGCAGGATTTATGTTATAATGTAGGTAGATTGCACATTACAGCAAATATTCCGTTGTAGTGCAGACAAGCCCTTATATTCCAAATAAACAGAAGAGCGTATGTACTTCTCGGGATACAAGATTAACGCCAGCTTTGCGGTCGACCATCCTATCAGCATCTTGTGGTTTAAGGCAAAAAGGAAGCGTGCCTCATCGATTTCCTTTATTATTTCCTTAATACCCGAGCTATGGTCAGGATCCACAAGTCATCATCATTATCTGGTAACATGTTGAGTTCAATGGCATACCTAATCGTTAATCACTTAATTAATTACATTGAAGCTTAATTGATTGATAACCGTATCGACAATTTCCCAAATTGATTCCTTTTTTCTTTTCACAGTGTACCTTCTTTTTGCAGCAGGGTGCAAATTGACCAAAATGAGCGTGAAATCCTAATTTTACAACTTTCATATTATATTAAAAATTAGCTTTTACCTGCGACTTCGTACGCTCATTTCCCGTTCCCGTAGGAATTTCTCATGAATATGGTTATCATATACAACAAGAATTTTCCATATCCGACTGGTATTTCCAGAGATTAGCGCGTTCAAACAAACAAATTCTTCAGCTACATTATGTTAGTATAGTATTAAAAATATGTGTGGCATATTTATGTTTGTACTAATAAATGCGTGAAGATTACGATGCAACGACCTTGAACTTGCCGCTGCAGGTGCAAGCGGTGATGCCAAGTGGGCCGACTTACTTTCCCAGTTATACGAGTAACTATAAGACTAAAAATACACTTCTCATCAAAAAAATCGAAACACCTCGCAGTTTATGATTTGATAAGGATTATCAGAAAAATGTGTATATTTAGGAATAAATGTAAAATGTCATTTAATAGTGAGTAGTATGAGGTTTTTAAATCCTAATGTTAATGTTCTAAATTCAAATTAAGTCTTCATAGGTTTCGTATTTTGTATAATGAGTAATTTTTACCCTGTATGGAATATGAAGGAAATGGGTAAAACAACACGCGTAAATGAAAAAAAATGTAAGAAACGTTTATTTAATAACTTGTATTCCCTCCGCGAGCTCTTATTACTGCTTCCATACGGTTCTTCATCGATCGGATGAGAGTCACGATCACATGTTGTGGTATATTATCCCATTCCTCTTGGATTGCATTTTGCAGCTGGCTAAGTGTTTCTGGGGCTGGATCTCTTGCTCGAATTCGTCTCTTTAATTCATCCCATAGATGTTCAATGGGATTCATGTCCGGGCTTCTTGCTGGCCATACCATAATGGAGATACCGACTTCGGTAAGATAATCTCGTACGACGCCCGCGGTGTGAGCTCTAGCATTGTCGTGCATGAATATGAAGTCGTTGCCAATAAAATGTGCATAGGGCATCACATGAGGTTCAAGACACTGTTCGATGTACCGATGAGAGTTTAGTGCAGGCAGCCGTGGCCCAGATACAAAGGCAAGTTCTGTCTTACCGTCGGCGCTGATTCCTCCCCAAACCGTCCACGAACCGCCACCATAGCTGACCTTTTCTTCAATGCAGCATTGTGCAAAGCGTTCTCCATCTCTTCTGTAGACCTTGTTCCTTCCGTCGTTACCATACAGCATAATTTTACACTCATCAGAAAACAGTACTTTGCTCCACTGAAGGTATGACCAAGTTAGGTGCTCGCGTGCAAAGTTAAGGCGCGCTCTTCGATGGTCTGCAGTTAATTTCGGCCCATTCGCTGGCTTATGCGGTGCCAATCCGCGTTCCTTCAACCTTCTTCTTATTGTAGAGTCACTTACAGCTACTCTTCGTACAACGCGAAGCTGCTGCTGCAGTTGAAAAGCGTTAAGGCGTCGATTTCGTAAAGAGGTTGTTACAATAAATCGATCATCTCGCTCAGAAGTGACCCGATTCCTGCCAGATCCTGAACGGCGCGTGAACGAACCAGTCTCCCGATAGCGTTTGTAGACTCTATGAACAGATGATAAGCTTAGATGCAATCTTGCAGCCACAACACGCTGACTAAGTCCAGAATCCAGCAATGCCACCACTTGGGCGGCTTCTGCGGGCGAAGTATCCATATGTTTTAGAAAAAAAAGTTTTTTCAGACGTCCCAAAGTCACAGTAAATGAAATAAGAAACAAAAAGTTTAAAGACAAGCGCTAATTTTAGTTTTTAAACGAGAAACGTACTCCAACCCTAAATACACATTTGTCTCAAAACAGTGATTAATTTCATTTATAGGATAAACAAATGAAATTCTAATTTCGAATTTTGATTTTTTTCTTCTTACTGTAATGACCAAACTGCCAGCTACACAATAATGTTTTTTTTTTCATGGAATTAATTCTCTTTTGTAAAAAATTAGGACAAAAACAATAAAAACGAAAGTGTTTCGATTTTTTTGATGAGAAGTGTATATATAACGAGTTATAGTGTCTACCAACATACCGACGAGTGGAACCGTAAAACCCTTTGGTAAAATAGAAGATTGCCATGGATGCCTTAAATCCGCTGATTGTAAATTTTAGCTGTGGACTGCAGCTTAAATTTCTACCTTTTTATGTACTTTCTTTCTTGTTGGATGACTATCAAGCCGAGGGTGACGTTAAGTAATCTGCTATATACTTAACAAAACCTTCCAAACACAGCACAAATGTACTGCCATCAGAGCGCCAAAAGCAAAAACAGGTAAAATGGAGTAATAGTCGATTGATGGGTTTCCACATGCATAGTAGATATTCTTTCAGAAGTAACACAGGATTCCTAAAGTCGGAAATCAAATATATGTAGGGGAGGGCGGGGTTAAACGTGCCGTGGGGAAGTTGATCCGATTGAAATAGGCTTTATGAAAAAAAGAGATAAACATATCAAGTAAATTCGTCATAAAACGGAACGCTGCAGCGCCCCGATGGTAATTATTTTATATTTGCTAGTAACGTCCGGTACATTGTTCAATTACATCGGAACAACTTGCCCGCGGCACGTTTAGCCCCACTCTCCCCTATCTATTTGCCTAGCCTCTGACAACAAGTTGGGGTCGGCTTCCAATTTAAGTGGATGCAACTTTGTACCAGTATTAAACAAGGAGAGGCTGCCTATCTGACCTCTACATCCCAGTAACTGGGTAACGCAGTAAGACTGGTGCCAAAATTATCGGCCTTATCCGTAGCAACTGTCAAAGTGGCATCTAGGCTTACCGCGTTTTCCGAGGCACGGAGAATTTTATCGATATGATACGGATGGTGACCCATTCACCGACCAACCAAAACAGGCGTTGTTTAACCTCGAAAATCGGACCATGCAGCTGTTATTTTCTAGCCAAGAAAGTCGGAAATCAATAAAAATATTAAAACCTAAAACTAGAACCAACGCAAGAAACGTTGGTTCTAGTTCCAGGTTTAGAATATGTTACGTAGTTCAGAAAAGATAGACATTTCGAAACAAATATTCATCCTTCCATATCTATAGCAACTGAAGTTTCGCTGTCGTAATGAATAAATTCTGCCTGATGCAACTCGACCCGCAACAACACCTCGCTACTAGTTCATTGCCAAGGTTACGCTGGCTACGCGAGGTTCGTATCGTGTTTACTCACTAACCACCGAAGCGGCAATTACGGCTGGTTTTGCCACTTAACGATGTAACTGGCTTCGATAGCGGAGTGACAGTGATATAGATATGGTACATAAAGGGTTAATTTATTTAAGAGCAGGTGGTTGAGAGCCTGGGCCTTTTGTGTTCGTGAGGAAGTACGGAATTTTAAGCTCAGCGAATGGTGTTACCGTTGATAAGTACTGGGCCAAACATAAAATTTAACTACACTCATCGACACGCTAAGAAAAAGCTCATATTAGGGCCTAAAAACGGATGTAACTACCCTTATCAATATCTACGCGATGTTTATTAAAAGATTTATCTACTAATTCTAGGCAATAAAACGGCCATGGATGTCCTCTAAACCTGCTTAGACTTTGGCACGGAACAGATTTTGGTCAAACTGTGCATTTACAACCAGCATAGAGAATGCCAATCGCAGCGGTACGTTTCGTAGAATAATCCACATAACAAAAATAAGAACAATGCTACAAAGATAGAGGACTAAAGCGAATACTGACTGTGGCAGACAAGCGTGAGAATGAGTGTTCAGCAAGAAAGAAAAAAGTTCTAAACGCGTAGAAAGTAACAACTGAAGTGGAGCCCCGAGTAATGTTGCAGGAAACTTCGGAAGTCAAAACTCAATAAGATATTAAAACCTAATCAAATCCTCCTGATCCTTAATTCATGCAGGATCAGGATTTCAATTTTTGTCACAAAAACATACACCTGGGGCTCCAGCATAAGGTGGAAATAGAATAGCATATTCCTCGTCTCCACATGTAATGTAAGCGAAACCAAGACCGGTTCCGTTACACCGGATGTACCTCATTGAGCGAACAATTAGTTCACTGCATTTGCGACACAGCTTAATGTCTGTCAATGGTAATTATGTTTGCGCTTATGCAATTAATTGATCAGCAACGTAACTTGACGATTTTTCCTTCCTTAGTTTTTATCGCTGAACTACTTCCTCCGTGGCGACAGGTGATGTCAGATTTATATTTTTAGCTTCAACAGGCTCTCCATTGTTAATGATTGAAGTTGAAGATGAAGCCTGGCTAACAAGCTACAGCTTATAGGAGATTACGTCATGATTTTTATTTTGCGTTTGCCTTTTGTTTTTAACTATCTTCCTTTCTTATTTTCGTATCGACTGCCTTTACTCGTCTTATTTTGTCATACCAGCTACATATTTGTGGTTACTTGGACAGCTCTATCATTGGCCACGTTCAGATCCTGGAAGGGCAGAAAAGGGTGTGTGGCGTACTTTGCGACGGGGCTCCGGGCTAGCACTGTGTTTGGGATGAGTCTACGATAGTCCGGCCAAGCTGGGGCCACTGAAATTCGGGTCCAGAAAGCAGATGATAACTTTGGTTCATATTCAAAATTCGATATTCCTTATAATTTAAAGTTGATATATCCCCATATGGATTAAGAAAAAATCCTAGATGTATGTAAACTGTGAAACAACCATACATGGTAACTATTTATAACAAGGTAAAAAAAGAACACTTTTAGTCATTTTAAGCAAAGAGAGAAAGAAATAATAATATTTATTTATTTAGCACTAAACGAGATTGGGCTGCAGATAGGTACATCTGTATGCCCTTAATATAGGTATAATAAATGCATATCACGTTGTTAAACAATCATAAAGCTACAATCAATAACAATTAAGGCCACATTCACACGGGATCCGTCATCGACGGTTCGTCAAAAAAACACGATACGACTTGACGGATGAATGTTCACATTGTATACGGAATCATGTTTTTTCACGATCCGTCAAAATATCCGAATTGATGTTCACATTCGTTTCGTGATTCAGAGTTCAGTCTTGGATGAATTACCGCCTACTACTACCAACTGAACTGTGCGTGCCCAGGTGGGCGGGGCGGGATCCGTCACAAAATCTTCACGACTCTAGTTTTTTGACGAATGTGATTTTTAAAAGATGAAACGTGATTTAAGACGTTTCCGTTTTTCACGATTCGTCATGCGTGTGAAAACGGCACGGCACGGGCATTTAAAAAGCATTGCGTCCATCTTAAAAAGAAACAAATCGTGAAAAAGACGATTCGTCAAAAAACACGAATCGTCCTCGTGTGAATGAGCCCTAAGATATACAATTATACACGTGTAAGTTATTACAGTCGTAATCCTCCACTACGATTATACTTCGAATAACCAATTTTGTTCAATTAAAAGTTTTCTGCGACCACAACATACGTATACATGACTAACTGCTACATATTCAAGAAAATGAGTTCATAGAAGAATAATTATGTACATCAATTATTATAATTAAATATATCACACTACTGACCAACATAGAATGAAATACGCAGCAAGTTAAAATGAAGATATCATGTTACTGTCTTGGTTTTTAGGGTTCCGTATCAAATGGGAACCCATAGGAACCTAAGTTCTAAGGTAAGCTTAGTTAGCAGTATGGGATCCAGTCAGTCATATTTTAAATCTTAATTTTTGGTAAGTTGAAACTTACAGACGTGTTGCTAAGGCCAATTTGCCAGTCTAGTAAAAATTTAAAAGTGTAATTGAAGAAACCGCGACATTTAAAATTATTGTTTCCGATTTATCCTACGTTAGTGAAGATTCCTGAGGATAGACTGACTTAAAATTAAAAATGTGCAAATATTTTGTGTGTAGGTTTTTTATTTATTTATTTAAACTTTATGTACAATAGGTACCCCTATTGTACATAAAGTTGTACATGGGCGGATTTTGTTAGTTAATCAGTCACGCCTAAACGGCTGATCGGATTTGAATGAAACTTTCCACTTGGGTGAACCATAACCTGGATTAGGACATATAACATCCTTTTATCCCGGTAATACGATCAAGTGGGATTATTTTTGACATTAACGCGGGCGAAGCCTATTTAAAAATAGTGGGATATCGGGAACCTGTGGCGCACAGGTTCGACTCACACTTGGCCGCCTCTTTTTTCATCTTAACTAGATCAATTATTTTGTAACTGAGGAAGACGCGGTTCTAACGAGAATATTATGCATGAAAAACTTCCTGTTACGTTTTTGTGATGAGTAGATACCACAAAGGTATTTTTTTTCAGATTTAATAGCATCTTACTAAACGGTTTCAAACGCATGCATGCATAAAACGAAATCATTGTAAATATTCTTTAGTCAGCTGTGTTGATAAACTTGAGACGAAGCTTGAAAGTAACTGACTGTGAATAGAAATATAATTTTTTAAACATTATTTACATATTCAAGTAGCAATACAAACCAAATACATGTTTGCTTTGAATTCGTTAAATTTCAGATAATTATATTAGGCTATATATTTCAATCAAGTCTTACATTCAATAACACAAACGTGTTCTTGCATTTAAGCAATATTCTCAGGTAATTATTAAATAATAGTTCTGTTTTCTTGAAAAAAGCATAAGTGAGGCTAAACAAATATATACAGAGTTAAAATTATTTGTTTGTTTGTAGATATGTAAAGGTTATCTCTGAAAGTTCCTATTGGACTGAGCCGATTAAAAAAATATTTCAGTGAAAGAAGAAAGCTACAATCATGCAAGACCCATACGCTACTAATTATCCTGGAATTCTGCACGGTTTTTGTGGGATAGGCTACGGTATTAAAGCCGATGAAAATAACTAGTTGATAAAATGTTTATCCGCATAATTTTACAAAATATTTATAGGACCTTGACTGGATTGGGTACTAGGATGCCATAACTGATAGACAAGTAAATTCTCCCTCGCAATCACGATTTTCATGCGGGTCGGCGTGAGCGATCATTACGATGACTTCACAGCGTCATTACCAAAGGAATTCTGTCGGCAATTATCTTGGATACGTAACTACTGTCATACTATACATCTGTGCCCGGATTTTATTTTTAAAAAACTAAGATGAGTATTTTACTTACAGGATGATTTTTTCCAAGCGCTTATCTAGTATAGCAGAATATAGAATAGCCAAAAATACTCAAAAGAGTGTTCTGTATGGTGTCGGACGTAAAAGAATAGCACCATCCCATCACTTCCCGTGGGTGTCGTAAGAGGCGACTAAGGGACTCACCAGAGTATGGACAGCAGCATTATCTGTGTATTAGGCAACCCCCTCACCCTTTGGGGAAGGCCTATGTCCAGCACTGTTCCTCTTTCCGCTTATATGATGATGATGACTCAAGAGTCTCGGGCCCGATTTTGATGAAAAATAACTGCATCATTAGATTTTTGTGAAATCATAACCAGGAATCAAACCAGTTGATTTTTCGAAAAAATAAATACACGCTGACGCCATCCAAAACTGTCGCTTATAAGGATCAAATTCTGAAAAAAATCATTCTCTCAAAACTTGGCAAACTAAAGCTCATTTTAGACAAAATACTTTTGAATTTATGACGTTACTTGCCTTCCTTAGCATTAACGGAATCTGGGAGCACAGAGTAGTGCTCCCGCCAAGACGAGACAACGATTGGCGTTATTTTACATGAAAATGTTATGGTGGGATTTTTTTTCAATACTCGAAAAACGGTGCAGTTTTAGTTTTCATTAAAAATGCCGAAAAGCCCGATAGTCCTTTGAGTATTTTTGAGATTCCTCAAAGTTTCGGATTTCTTCAACTACACGCTTCCTGTATACGAGTATTTACCGTCTGTGGTTCGATGGACGATCTTTAATTGTCTTTGGTGTTTATTATGATGATCTCAAGTTTATTGTAATAGGCAGATTGTGGGATTAACATTGGTCTGCAGCATATTATGTTATAAAATATGATGGGGTCCATATGCTAATTACTATTGAGATTGGAACAGCCGGTTTCTATCATGATCTATTTTTGCCTACGACCACAAGGCTGGCAAGAGAGGGCAAACGCCTCTCAACCAGTCCCTCCATAAACCGACATCAGACGGCCTTTAACAGCCTTAGTCTATACCGATAAATTCTAGCCATAATCACACCATTCTCCTAAACAATGCAGGAGTTAAAGCACAGTAAATCAATCCAGTACGAAATCATTTAGTTTGGCAACCCGCGTTACGGGCTACGAGTCGTAGATGGTATCGATCATCCGGCGATTCTGAAGCTTTATCGTTGCACAACGGTATCTACTGGAATCTATTCACTTTCTTATTGTTTTGTTTAATTATATGGCGAACGTTCAATGACAAGCCGGGAGGTAAATAGAACGAGGTGTAAGTGTAAGGTCAAGTTGACTTCATTTGGACCAAAATGGTGGATTCAAATTAATCTGTTAGAAGGAATTTTGTTTGATTAAATCCTGAAGATGTTATTTGTTATGTTTTGTATATTGCACGTAATGTATTTTGTTGGCTTCGAAAATAATACTTATCTCCCAGAATAACTAAAGGTATGAGATAGGTTTATAAAATACAAGAAATGGAATGACTAATCGGCTAGTCGGTCAAGTCCATAATTAACCAAGTTCTAGGAAATACTTGACAGTAAAAACAAACGGAATAGAAAATATCTTGCTACTTGTTACTTATATTTATTTCTTCACCCACAGTCCCATGCCAAAATAATTTATCAACACAGAAAACTAACTCAAACAAAGATAAATTATACATATATACATAATTTGCAAACACTCCCGACCTACACCTATAAATCGTAAACTCAAATATAAAGTCACACTTATTTTGTTTATTTATCACTTTGAAACTAAGAAACCCACGTTTATGATACAGGAGAAAAACATCAATAATTTGGTATGCGAGTTCATTGATATCCAATTTTTAATAATAGACCATAAAGTTTATTACCGCTAATTGCACCCAGAACTTGATTTTCTTTAACTTTTTCAACAATGTCGTTGACCTATAAATTGCATGGACGACGTATTTATATAGGTACATAACCAATGACGCATTGTAATTTAAAATAATCGTTGTCTACAAAGTATTTTTAATTTAATTCCAGCTTCTGCCAGCGACTTCATCCGCATTACAATCGGAAATATTCATAAGGGAACGTCCTCCCGGGATTAAAAGTATCATATGATGTATCATAGGAACCAATTTTCGTGAAAATCGGTTTAGCGGTTTAGGCGTGAAAATGTGACGAACAGACAGACAGCTTATATTTTTTTTATTTATATTTAAAGTATGAAATATGAATGGAAAATTAAGCGACTTCGTTCAAAGTGAAGTAACATTTGTATCAGAAACATGAGTCATTTACAAACAAAGCGTAAAGTTATTTCTTGTTTTGAAAAGCTACTTAGTGCTTGAGTTACCTGTTTTCCGAAAAAAATTACGTATATTATGGAACCGTTACAGTTAAAATTTAAATCATATATCCCGTTAAACTAATATACCAATAACCACACTTGATTACCGTGAAAACAAATAAAAATGCGTCACGCGATTGTTTTTGCTAATTATGTTCAACTCAAACTGTGTCAGTCCAAGTCATAGTCTACAATAAACGGTATATTCTACAAAGATTGATTAGAAAAAATGTCGTAAAATACTCCGCAAACAGAATTAATATTAATCATGGACCGTTCACTCAGTCATTATGCCTCATCAATGAGCAAGATGGCGAACAAGCCTTATTTATTTTATAGTTTGATTTTCATAAAAACTGAGAAAATAATAATATCTAACCGAAGGCATTGACCCGGCAAGTATTTCGGTCCATAAGATCTAAGAACATGCATTCATAGCACAAATTAAAATATTATTTTTTGTTATGTATATCTAGAAAAAATGCAAATCCTTCTTCTAGTATGAAATCCTAAGAAATTGTAATGTGCACAGCTATTAACATTTTTTACAATGTATTTCTATTAGGGGAATATTGATTTATAGTGATCAAAAATTAATTGCCGCAGTCGTATTACTAAGTGCCGTTACAATTACCCACATAATTTTAAAACACTTGAACATAATTTATGATCTATAATTGCATATTTTCTTACGAAAGCTCTACATATATTAGTTAGATATAGACGGATGTAGATAAATTTGGCTCGATCTTTAGGACGAAAATTATTCTTAAAACTAAAATAACAAACTTTATTTATTTTAATTTAAAATATATATATAAGTGCCTTAAACGACTTTTTACATATTGTTCAATGCTCAGCTTTGATCTACTAAGCACGTGTCAAGTAGATATTAAACATTAGGGTATAGCCTGGAAGACAACGATAAAATTCTCGTTTTTTTTTGGTATCTGGTACCGGCCCACTCCTGTGCAAACACCCCCATCACTGTATCCACCTTTTTCGAACCTTTCTTAACAATTTTTATTTAATAATTTGAAATAAAAGGTTGCGGCCTTGCGCTACAGCAGACTGTATTTAATACGGTAGTTAGAAGAACCACCTCTGATCTCATACATGCATGAAACCACCTTAACTGTAACACTTTAAGACGTAATAAACCATATGTGTAACATCCGTTGGTTACAATTATAAAACAAAGCGTTATTGTTAATATGTAGCTTAATTTGGTAAGGTAAAAAAACTTTAGTTGGTCGGTCTCCTCATACGAAACAAAACATCCTCATTAAGTACGGTGTCTGATTGTAATCTTAGTGTAATTATACCTGAAGATTATAAAGCAGTTCAATGGCCGTGTCACAAGCACAACAAAGAAAATATCTGATGATGATTTTCGAACATAAATCAAGGACAATTTTGAACCCAAATTAGTTTTGAGACTAAAATGACGTAAATCATAATCTTGCCCCATTTAAGCTGACGTTTTAGAATTTAAGTACCTGTGTTACATGGGTAATACAGTTCCGGGTGTGTAAATAAATAAAAATATGGAAAAATAGGTGTGTGCTTGCTTTTCCTCCCTATTTTGAGGTGCGAACCTCAGGCATAATAACAGTTATTAGATTTGAGCATTTTAATTTGTCCTTAGATGTCGTTATGGCCAATAAATGACGAAGCATTAAGATTTTTTAACACTAGTCTTCTAAGAATTCGCCTTATAAGGAATTTCAGTGTTTTGAAATCAAAACACCAGCTCTGTTAATACCCTGACGTGATTGACACAGAATTGTTAGCTCCTTGCAGCAGTTAATGTCTTAAATCAACGGGGGTTTGTTTTGCGTATTTTCTGGCGGAATGAACGGTTTTCGTGTCTTTGTGTCATACTCGCAAAACGTATCGGAAATACTTTCATGGTGCAAAGGTGAAACTCCCTAACGGAGTCTATGTTTCCTGATAGCCTGGTAACCTGGGGGTCTTTGACTGAAGAGTAGTTTACTGTGCTCCACCGTCGCATTAGATGGGACAGTTGTCAAACGAACGCCTATTAACATAAATAAAATTATCCAGTTCTTAGAAAAGTGGAATCAATAACGCAACGTTTTGAACTTTCGAGTTATGCATGAATAAATGTTACGGCATAACAATTTACTGTTCTTTACTTTTGTTTATTTAAAATTATTATGTAATTAAAGTTTTTTAACTGTAGAGCTATCGACCGCTGTAAATAACCTTCAACAGTAAATTATATCATTTGTAAGGTAACAACTATTTTTTAATAGTTCTGAATAATATCGTATTACTTAACAATAGTCAGTTATGTAGTTTTTACGAATAAACCAGATGTTGAAGTAAGTGACCGAATTCCGTCATTGTTTTTTAGTAAAATGCTAATGAGCTCATTTTAAAATCATAATGCATACTCTAGTTTTGTAAATTCACACTGGTTTAATTGCCTCAAGACGTATGAATAGATTCGAATGATAGACGATTTCCGTAATGCATTTTTGAGTAAAATAATAAATCTTAATAGACATGCATTGAATCATCTTTAGACTTTTTTAAGAGTAAAAAATAAAAAAAATGTTAATTTTAGATGTTTACAACTGAAGTCAAGTGTTATATTATGATGGTACCTATTTGTAGAATACCGACTTCCTATTCTAACATGTCCTTTTTTCTTTGCATTGTCCTCACATATACATAGAAGCAACAAGAATAATGTAACCAAGATTTTTGTAAAACATAAAATTATTTAAATGTGCAAGAAACTCCACGGACACTTTGTCCTTGGAGTTTCTTGCACATTCTTCTCCATAGAGATCAACGCTTTCGAACGTGTCAAAAGTGCCTGTAAATGGTTTATTTGAAATAAATGCTTTGAATCTTGGATATCTAACGGCGAACGGCAGAATTCGTACAACATACTTTTTTTGTAGGTCTGTGATAGATTTGTACCACTTATTAAGGCAACTAAACCATTCATTTTCATGTAACATTAGTATTTTTAGAAGTCCGGATTAATTAATTATAGCAATTAAAAGATTTAAATATATTTAAAAATAGAAATAACAGTAAATATAATTAACCAATTACACATTATACCTTACAATGAATAATTATTGCATACAATCTTAATAATTAACTATTTAATTCTAGGAATTATTTTCGCCATCAATGTTTTTTTTGTATTGGCAATTATTTTATTGACAGGTTAGGAAAATCTTTCCGAGTCTCTGTTCAGTTCTTTGCTGTTGTTTTGGATTGTGGTTTGTAACTGCATCTGAGCAATTAAGCAAATTATCTGGCTATTCTTACGTTGAGTTGAGCTACCTGCCCCTTTCTTAGATGAAATAAAATTAAGAATCGGTTAAGTAATTATAAGAACAATAAAATAAAATATGTAAGTTCCTACAAAAACAAAGTTGTTTTATTTACCCACACTCAAAACTCCATCAGCACTTCATCATCATCATCAAACTATTGCAGACCGCTGCTGGACGTAGGTCTCTCCTTAGCACCCTACTGAATAGTTACAATTCTCATGTCCATTTGCCAACTTAATGATAAGCAAAACACTACAAAGATAGCACCAGCTATCTAGAACATATCCTTTTTCACCAAAACAATTTTATGTGCCTACACGTAATAATATTTATTGGGACATAACCTCAAAAATAAAACTGGTTATAACTTTTAGGTCCCAACTTCTAAAAATCTAAGAATTTTAAAAGGGCTTGCCTATCGTATTTACTACCAATTAAAACAAAAAATATCCCAAAACACGATATTTTTTACAACCCTGCCGTTCGCCTTTCAGTAGCAATAAATACAATGGTTTTTATTCTCCTAAAGGTACCGAATCAACAGACGCACGAAAGAAAAAAAATATATTTTAAAAGTACAACGATGGATAAAGTTATCTCGTCAATATTTCGCCAAATCATCTCTAACCATTGTTGTTAATAAGAGCCTCAATTCTGATGACTGATACGTATCTATTGATGACGTACACATTCAAATATGCGTACAGTCAGCAGCAAAAAACAGCAAATGTCGCGAAACTCTCATTATGAAGTCATCATTTTGTACAGTGAACTGCCACAGCAGAACTCTGTAAGTTTCTTCAATTGCAAGCAAGCCAGTGAAAAAACTCAAAAACTTTAGTTCTGCCACGGAGTTACTCTAATATTAAAAGAATTTCCGATTATGCTGTTTGGTCCCGGGCTCCCGGCTATCATTTGAAGACCTTTGACAGACGTAACGAGAATTCAGAAACCCGACAGTCAGTCTTACGAAGAGGTATCGTGTTATCCAGTAAATGTGGAGGTAGTCCATTCTCGTAAGCCCAACCCAAATTTAGTAAGAGTTGAGAAAAAATTAGGCAGATTGACTGATTTGATTGATTTCGCCATTTATTTTATCAATCACCTTTTGATGCAGACCGTACATTAGTCCACGATCAGCGCACCTTTATCTCTCGTCGTTAGTCGGTAGTTCAGTACCCTGTCACCTGTGCTCCGTGTCCCGTTCATTCTTTTACTGTTACGCATTGTCCTTTGAATGAGATTAATGTTAGATTGTTTTATCTACAAATCCAACGATCTGATTAATTGATGCTCAAAGACGCATAAAGATAATTTCATTATTTAATAATGGATTTTATAAAACAACGTTAATTTAAAAAAATCAAATTATGTCCTGTGTGATGTGACTGTTAGGCCCACTTGCGCTGCTCCCCTTAGTATTGGACTAACGGTATAGTCCACGGCTTACTTTACAAATTTGCAGATTGGTCTTGCACAAACACGAAAACGTAGTTAGCACTGGCTAAAACCATACTTTTAGTTATTACTAGCGTCTCAAAAAATACCATTCTGCAAATTTGTAAAGTTAGCCCAGTGCTAAGTGGAGCAGCGCAAGTGGTCCTTAGTTTGGTGCGATCTATAAATTAAATAGGTGGCTCATGTTCTAGTAAGAAGATTGTCAGTAAGTGAGGCTGGGTGTGGTCTTCCCGTTTTCACTACACAGGATGTGCCAGACATTATCATGAAGCTTTTTTAGATAAAATGAACTTGACAAGCCACACAATACGTTTCACAAACGATCCATTGTCAACAGGCAAGCCAGAGTCAATCAATCTGCCTAAGAATCTATCGGAATGTCTGTAACGACAAGAATGTAGGTATGACGGTCTTATTCATTGATGCCAAAAGGACAACAAACTTCGCCTTAGAATAGTAGTATAATAAAGTGTTATTGAGGAAGATCAAACGGATTCTTGGCATTGAACTTGAGAGGGACCCAGTTGGCGGGCCTGCCAAATGTGCCGAATACATTGTAATCTTGGTTTGCGGTTGATACCGCTTCGAATTCTGTTGACCGACTTTTTAACTAAATAATGGCGGACCTTTACAAATGTTAACTTCGAAATTAACCCATATTTATGAGCCGTGATCATGCTTATCGGGTCTCCCTGTAACTGCAAATATTAATATTGTAAGAGGAAAATGCTACTTGCATTTGAGTGAGCATTTTCCATCTGTTCGTATTTTATATTTAGGTAGGTACTATCAAACAGGAATATTTTGTTTCCTCCTTTCGTCTTTTTATTTTTGACTTTAAATGTTACTCTGCCTACTAAATGGGACTGAACCATCAAACACCATAAGGACAAAGGCACCATTTTGTACAAGCGAGTCCATATCTCGTCCAATGACGTCTACACAATGGCCCGACATTACGACTTCACTTATTTCGATCATCTCGTCAAAGAAAATACTTTGCATAAGGAGCAAAAAATGGATTGGATTCAGATCGAGAGTACGATCTGTTCATGTGATGATTTCATAGATCAGATACTGACTAAACGTTAATGTAAGTATTGATTATTTATTATTGCAGTCAATGTCTTTATTGTGTATCGGCAATAATAAATGATTTACCAAGTATCATCACCAATAATATGGGTAATAAACATGGATACTACTAGGTAGATCATATAATTATAAGTTTTACAAAGGTCTTTCATAGGACTAAATTCAATGAGCGATGTGACCCTTTCAAAACCTACTGGGTCAAATAGTTACAGACGCATTACTTACCTACCTATTCCAATACCCGCTCGTAGTCAACGATTTTATTGATCAACATTCTCTAACCTATGTTCATATTACTGAAACGTTATTATTTATCCAAATCAATAAAACAGTTTCTAAAGAAAATTCACACAACTGAATATATTTTGTTTGCCCAGGAACAGTTACACTGGACTTATTGGTCGTGTCAACATCTTTGAAGATAATGCACTATTGAAAGATGTGATAATTGGACAAATGTGAAAACATTTTACGGTACATTAACATGTGTTCGAATTTAAGCAACTTTACAACGGATAATAAAACACAAAAAAAACATAATCACAAAGTTATGATTCCACTCTATGTTGAAACTTGACATATTTCTAAGATATATGTCAAGTTTCAATATGGTATTATAACTTTATGAATCTTTTATTTTAACAAAATTATTTGTTTTCAGATTATTGTTGCAAAATTTACAGACTCATAAAACGAGTACCAGTACTTAATGTAATAAATAAACAGCCTAGGTGCAACTTCAATGTGGTTCAGTAACTCAGGCTCGAACTGGTTTAAACTATTGACGAGGTCCTATCAAGTCTTGCAGCTTTTATTTCACGCTCCAACGAAAACATTGTACTTTTCATCGACTAAAAAATAAATAAACTGCAGTACATGTTCATGCAATTCTACAGCGTACGGAATTGCACCTGTTATAAAATAAAATGCCTGAGATATAAGCAAGTAACGTCGGTAGGCCGATTCAAAGCGCGATTAATCATGTTTGATACTTGATATTTTGATTCGTAGTATAATTCAATACTTAGATTGCATCTTGATTATAACTTGATACTTTAATAACTGGTGATTTGTTGTATTACTGTTTATTGAGTTTGTTATGCATTAGTATTGTTTGTTATACACGATTAAGTTTGTACTTGCTGCATTGGAGATACATACGTACTCGTAAAAACATCTTAATAACATCGGGGAAAACTGTATTTACACTCAAAATAGTTTCATGTTCAGTCTCTGTATTTAACATTCTAAAATCAATATGAACAATAATTCAAAAATTGGGTAGGAATTATACTTTACTTTTGACCATTGGATTTAAGCTAAGCTTCCGACACCTTGTGTCATAAATTGCCGATGCAATCTGATTCGATGATTATCTTCAGTACAATGTCCCTTTTTAAAAGATAAGATTCTACAAAATAGTCGAGAATATCCCAGTCAAAAATAAAAGGTATAAACAAATATGGCCTGTAAAAGATAAGTCCTGTTTGCAAAGGGTTTCTTCGAAGAGGTATTCTATTTAATATTTTAATGTAAGCGTTCATGTAACAAGTTTCTTATTTTTTATACGAATACTTAGTTCGGTATTCGTACCTAGGTATCTACCTATGTCTTATTTATGAACCTGTAAGCAAGTCTGTAGGTTTTATATTACTTATTTACAAATATCGAATAACCGAACCGAATCATCTCATAGAAGAATCCGATGGTGTGATTTAGAAATAATATGAATAGCTACGACAAATGATCGAATATTATTGTAATCGAGTCATTGGATACAAATAAACAAAGCTCAATGTAGGTCAATATACGACTACGAATATCTAAGTGTTTCAAGATTGACTTGGGGGTTCTTTGCCAAGCAATGGGACAGTAGTACCGGCTCTGTAACCAGTTTCCGTTTTTAAGTTGATAATCCGATTATATTTTCAACTTACGATGATACTTATGCACAAGAATGCAAGACATGCCTTTCAAGACAGCACTTAAAAAAAAACATCCCTAATATAGTACCTTTTCTGAGCTAATTCTAGATTCCTTATAGCTAGATGAACCGAGTTGTTTTTCTTGTGCCATCATCCGGTTGTTGTAACAAGTTGAATAAATGCACGTACGTAAAATATATAAAATTATGTAAGTGGGAAGCTGGTTATCTGGTTACTACAATCTAGCGAGTGTTCTCTGTGTTGATTACATTTGCAGAATTTAAGAACAGCAAGGGCTGTAAATATGCTTTAATTAAATCAGGAACAAGGATCTTTTCTATGTAAAGCATTTAAAGTTGTGGGACACTAAAGTGGCTGACACATCTATGGGGGAATTAGAACTGGTGCCAAAGGTATATATCAATACTAATATAAGAAAACTGAAGAGTTTGTTTGTTTGAACGCGCTTATCTCTGGAACTGCCAGTCGGAATTAGAAAATATTTTTTGTTTATAAACGGAACGGGAAAAAACTGGATAATAATATGCGCGTACAAAGTCGCGGGCAAAAGCTAGTAGAATGATGTAGAACGCTGTACCCGGCCAAAACCATTACATGGTCGATTGAAATGGGATCCTCCAGTAAGTAATGACTGCAATTTTGTACAACCGCATGTTATTTCAACGTATTCTATATATGTTACATAAATCAGAGCCACAAATACTATATGGTAACAGGAAGCCATCTCCTCAGCGATCTCTTCCTGTCACAGCCCTTTTGTTAGATGCACATTTTTCACTCTACTTTAAATATATAGAATATAGCCTTCGAATCACATTTCTTTCAACGATATCGACTCTCTTCATTGCAGTTTTTTACTGTCACGAGTGCTACTTTCAACTTTCTTTTATAACACTCACTCATTCCCTCTCTTATCAATTCTTGTCACACTCCACAGACCTCTTATTTTGACCCTATTTACCAAACACGTCATATCCTTTTTACAAAAAATGTTTAGTGTAAACGCATCTTGATCCAAGTACTGATATAGACAATTGTTCTTGCAGATCTGTCATCAAGGTGGCATACATGACGACCTTGGAGCCATGGCGAGGGTACAAATGAGGCAAATCGATGGCGCTTATCACTAGCCTTCGTAATAGTCACACGATTACAGAGCGGGCTTCATAGAAGAGGTTTGAATACGATTTGAGAAAAGATAGAGAGGACACGTTCAAGTACTTATAACAGATTTTTTGCTAACGAATATTTTTTTAGTCTATTATAGCTGAAAATTTAGAATAGAAAATAATCACGACATCAAACAAATATTGCTAATTCTAATTAAATGCCAAAATTACAGATAAATACAAGCGTGGGGTCTTACAAATTCTTGGATATTCCAGGATATGAAGATATGGAGGAGAGATTTTAATTTCATATTTTTCGAATCCAGGAACCCACTAGGGTCTAGGAATGTGTTCTAGGCTATATTAGTTACTTTTTGTCTGTGGTTTTGATTAGGTTACAACATAAAGTATTTATCGTATTTGTTACTAGATATTTTTCTACCTTGTACTATGTGAAGTGCTAAAAATAGAACAGTTCATTCGGGATTTTTTTTCAATCGTAAGTTTACTTTTTGCTAAACTTATCGACGTTTTCAATCGCGAACTTTACCATTGTGTTAATCTATTACAGCAGATTTTACAGGATGCTACACTATTTTATGACTGTTACTGGTTTTTGCGGGCATTTTTTGCACGTCTGAACAATGTATTGTTCTAACAAGAAGAAATCAGTTAACATACCATAATTACTAACTGAAGACCCAAGGGAAGTAAACAAGCGTAACAAAACCGTCTGTTTGCTTGGGTGTGATAAACTTTTTATGGAAAAATTTGCTCTTGACTTCCAGCACGCCTTTTGGATAGCTTTGTAGAAACGCATTTAGCAGATAGCAGTGTAGAGTAGGTGTCACCAGAAAATTGCAGACTCCGAAAGATTGTAATAAATCTTAATTAGATTATAATTTCTCGATTTGTTATGACAAACCTTTTTGTGTACAATAAATCCCGTCCAAATTCAATAGTTTTCAATATATCTATCCTTATTTAGAAAAAAAATGTGTCAGCATTCATAGTTTATCTCATCAGGAGTAATTAGGAATCGTAAATAAGTAACTAATTACATGAGGTTTATGATTCTTCTTATCAGCAATAATGTGTCTTCTCAGGAAGATCCTCAATCCCAACTAATATTATAAATGCGTTTGTCACGCCTAAATCGCTGAATCGATTTTGATTAATTTTGGTACAGAGGTAGATGGGACTCTGGGTTATAGGCTACTTTTTTTTGGGAAAATCGATAGTAACGTGAGTGAAGCCGCGGGAAAATGCTAGTGATAAATCATCTTAATACTCCCATTTGAACCTATTTACCTAGTTTCTGTTATTTTGCCTTGTCACAACTTACTCTGTTGGGGTCGGATTCTTGTCTAATCAGCAGTGATCGGCGTAGGTATTAGTTACTTATTTTGGGTCAATGAACCTGAATCATAATGTTAATATGGACATGCTCCGGAATTCCCGGGTAGGATTTTCTAAATGTCGATGTATTAAATGAAGTTAAGCTGTTTAAGATATCGAGCGACTGCCTATTTGATATCTACAACCCAATAACTGAGTAACACGATACCCTTTGGCAAGACTAGGTGTCACATTTTCTGGCTTCTACCGAGTTCTACCTATCCGTTACAACTGTCAAAATCCTACAAATAATCAACAGCTTAACGTGATTTTAGAGAGACTCAGTATGTTAAGATGGTCACCCATCCACAGATCGATCTTGGCAATCATTGCTTAACCTTGAAGATGGATACGTGCTGTTGTAATTATTTAGCCACGAGCGTTTCAATAAATAATGGTAGACTTTAGAATTTAAAAGTTAATTTTGACTAAATTCCTCTCTCCACAAGAATTTACTGAAAAGTGAACCTACCTACATAGATGGTTATAGCTCTGCCTATCCATCAGGTAAAGAAAAATAGTACATTATCAACTTACGATTTTTCGAGAGTTCACCTGCTTTTCTCAAAGGGTTAGCAAAAAAATATCTACAGTGAGAAAACCCACGCCAGTTGCGTAATTCCAATAAACAGAATAGTAGTTAAGGCATCCATTACAAGCAGTTTAGTTATCTAGCTGGTACACCCGCGGTCACTATCGAAGTATCGATCTAATTAGCATGAGCCGTGCGCCCGCGCATCCTATCGGGGAATCTCCTTACAAGCCCTGCGCTACACTGCTACAAACTAACAACGTTAGCCTTACATCAACCACAAGATTTTTCTCTTGGATTAAATTTTAGCAATTAATTAGACAAAGGCTTGTTTTTCATGCTATCCGAATTTATCTTCAAATCGCTGAAGCGTTGGGTGGATAAGTTTTTTTTTTAACCTTTTTGTCAGATAGGTTTACTGCTGTTTTTGAGGTTGCGGATTTAGCCTGATCGAGAAAGTGTCAATAGCATCCTTGACCTTACTCAACTTTGGAAGGATGAATAATATTTTAAAGACAATGGTGAATTGTTTAAGAGAGATTTTGGAATGAATGAGGAAAATGTTGAGTGAGAAAGCTGTGTACCTACTACTTAGTGGGAAGTTAAAAAAGTTGTAACTAGGTGACCTGCCAGACAGTCCCAATATCCCATCTAAAAAGCATTTTCACTGCTTCCGATTTTTTTTCCGACAAGCAAAGGTTCATTTTCATTCAAATAGAATTAAAAAAAAAGTGTTCTTTATCAAATCCACAAATAATTGTTTAAAAATAAGAAATTCCGTTGTGAAACCTCTATAGTCTTTGCCCAAAGTGTTTCCTTTGACTAGCGACATTGTGTTGTGCGATAAATCGGTTTGCTACAAAACCCTTCGTCACGACCGATGCATGCATGCATAATGGAACACAGCCTACTCACTCGAACAATTTTCAAATATCCTGCATGTCTTTTTACTGTCTTCAATTACTTGATAACGGGATTTCAAGCTTTTATCGCGATAAGAATCGATGCCGAGGATAATAAATTGTCAATTAAAACAAAATTATTGTATCGTTAATTCGGGAGTGTGTCTGATAAAAATTGTTCCTTGTTTAGACTTCAACGAGCAATGAAATTTTGTGTGCTTTCTTTTTTATTTTATTTTAATGACTGTTACAAGTATAAGATTTTATTCTAATGGAAAAATGATTTTTATTTTGTATATTATTTACATTTAAGTTTAAAAATATATTAGACTTAATATTTATAGCTTTTCCATATACGATAACATTAAAACCAGAGTCAAAAACCTGCAGAAAATTATAAAGGAAGTATTATCACTGGTACTCACCCAAGAAATCCTTCAGCACTATTCAGTAATATCACAGACACTATAATGTTCAGTCTTATTCTGGTGCAGAATAATCAAAACTAGCGTTCAATTAAATAAAAAGGTCGTTCTCGAAGTGAGCTTCTCGCTGAAGAGTCGTAGTGAAAATGGTTAGTGTTCGTAGGGGCTGCAATCGTCCTTGCTTGCGGGCAAGGTCTCGGCAAGGCTGTATAAGGCTGTGTGTGGATGCGCGGCGCGGTTCCTCAGCCTCTTATACCGTGCGTATGGGCAACACATGATACACTTTGGCACTCATATCGATACTATTAAACGCGTCATGATCATCCGTCGTGGGGGCTCCGCTAGTGTTTTGTTTTTTACTATTACTACCTGTGTAATGTAAGTGTGTACTGTGTATCATCTGAAGCGATCGTGATTAAATAGTGATTACAGATTCGTTTAGTGTGCACAGTCATCGCTGGTATGGGACTATAATGAGTTTGGATAACTAGTCGATCTTGTTTGTTTTTTCGGTAGAAAGGGCTTTTTGTTTTTATCAAGGAAAGTTTAGGAAGTGTTTTTATTGTATGATCATATTAACTTCTAGCTTACGTGCTGTAATCGTATAGGTCTCATTTCTTAGAAGATCCTTCAGCTATTTTATGTTGAACTTGAAAAGGTTTTTCTGAAGATAAAATTGTTTGAAGAACAATGTGGGTATTTTGTACCACAATGCTGTGTATTTATTGACAGGACAGACAGGTACGTATGAAACAATTAAATGATAATTGCTTAATAGCACGGCAGTTTTATTAGAGGAAAAAGCTGCAAGTTTGTTTCAGTGAATACCTAATAGATTCCTTGTAGAAATGTACTTACAATCTAAGGTGCTGCAATTTTTTATTTTATTTTTTGTTATGTGATTTACCAATAATTAAATTTTTAATAAAAATTTAGTGTTAACTTAAAATATTACAGAAGGCAGTTAATCAGATATTCAGTTTCATAATAAGCTGTTTCAATGCTCTGGCAGTACATTACCTATAAATAGTTGCCCTCACGAGTGGCACTATCTACACATAATTACTATAATTACAGTACACGTCCGATGCACCCTGGGTAGGTAGCCAAAGGTACTACAGTATTGCTGACTGGCTAGCATTGTTACGTCAACACTCATCTAGAAGATAGTTAACACAAAGAGATCATCTTTCATCTGGACCGCTTTAGACTTTTAAGCCCTTTTAAATGGCACATCTATACTATCTATCTATACTAATATTATAAATAGGAAAGATTTGTATTTTTGTTTGTAACGAATAAACTTAAAAACTATTGGACCGATTTGAAAAAATCTTTCAGCAATGGAAAGCTACATTATCAGCGAATAACATAGGCTATATTTTATCCCCGTACTTCCACGGGAACGGGAACTTTATGAATAAAAAGACAACTTAAATTCGAATTTCATAAGTTTGGCAGACATAAGTAGGCAGGCTGTGAGGCCATAGGGTTTCTGCCTGCGTCTGTGTTTCCGAACGCATACAACCCTAATCTCTTCAAAATTAGAGTGAACAGNAACGTAACGCGTTACGGCGCCAGTCTGTCTGGCTTCCCTGTCTCTCACGCATGCGGCAGCGGTAGGCAGGCTGTTCCTCTCTCACTGTAACCCACAGCGCTTATCGTATTTCGGACAGACGCTTCCCATATTAAATAGTTCAACTTAGATTAGTTTAAGTTATCACTTCTGTCGGGCGTCTCGAGACGCACACGTTTTTATTTCCAGAAGTACGTGGTTTTATATATTTTTTTATTCTTAATTTATTAGGAGCTCGTGGCTAAATAATACCAGCCGCACGGGTCGATCTTCAAGGTTAAGCAGCGCTTGCGGAGGTTGGTCTGTGGAAGGGTGACCATCTTAACATACCGAGACTCCTCGCCTCGGAAAGCGCGCTAAACCGTTGGTCCCGGCTGTCCTTTGTAGATTTTTGGCAGTCGTTACGTCGAACGCAACGCGACCCGGGTCTGGTGGTGATCAGACAGCGAGCCACCCAACGCTCGCCGTCCGCAGGCCCGCGCCTATGGTGGCCGGGGATCGCTCTACGACTCCCGACGCCCGGGGCGTCCTCTTCTGTAGTGATTGGGGCGAAGGCCTTGTCTTTCCCTCGCGCGGCCCGCCTACTCCATCACAAAAATCTTAACATTTGAACGACCCGTGCGACTATTGTCACTTTAACGGGCACCCAATATGTATGGTAGAACTGAAGCACTATTCAGTAAAAATATCATTGTGAAAACTTGGCGAAGTAAACGTGAACTGAGCTAACAGCTCACTTCACGTTTACTTCGCCAAGTTTTTACTTCACCCATCCAATCAAGGTGGAACGGATAGTTCACTTCAAGCTAAGTTTTTATAGTGAGAAGTAACGCTACAGCCTTAAAGCTAGAGCTTAAAGACGGTATCCCATCCTCAAATTGACCGCGGTAGGTGCAGTTTAACCTTGCAGCTGGGTCGTTATGAGCCCCATTATTTTCCGCCCACGTCGCACATCGTATTCCGCCCACATACAAAAGGTCACAGTTTACGGTATAACACCCACGCTTTCCGCCCACACTTTTGANGAATACTTACAGGAATATATCCTAAATAAATTCGCTAATAAATCACCGCATGATACAGAACTATTGTCACTTATTCAGTACTTTCGTGCAGAAATCTTATTTACAACTTGTAGGACAAAGTTAATCAAGTCAATCAATTTTTCGCTTTTCCAGACGATTTATCTTCCAATAGTATCGATTTATATTCCACTGCTTTCCATGTTACTCCAAAAAAAAATTATTACATTTTGAAATCATAACTCTAAATTGCGAGGCAAAGTTTAGAACCACAGATCAATTTCTCGTCGAATCGGGAGTTCGAGTTATACCGTCATCAGCGAAGATCATAAACATGTGTGTCCCTTAAAGGATTACAAGTATTACTGTTATAAATGTATTAAAAACGGGATGATCACTGACCTTACCAGCTTATTACCATTTAAATGTGATAAACTCGCAATTTAACTGATAAACGTTTGTACATTGTCAACTCAGCGGGGATTACGAAGCTAAGCTAAAGTTATGCAAGCAAAAAAAGAAAAGATAATGAAAGTCTTTCAGTTGATTTTTATTATAATTAAATGTGTTTTATTTTACTTGTAGACTCGTATACCTCGTGTATTCACATTGGTTCTATTGGTAAAAGGTTGAACTCAAATTGTAATCATCATCAACAGACGTCCACTGCTACACATAGTCCTCCTCCAAGAGTCCCCACATCGACCGATCCTGTGCGTCTCGCATCCAGCCTTCACCAGGTCATCAGTCCTCCTATCGCCGCGAGGCCTTCCAACGCTTTGTCTTACGGTTCACGCCACCCATTGAACCCGGTGAGATGTGAACAGAATGGGCCGGGTGCTGGTGAGCTGTCATTCCATCTTGTTTGTAGGGTTTGACAGCTCAATTGTCGTTCACTTCGCCTAAGTTTTACTTCGCCATGTTTACAGAATCGCTGCTGAACCTTTCGACCCCTTCGACTATCTGTTCGTAATCATCATCTCAGTTGAAAGACTTTCATTTGGAGATGACCTATCCTGCGTTCCCAGAGCAACAGAATTTTAATAACAATGGTGACAAAACTTAGTTGCACCCAGGGTTGCCACCTTCTGGCTGTCTTATTATTATTCATAGGTGCACGTTGACCATGAAGTAAGAATTTCAGAATACGTGGTCTAAAACTCACAAAACTCTTTGCATAAAGTAATCTTTTAATTCAAAACTGGCCAAATTTTTCAAAACATTCCATACACGGTTATGTTTATTGAAAATATGCTCAGTTAATTGTGCTCTAGATTACTCTTAACACATCAACAAAAAAATAATTGTAAAATCGCCTTATCCATAAACTTATTTTTTTTAAATCTGACTGACTTACTTTAGACAGGTAAGGCAGGTAGCCTTACCTGTCTCAGAATTCCGAGTTCCGTTGCAGTTACAGCGGTAACCGAACTTTGGATCAAATCCATTTGGTATTGACAAAATATATAATATGTACATACGTTGCGGTAGTGCAAAAACACGTGTCGTACTCGTGGATTACTTGATATCTCTGATGTAATAACTATGGGAAATTCAGGGTAAACCATGTGAAATTTTAAAGGCACCTAAGGCACTGCAAAATAAGACCAGGTCGATGCGCATCGCTTGTCTTGACTTCACACCTCTTTACCGCACTTAAAACTAACCAATGTGGGATAGATGTCAAGACATAACGCTTATATTTCCCGAAGTATCAGGCAGAGGTGTAGGCAGAAGGCACCTAACCACATATATTATTCATAGTTAAATATTTATTTATTAGACTCGCCCACTATCATAATTAATGTTAATTAACCGGGCATTAGCTCCGGGCTTTTTTTTATGGATGGGAATTCATCAAATGTCTTCCGCTCTGGGTGAAGCGGAAGGGAGAGTCAGACTCTTACTGACTAAAACCCATCCGTGTTCCTTCTAAAGCCCTTTGCATTCCAGAGCCGTGGTGACTCTTTCGAACAAATTCCACAACCCTAGCAGGCTCTGGCTCTAGCTGGCCCCATCTCCTATGCTCTCTTTGAGGCACGTGGAACACGACGCGTCATCGACCCGGGTCTGGTGGTGATCAGACAGCGAGCCACCCAACGCTCGCCGTCCGCAGGCCCGCGCCTATGGTGGCCGGGGATCGCCCTGCGACTCCCGACGCTCGGGGCGTCTTCTTCTGTAGCGACGTTGTCTTTCCCTCGCGTGGCCCGCCTCCTCCTTCGCTAGCATTACTGCTTCGCAGAAGGAGGTGACTGCTTCCCAAGCCTCCTCGCCCCGGTTGCGAAAGGTAACACCGCCGCCGATCGCCTGGACGAGGACACGGCGGTGCTCCGCCCAAGCAGGGCAGACCTCCACCGTATGCTCCACCNTCTGTAGCGACGTTGTCTTTCCCTCGCGTGGCCCGCCTCCTCCTTCGCTAGCATTACTGCTTCGCAGAAGGAGGTGACTGCTTCCCAAGCCTCCTCGCCCCGGTTGCGAAAGGTAACACCGCCGCCGATCGCCTGGACGAGGACACGGCGGTGCTCCGCCCAAGCAGGGCAGACCTCCACCGTATGCTCCACCGTGTCTTCCGGGTGATCCTCACAGTGCTGACACCCGGGCGTGTCCTCCCGCTTAATCCGAAACAGGTACCTCCCGAAACAGCCGTGTCCGGTAAGTACCTGCGTCAGGCGGAAGGTGAGGACGCCGNTCGCTTTTCCAGACGATTTATCTTCCAATAGTATCGATTTATATTCCACTGCTTTCCATGTTACTCCAAAAAAAAATTATTACATTTTGAAATCATAACTCTAAATTGCGAGGCAAAGTTTAGAACCACAGATCAATTTCTCGTCGAATCGGGAGTTCGAGTTATACCGTCATCAGCGAAGATCATAAACATGTGTGTCCCTTAAAGGATTACAAGTATTACTGTTATAAATGTATTAAAAACGGGATGATCACTGACCTTACCAGCTTATTACCATTTAAATGTGATAAACTCGCAATTTAACTGATAAACGTTTGTACATTGTCAACTCAGCGGGGATTACGAAGCTAAGCTAAAGTTATGCAAGCAAAAAAAGAAAAGATAATGAAAGTCTTTCAGTTGATTTTTATTATAATTAAATGTGTTTTATTTTACTTGTAGACTCGTATACCTCGTGTATTCACATTGGTTCTATTGGTAAAAGGTTGAACTCAAATTGTAATCATCATCAACAGACGTCCACTGCTACACATAGTCCTCCTCCAAGAGTCCCCACATCGACCGATCCTGTGCGTCTCGCATCCAGCCTTCACCAGGTCATCAGTCCTCCTATCGCCGCGAGGCCTTCCAACGCTTTGTCTTACGGTTCACGCCACCCATTGAACCCGGTGAGATGTGAACAGAATGGGCCGGGTGCTGGTGAGCTGTCATTCCATCTTGTTTGTAGGGTTTGACAGCTCAATTGTCGTTCACTTCGCCTAAGTTTTACTTCGCCATGTTTACAGAATCGCTGCTGAACCTTTCGACCCCTTCGACTATCTGTTCGTAATCATCATCTCAGTTGAAAGACTTTCATTTGGAGATGACCTATCCTGCGTTCCCAGAGCAACAGAATTTTAATAACAATGGTGACAAAACTTAGTTGCACCCAGGGTTGCCACCTTCTGGCTGTCTTATTATTATTCATAGGTGCACGTTGACCATGAAGTAAGAATTTCAGAATACGTGGTCTAAAACTCACAAAACTCTTTGCATAAAGTAATCTTTTAATTCAAAACTGGCCAAATTTTTCAAAACATTCCATACACGGTTATGTTTATTGAAAATATGCTCAGTTAATTGTGCTCTAGATTACTCTTAACACATCAACAAAAAAATAATTGTAAAATCGCCTTATCCATAAACTTATTTTTTTTAAATCTGACTGACTTACTTTAGACAGGTAAGGCAGGTAGCCTTACCTGTCTCAGAATTCCGAGTTCCGTTGCAGTTACAGCGGTAACCGAACTTTGGATCAAATCCATTTGGTATTGACAAAATATATAATATGTACATACGTTGCGGTAGTGCAAAAACACGTGTCGTACTCGTGGATTACTTGATATCTCTGATGTAATAACTATGGGAAATTCAGGGTAAACCATGTGAAATTTTAAAGGCACCTAAGGCACTGCAAAATAAGACCAGGTCGATGCGCATCGCTTGTCTTGACTTCACACCTCTTTACCGCACTTAAAACTAACCAATGTGGGATAGATGTCAAGACATAACGCTTATATTTCCCGAAGTATCAGGCAGAGGTGTAGGCAGAAGGCACCTAACCACATATATTATTCATAGTTAAATATTTATTTATTAGACTCGCCCACTATCATAATTAATGTTAATTAACCGGGCATTAGCTCCGGGCTTTTTTTTATGGATGGGAATTCATCAAATGTCTTCCGCTCTGGGTGAAGCGGAAGGGAGAGTCAGACTCTTACTGACTAAAACCCATCCGTGTTCCTTCTAAAGCCCTTTGCATTCCAGAGCCGTGGTGACTCTTTCGAACAAATTCCACAACCCTAGCAGGCTCTGGCTCTAGCTGGCCCCATCTCCTATGCTCTCTTTGAGGCACGTGGAACACGACGCGTCATCGACCCGGGTCTGGTGGTGATCAGACAGCGAGCCACCCAACGCTCGCCGTCCGCAGGCCCGCGCCTATGGTGGCCGGGGATCGCCCTGCGACTCCCGACGCTCGGGGCGTCTTCTTCTGTAGCGACGTTGTCTTTCCCTCGCGTGGCCCGCCTCCTCCTTCGCTAGCATTACTGCTTCGCAGAAGGAGGTGACTGCTTCCCAAGCCTCCTCGCCCCGGTTGCGAAAGGTAACACCGCCGCCGATCGCCTGGACGAGGACACGGCGGTGCTCCGCCCAAGCAGGGCAGACCTCCACCGTATGCTCCACCGTGTCTTCCGGGTGATCCTCACAGTGCTGACACCCGGGCGTGTCCTCCCGCCGAATCCGAATAGGCTCCGGGCTACTTACTGAGGATTTCCAGATGAAAAACCCTATAACACTTTGTCCGACCCGGGTATTGAACCCAGGATGCCAAACTTAGCAGTAGCACTATTTGTGTTCTAAAACGCTTGGGACCACTAGACCAAGAAGGTAGGTCAAAGTTCGGTGTCGGTTGTTAATAACAAAAGCATGTGTTTTTCTGTAACCTACTTCAGTACCTAGGTTCATGACGACACACAAAATTGACCCAACGTGCATGATAAAACATGACTATCAGTCATGCAACTGTAATTTGTAATCATCCTTTAGTTGGACGAGTGAATAGTCACGAGATTGTAAAATCAAACATATCATAACTGACATGCCTATGAATATGATTATATAAAGAAGGATTAGTCTATACCGACCTACCCGCAGATGTAGGTAAAAATATGGCTTATGATAATTATGAAAATCTGGCCAGCCAAGTGGAACCGATCATTCTCCCGATTCTCGAATCGGGATCGGATCTCATGGTGCTCTATGTCTAACTAAATTAATACCAACTATTCGCATCTACCTAGCCTTTTCCCAACTATATTGGGGTAAGTTGGGGTTGGCTTATAGTCAAACTGGATTTAGCTGAATACCAGTATTTTACGTGGAGTGACTGCCTACCTATGATTTTTTTTTTTCATAATGTAAGTATCGAGATATTATAATCTAATAAATATTTATTACAATCTTACAGAGTCCGCAATTTTCCGGTGACATAGGTATGGCACTACCTAGGTTTAAGTTGGAAAAAAATTCATGTAAACGTTAAATTCTCCGAAAAGAAACCAATACAAGAGTGTTCAATATTCTTCCATGTCAATTTTTGGAATGCATTTCATTACGGTTGTTATCTTGTTATTTAAAAACGGTGTTTTAAATCCTACATTATAAATTTAAAATTACGTTAAAAACATGTTTATTTATATGCATCGTGTTAAACGTTCACACATACCACTTCATAAGTCACCGAGAATTTAGTGTTGACTGCTTTATTGGTCTATAACTCAAGGTTCTAAAAATCAGGATCAAAAAAACATTTAAAAATAAATCAGAAATAAGTCTCAAAATTAGGCTAACGACTTAATTGACAAGACGAGCGACAATGCTAATAATTACCGTTACGCTGCGACATGGCTGCGCAGCATTTGACAAATTGGACTCATTACTCATGCGTAATCAATCATTCCAAATTAAAATAAAACACCGAAATACTATTTATAGTTGTTTTGGCACCCATAGGCCACCAATATACGTAACCTCAGAGGCACGATCTGTCATGTTTTAAGATTAAAAATCACTTAAGTCATCGGAGACAGATTGTGGCGCGGAACTCCCGAGACACGTACTAAAACGTTTTTTACCGCAAACCGTTATGTGATCACGCCCGCATAATCTGCATTTTCGTGAATCGCAAGAACATGCAAAAAAACAACATAGGTGGTATAAAAAACGCATTATTATTTTCTCATAATTGCCAACAATTTTTCATAACGTTGTTATTGAATGTTATCTGAACATGATACCGTGGTTTGCAGTTACCTTTTTAGGGTCAAACGATTTGTCAAGCAAATATTTTTTGATAAATATTGGATATTTGTAAAATGTGACCAATTTTTCACGGTAGTTATGACACTTAAATGTCCCCAAAGGTTTATTACCTGGGCTTAACCGGATATAGGGACTTCTAATATATGTATCGAATCAGTAAGTTCTTCTCCCCCTTTACAACATCAGATGGATTTCTCATCTATGTAAACAACATTCACGTCGACCAATTAGGTCCCAGTTGTTTTTGACAGTCGTATAATATTGTCGTTACAAGAACTTGCTCCCATAGGAGCCCGAAAGTCAGAAAACCTGTCTGACTTTAATGAAGGTATCGTTTTCGTTATTGATTACCTCGCTTTTGGGTTGTGGAAGTGTAATGGTGCGGATTTCGAACAAATACTGATATTTTCAGTTAATTAATGTACGAACGAAGTGATTTAAGTATACGAACAGAGAAATGTATCTCATGGTTTTAAACAAAACAGCCTCTCAACCTTAAATGACAATCTCTAAGTTTTTCTTTGACAAAAGTATATATTTATTTTCTAAAATAAAACCTAACATCTTGATGTCCATAAAACATCGCAGAATTATTAAAAAAAACTGACGCACATACTTTGCCATTTGCCGACACTAATGTCTGACCACAAGGGACCTTTTGTATCTTTTTTTATATGCAATAACGCATCTCTAACAGCATGTTTGCTTACTTTACGCTCAATGGCTTAAGTTAAATATTAAGTGAGTGCTAACATCTAACAATTGTTGTTTTTTTCTCGCTTAACTCATGACTAATACGAGAAAAGGTCTCGCTAAAATTAGATCGAATATTTTAAAGAGTGCCAGTTTCATATCGTATGTTTTCTTCAATGGCCAGATCATTTGATTTTATAGAAATTTGAATAGGAAAAAGCTAGTTCAGGTTGGCGTTAGGTTAGGCTTTGTTGTAAACAAATACGAAAAATTACTTTAGTTAGGCGGGTTGGTATCAACTGGCTTGAACATAAGCACAACACTTTGGACGGCCAAAAATGATTGTCACGGAGAATGCAACAATTTCTCCCGAATAAGGACCGAAGTGACTATAAAATGTAACGTTCCATGATGATGCAGTGTAGTTAATGACTTACAGCGAAACACGCCATTTTGAAGCCGTAATTATTAAAAATAATTATTGAAGCTCCAGCGTGATGGGATAAGAGTCTTTGTCATTAACCGCAGACTAGACTGGTCGAAAAATATAGAAGACCTAGAGCTTTATAG
This sequence comes from Mamestra configurata, assembly GCA_002192655.3. Classification (NCBI taxonomy): domain Eukaryota; kingdom Metazoa; phylum Arthropoda; class Insecta; order Lepidoptera; family Noctuidae; genus Mamestra; species Mamestra configurata. Next base: position 230,564 of record NDFZ01005388.1, read on the forward strand.
TAAGATGGAAGAGTTTTATTTTGATTCAATTTTGAATGTACTTTAAGAATAAATACCAGACTTTTGCTAGATAGATCGGAACAATTCTAAAGGACGCATTCTTGACAATAAAAAGTCGAAAATTATGAAGAGATCCTCTTTATAGATCCGTAGTAGGTAGATAACTATTGTCTTGAAGTAGGCAATGGATATTTTCGGAATTGAAATGCAGCAAGAATCTTAATTTCTGGCGTGTTGTACCGGGTCAGTTATCCAAACGTACTTGTATTGTTTACATAAAAAAGTGTGTCTTCAATGACTCACATTTGACAATTCGTCAAAAACATTAGGTTTGTGTGTCGGTACCTACCTATAGGAATGTGTCTTACATAGTAAGGTGCTGATCAACCTTGACTCGGCAATAACCTCTAGATATCGAGGTGAATGATTCGTGTTTAGTTTCTATAACAGGATATTATAGGATAATTACTTTTATAGTAGGCATTCTTTTGTTTTGAGACCTTGACGTCACATCGAAGGACCAAGACGGACAGCAGGCTGAGGTACCTACTCACGTGTATTGGTGTAGGTACCAATCTATTTGCTGCTGCAACAGATTATAAGTATTTAGTAATCTATTCACTGTATCACAAGTCCACCATTACACTACGAGCATAAATAATAATAATAAATTATTTTATTTGGGACAACATAGGAACCATTTTATAAAGGTGACCCCACAAGTTTAGTGACGAACGATAAAACATCCTGGACAATTAGCTCCGCTTTATCCTTGCTGACTGAGTAGGTGGGTATTCCTTTGACCAGGACATGAGGTGACTGTGAACGCACCTATGCTGATCCTTTTTCCAAGTTGCTACTCAGTTTTACTTTCTGGTTAGTACAGGCTTTTATTCTTATATCCTTCTTCATGCATGTCTTTACTACACCTAACTGGGAGAGTTCCACATTTCCCCCATTGACGGAAGACGATGGATGGTACCTACTAACGGCAGCCATTAGAGTTTGTCACCACTGGCCATTAGGATTACGGAGCAGCATTTCGATAAATTTCTACAACTTAACACTTTCAGTGCCCAGAACTCAGCATATGGGTCGAAGAATAATTTGTTCGTGCCCACGAGTCATCGTTATATGTAGCGGCGACTCGTGGGTACGAGAAACAAATTATTGTTCGACCCATATGCCGAGTTCTGGGCACTGAAAGTGTTAACTGACTGTTTAAGATTTACCTACATTTTTACCTGTTTTGCTGTGACACGTTCACTGTAAATAAGTAGGTTTGTTGTTTACATACATGACCTAATTTTTATTATACCGTAGGATAAGGAAAAGGTAAATAAGATCCATGGAAATTATCCTAGTAGGTTGTCAAATGAGTATTTTAAACAGTGTGTCGGTACTTAACTAATTTGTTGGTAAATAATGTGTTTATCAGCGAATCAATTAATCAAAAAACCTATATTTTCTGCGACGTAGGTAGATAGTGTACGTCATAGATATAATAAACAAGTGTTTTAGGGTTCCGTACCCAGTTTTCTTTTGCTCGTTTTTGCTCGATATTGATAGCGGCAACAGGTAGACGCTTAAAATATTCACAGAATATTGAATTATATTATTCACTTTAAAAATAAATAATCAAATTAAAATAAAATTAATATCGCCCCCCTTAAATGGGGCTCCCATACAAAAAACGTGTTTTTTTGCCGTTTGTATAGAAAATGGTACGGAACCCTTCGTGCGCGAGTCCGACTCGCACTTGTCCGGTTTTTTTATATTTCTATGGTGTACCTACATAATAAAGAGTATTCTATTCTACAACAGCTGCTGCTTTTAAAACATATCACCACGCCTGTTTCCCTGAGGGGTTAGTCAAAGCCAGTCAGATTTCTACCTATCCTACGTAGGTATTTATTACTCCCACATATCGACAGTTATGTTAGTCACATACACAAGGTAATGGGGGCTCATATGTAGTACCAAATAAAATACCAAAAATACACCTTAAATATTGTTTTCTTCCATCCATGTAGGTAAAACCTAAGTTCATAAATATTTTAACCATATTGAGTGTGTGACCCATAACTTAACACCAAAAATAACAACTGCTGATTAAAGAACACGTTTGTCTCCATGTAACACTTGACCCATTTAAGTTTATTCTTTATATTGGTTGCAGTTTTAACGGGTGATCGTAAACGGAGCATATTTATCAACTTGATAAGGTTTTGCCGCGCAAATGTGACCACTTAAACGCGAGTCGATGACCTCGCAAAACGTTTAGGGTGCGGCAACAGTGAAGCTAGGCTTACCATTCGTGCGAATCTCTTGGGATTTTCGTTTATGTACTTACTTAGTTATCAAGGTATATCCAGTGGTACCACCACTGGATATACCTTGATAACTAAGTAAGTTTTAACGCATCTTCTGATTCCGCAGACTCGATAGATAGCAATACCTACCGGTCTGGTTTAATCTATTGATTATGAAATAATTAATAACTTTAAGAACAACATTGCATTTGACCACGGGATATATAGATAGATTATATTTGACCCTATCAATTATTTTATTTCTAAAGTTACTAATCTTCGTTCAATAGGTGCTGATTTTCAGCCTAGTTTGAATAAAAAACTTTTGTTTCTGATCTGAAAGTCTAATGACATTTATCTGTTTTTTTTTTGTTTCAAGTACCTACCTAATTAGTTTTAACGATATAGCAGTTTGAGTACCTAGGTACTTATCGAGCCTACCCAAATGGCCTCACCTTGGTTTGGTTCGTCAAATCGTTGAGCTCCAAGTTACAACATTAACCTAAGTGCATATCATATGGACTTCAAACGAGACTTTGACCTCTGAGTTTATTTCGGCGTTTCTTCTCAGGGCAGTCAGCTAGGCTACAAAATGGTATAAGTTCCTATTTATTTTTTAAGTAGATTGCACATTTATCATTTATCGTCAAAAGTAGGTACTTACTTATTTAAGTTACCGTAAGTAGGTAGTTGTGTATCGAAATGTCCATATTGAGATGGTACCTACATACCTAGCAATTTGAAAAAAAAAATGTCCAAGCTCAAGATTTTAATATGGTGATCCTAGCCATTGTGATTTTATAGGCAGGTTATTATTTAAACATATTTTTAGAGTAGTAATAAATTAATTAACAGCATGATATTAATCATGTAGATATTTTTTAGGGTTCCGTGCCTCGAAAGGAAACAGTTTTACAGTCGTGGAAATGACCGTGACTTAGTTTACATCGATGTATGGTAGAATATTTTATTCAACTATAAAGTTCAGGTTGTCCTTCAATCGTAGGTACATTTCGTTTCATTACAGTACCTAATGCAAGTGTTTACGAAGTCTATAAACATCAGTTAACAACCGTAATGTATACCTACTCGGGTATACATTACGTTTTCGTCGATACGATTCCCGTAATAGACGAACTTTATCTACCTACATACGAGTTTGTAGTTTCACGGAACCCTCGGTGCTGACTCGCACTTGCCCGGTTTTTATTGAAATAAGAACGACTTATCTTTTAACCGTATGAAATTCGAATGTTCAATTAGTTACAAGTGCAGCTATGTAGGTATATAAATCGTTATTTTTTTCCAGGTACCTACCTACCTATCCATCAATACAATAATTAGGCAAAGAAAAACGGCCATAGTTTCAACCTATACTCTATCCGTTTAGGTAGTTAACTAAAGGTGTAATTTTAATTAATCTTGATGTAACTTTTTACTTAAAAACTCAGTTTAAAAATAAAATGCAAGTAAAAACCAAAGTAAATACAACAGTGACGAATACTAAATCAATTGAACCATAAGTTTGAAAAGTAGTTTATTTGTTTAATACGAATTTGTGTAAAAAGACACATCAAGATTGTTTACCTTTAGTTAACTACCTAAACGGATAGAGTATAGGGTCATTACCATTAGGTATGTATGGGATATTTGTTAGGTATAGGTCCTAAACTATATTTACCTAATGCTCGTGGAAGTAAGTAACATATTCCCTATGATCTGCTACGCGCGCGGACTACCCGCACAAGTTTAATATCCCTTTTGTTCAATTTTATTTTTGTGAAGAGAGCCGCAAGTTGCCCGCGCCTTGCTTGCTCCAGCTACTTTTTTTTTTAAGGATTGTAAGTCATCAAATGACTTCTTCCGCTCTGGGTGGGGCGTGTCAGACTCTTACTGACTAAAACCCATCCGGGTTCCTTCTAAAGCCTTTTGCGTTCCAGGGCAGCGGTAACTCTTTCGAACAAATTGCGCAACCCTGGCACTGGCAGGCTCTGGCCCTAGCGGGCCCCGTCTTCTATGCTGACATCTCTTTGAGGCGCGCGTGAAACACAACGCGCCATCGACTCGGGCCTGGTGGTGATCGGTCAGTGAGCCACCCAACGCTCGCCGTTTGCAGGCCCGCGCCTACGGTGCCCGGGAATCGCCTTGCGACTCCCGACGCCCGGGGCGTCTTCTCCTGTAGCAGCGTTTGGGGCGAAAGCCTTGCCTTACCCTCGCGCGGCCCGCCTACTCCTTCGCTAGCATTACTGCTTCGCAGAAGGAGGTGACCGCTTCCCAAGCCTCCTCGCTCCGGACCATTGAATCAACCAGAGCCGGACGCGAGAGGTCACCGCCGCCAATCGCCTCGACGAGGA
>NDFZ01005388.1:243780-363119 GCA_002192655.3 Mamestra configurata
CTACTCCTTGGGATAGTTAAAGTACGATATATCTTTATTTTTTCTAGTATTATTCATACACACAGTACAATAAACAACCATTATTAACAATAAAATACCACGTTTTACATTAAAATATCCAAACTTGCAACTAACAAAACAAACAACGTGCGTCGCACTGACCCTGAGATTGTCAACTGGCTCTGCAAGCGTAAACCGGTTTTTTCCAGTCTCGCTGCGTACGCGACAAGCGGCCAGTGGTCACACACACATGCCCCGCGTGCTTGTAGTAGTGCAATCGATTCGCGCGGTTGTTTGAAGCTTTGTCTCTGTTCCGTTTATCTACTCATGTGGTGCTAGGCCCTCAGTATGGACTCGTAAAAATCTAAAAGGGGTAGGTAAGTTTAATAACTGAAAACAATTCTCTCCGCGCGCGCGCCGTGTCGCTTAATCCTAATATCGCTCCTGTTTTTAAAATCGAAAATCGCGTTCCGTGTCCATTCTAAGGTTTGTGTATTGTTACTAGTTGTGCCCTAGTGTATTAAGTGCGTGTTTTGTAAGATTTTAAAGGTGTTTGTTTACTAATTTACTGTTAATTATTTAATTTCTCCAGCTTTCGGTAAGTACCCACATTTATTTTCTTAGTACTTGGGTATCGCGAAATAATTTAATCGCTCGTTTTTTTAGGTAGGTACTTACTATGTACTTTGTTACTTTGATGTAATTCGTCCACTTTCTGCGGGTCGATTAGAACCGTCCGACCTTTGCTCCGCATAAAACATTTTGAAAGGGACCTTAAATCCTGGAGTAATTCTGATTATAGTATTAGATTTAACAACGTACTCGTAAAAAGAAGAATCCATGTGTAACCTCGGGATGGTATTAAGGTGCGTTTACACGGACAATTTTTGAGCTATTATTGCTCGGCAACACGTATGGATCATTCTGGTGTAATATGCAGTTACTTCAATAAAATGTTGCAAACGTTTCGACAAAATTGTTTCTAATTTTGCCATATATTGCATACTAGCTGCGTTCCGCGGTGTTAGACGCGGTTTAAAAGTAGCCTATGTGTTAATCCAGGGTGTCAGCTTCCTGCATACCAAATTTTATCAAAATTAATCCAGCCGTTTGCGCGTGAAGAAGTAACAAACATACACACACACAAAACTTTCGCCTTTATAGTACCTATTAGTGCGATATTGCTCTCTCTGTGTTTTGTTTTTTTTTTAAACAAAATTACTCGTGTATTGCCTAGTTTCTTGAAGTTTCTCCATATCGCTCATGTAGTCATTGCAAAATATTTCGAAAAATTGACGCTTGCTGCCGTTGCCGTAAATTGCTTGATATTTTGTGACATTACAATCGAACTAGGGTTTCTCATTTCTCGACCTTTTTTATTTCCCGGAGCACGAGAATTCTCGACCACTACCTATATCCCGGGAATTCCCGGGTTGTCGAGAAATATGGAAATTTTAAAAATATGTGTGATTTAACAATAAAACTACGCTTTTTATGCAATAGGTATTCATCAACATTTATCAATCAACAACGTTTATTTTTGGTTTCATGTGACTTTAACTTAACTATAGAAAACTTTAATTAAGCGAAATAAACTCTAGCGAGATCATTTTATCATTATTTCTACAAACAATTTTAGGACTAAATAGTCTTTTTGTTAGGAAAAAACAAATAAAATATCTTCTAAAAACAATGTCATCATGTCACCACAATAAAACTTAGTACCTTACATACTAAATAATTTACTTTAGTCTCTGTCTGTACTACAAACTTTTCAATTATATAACATAAATAATTAATTAATAATAAGAATTTCTGCAGTTTAGATCTGGGAAATTTGCACCTCATTCTTTTATCCGGCCAAACTGGCCAGTGCCCGTATTGGTCCAACCTCACATCTTTTGGAGGAACATGTTGAGCTGGACCTTTCTTCTTTTTATCTTGAATGAGACATTCAATGTCACTTTTGCGCTTTGTACGGTTAATTTTCTTATATTTGCATAACGTTTCTGCTATGGCTATTCTAAATTCAGCTGAGTTGAGAGCTTTACTGGTTTACCCTTTGCAGCATTTATTCTTCGGTATAAAAGCCATGAATTACACATAGTCATGTCTAAAAATGACAAACCAACGTTTACTACGTAGTTTTATCCTATAGTGGCCCATCACACAATCTAGTAGATCGACACCACCCATATGTCGGATATATTCTGCTACGACAAAAGGACATTCAACAGAAATGTATTGCTTTTTAGATTTGTCCCACCTTCTCACTATAGATGTTGGGTGTTTTCCTGCGAAATTAGATGCTAGAGTGACAATTTTGTTATCTCTCCAAGCCACTACAGCCACATCAACGCCATTGCAGTTACCGACCTGTTCTTGAAGTACCGCGTGGTTCTTTTTTAAAAACTTTTCCATCTGCCAATTAGCAATTGGGAATTCGGTTTCTTCTTATATTTCCAAAAGCCAAAATATGATATTTGTCCTAGGCACACGATTAATTGTACTTGAAGCTGTAGAACTAGTACTAGGACAATCGATGGCTGAACTTGGATCCGTTGCAGTGCTACTGAGCTGAGTATTTATGGATGGAGTTTCTGGGGTGGTGGCAGCCTGAAATTCATTTTCCAACTCAGGTGGTTCCTCTGGGTCGTCATCATAACTTTCGTGCTTATTCGGCTGGGAGTTATATGTTGGATCGGCGACATCGTCATCGTCAAAAAAATCTAGGCTATCCTCGCTATCTTCCCATTTTTCTAATATACTTTTCAGGTCCCCTGAGTTGTCAAAGTAAGCAATTTACGATTCATTTTGAGCCTGAAAAAGAAATATCCAAAATTCAAATAAACGGCAAAAAAATCTAACACAAACGAGTAATGTTGCATTCATGAAACAAAACAAAATTTCAAAAAAAAAATCAAAAAGTACTTGAACTGGCAAAAACAAAATGTTGATTATTGAAATTCATCAACTTATCTTTTACTCATATCAATTTCAATAACAGAATTTCTCTATTTCACCAGTAAATCACTTTTCATAAAGACATTCAAAGAGAGCTAAGCCGGTTTGTACCTACACGTTCATCACTTCAATGCTAACGGAAATGTTGCTATCTAGTTAGCCGATTTGTAACTAAATCGTTAGAATGCTTTCTTGTCCACGTACAACACTGCGTAAAGTCGATCAATCGGGTTTTGATATAATTTTACGTCTGCTGGAATGGTGTGTTGCAGAAGTAGGTACAACATGGCTCCATAAAGGGTTAAAGCTAGCATTTAGCTACTAGCGTACCTATAGGACGGTTAGTAGGTACTTACTGAAGCCTTACCCGTAATTGCAGTAGGTACCTACGTATTAGTAGTCGATTTTGAGGTGCAGCGACGTGCTGCATTATATAACTCCGCTCGAAAGATCACGCACGGACCCAGACTTTTTACTCTAGATTGCTTAAACCACAGACAGACGTCTGCGTGGAACTTTTATCCGAATGTGCAATGTAGGTGGAAAAAACTCCACCAGTTCAAAACCCACCACCTCCACCAGTACTTTGCATCCGTTGGTGAGCGGCTGGATAGGGCATGGCTAGAGTTGGATCAATGTGTTGCCCAATTTCTCACAGATCATGGCAACTTTAAAGAGTTAATTATTTTCCTATATAAGCTTGTGGCTTCGCCTTTCTGTCAATGTTCTGCCGGTATATTGTGTCCACATCTCACCGTGTAAACTTAAACGGTGGAGTCTTTGCCAAACTGAACGCAAAAATGTGCTAAATAGTGTTCAGGTTAGGTACATCTGGCGTTTACTACACGTACTTACTTTGTAGAAACGTTCAAGCGATCTTGCCATACCTCCGCATATACTGGAATATATATAGGTCAGATGTACCTAACCTGAACACTATTTAGCATATTTTTGCGTTCAGTTTGGCAAAGACTCCACCGTTTAAGTTTACACGGTAAGATGTGGACACAATATACCGGCAGAACATTGTCAGAAAGGCGAAGCCACAAGCTTATATAGGAAAATAATTAACTCTTTAAAGTTGCCATGATCTGTGAGAAATTGGGCAACACATTGATCTAACTCTAGCCATGCCCTATCCAGCCGCTCACAAACGGATGCAAAGTACTGGTGGAGGTTATGTCCATATTACTGGAATCAAATGTAGCTCACAATTTAGGACCCATTCATACTTATTAGTGTAACATATAATCCGTGGTACTTGGCAACTGGGATTAACCCAGTTGCATATGTCTCCCGGTGCCTATTGGTCTAGCCTGTTCTGTCTTCTGTTGGATAAGAAAGGAAGAGGAAAATGGTTTTCTTTCTCCTCCGCTGTTTTTATCTGATTATAATATATCCAAGGCCGCGGTGACTCTTTCGAACAAATTCTGCAACCCTGACAGGCTCTGGCCCTAGCGGGCCCCATCTCCTATGCTGACATCTCTTCGAGGCGCGCGTGGAACACAACGCGCCATCGACCCGGGCGTGGTGGTGATCGGACAGCGAGCCACCCAACGCTCGCCGTCTTAGTCAAATGCCCTATATATTCTATAAAAGCCTTTTTTCTTCATAAAAGTTTATCGACCCAACACCTATTTGGCACGCGTGTTCAGCTCCTAATATATCAGTTTTGTAACTGAAAAATGCGAAGACTCCATAGTTCACGCATCATTATCCCCTGGGAGGGTAATGTGGCCTCGTACGATACTCCTAGATGTATGCGCATATTTAGCCGCGACCTCGTATGACTTACACCTTATCTTTTGCTATTTTTTTGTAGTTTTATTGATCTTTTGTTTGGCAGGTATGCTTTAGGGGTCAAAGCCTTTGACCCTTAGTTAAAGTGCATGGCGTGGAGACTTGCTTTAAAAAGTATGCCTCCGTTTTAGTCGGTTTAGGTTAGCCTCTGTAAAGTGTTTTGGCCTAACCAATCCTACGCTTAGGTACCTACTTATTATGTACCAAGAATCCAGGAAAAAAGTAAGTATGTGGAAGGTATGGTGCTTACGTTGGTGTATGAGAATCGATATACATCGATATATTGAAACTGTTTGCAACTCTTTCACGCAAAAACTACTGAACGGATTTTGATGAAACTTTGTAGTAGGTAGGTAGGTACCTAAGTACTATGCTTATGCATCAGAATAACACATGGGCTATAATCTACAGTGCAAAAATAGGAATAGCGAGTAGCCAAAATAAGGTTAGGTACCTACGTAATTTTACAAAATACGTCCGGAGTCCGGACTAATACATTAAAGCACTTATTACTAAGCACATAAATTTTGTAGCTCGGTCGTCTTCCTTGAGATTTCGTGTGACTCGGATATATTAACATCATTTACTTAATATGCGCATACATAAAGTTCTTTACGAGACAATATTTTCATGATAAAACACGGTAGAAAACTAAGTATACGGAAAATGGAGGCGAAAATATGTTCCTTAGATGAAAAACCTTCCTACGGTTGTCTTTGCTTAGGTTGAAATAGCATCGACCTGCCTAAAATAAATCTGTTGACTACTTCAAATATCTAGGTAGGTAGGTATCTATGATGGACAACTGTATGTACCTACAGTCAACAAAGCTATTTGGTATACAGGCAAAAATATTATTTTTTTCACTCAACTGCCAATATTATTTGTAATGATACGTACATTAGAAATAATATATGGTATTATAACTTTTTAAGCTTATGACGCACTTACGAATGTGGTGTACAATAATTGTCTACTCAGCACACTCACAACATTAACACACAGTTTAAAAGTAGTTGGAAGTTTGCTGCCTGCATACCAAATAGCTTTGTTGACTGTAGCTATCTACCTTCGTGCCTAGGTAGGTTGTTTGTGAAATGATGATGTAGGTAGGTACCTACGTAGTAGTTTTTTTTTAAGGATGGGAAATCATCAAATGACTTCTTCCGCTCTGGGTGGAGTGGAAGGGCGTGTCAGACTCTTACTAACTAAAACCCATTCGTGTTTCTTCTAAAGCCCTTTGCGTTCCAGGGCCGCGGTGACTCTTTTGAACAAATTTCGCAACCCTGGCTGGAAATTCCGCAAACCTGGAAGGAGGTAGGTACATAGTGGTACCCTGTACATTTCAACAAGGTGTTACCTACCTAATCGTTATTTGAAATAAGGTTAAGTATTCAGGATTTGTATCAAACGTACGTACCTATGTCAGAACTCGCCAGGCACAAAAGGAACCGCGTGTTTAAGAGCTTGCATTGTGAATCGCAGGTGAAACGGTTTTCGTGTTTCTGGATTGGACTCAATTATGTTACGTTTACACAGGCAATAAAAAAATACCGAAAAGCAATACTGGTAAATTGTGACGTCATGAAATATCAAGCAATTTACGGCAACGGCAGATTTGGCGAAATATTTTGCAATGACAACATTGAGCGATATGGAGAAACTCCAAGAAACTAGCTAATACGTGAGTAATTTAATTGAAATAAAAGGTTTTTTTTTTCTCACTTTTTAGTGGTTCACATGTGCTTACCCCTTTACAGCGTACCGGCGTGATGTTATGTTATGAACTGGTGAAAACAATAGACAGACATGAGATTCCAGCAATCCCAGTCCATTTGCTATCATTTATTGAGGAGTTCCGTTGCCTATCTCCGAAGTTCTTCATCAGATCTTCACCTAATTGAAATGGAACCACTCCGAGAAAGTACTCTTTCAAAAACTACCCAAATCGCTTCTAGTGTGCCTATAAAATTTGAAAAGTTATCTCTATTTCTCCAGGATCCCATTATCAGATCCTGACTTGATGATCATGGGACCACCTGGGAAGTATACACTTTCAAACAAAAAAAAAATCCAAATCGGTTCAGCCATCTTCGAGTAATCGGGGAACATACATAAAAAAAAATTAAAAAAAGGTTCCTACGAATTGAGAACCTCCTCCTTTTTTTGAAGTCGGTTAAAAATAAAACAAAAAGCAATGGAATAAAAAATTACGGCATTTTATTGAAGTTGCTCCACATTGCTCCACTAATTGCTTCACATTGATCTATGAGTGTTGCCGAGCAATATTGCTCAAAAAATTGTCCGTGTATACATACGATTACAGCTCTCAGAGGCAAACAAACAGTCATAACTAGAATACCTCAAAAACAAAAGAAACAAACTGCTATTCCCCGTTTGGATCAGAATTACCCTAATCCCCATCCAAAAACGGATCGAAGACACACGCACATTATTTTAATGGAGCTTTCCCCACAAAACGTAACAAAACAATTACCAGGCTATTTGTTATTCACCCATCTCCCCCAAAACATTTGTTTATTCAAGCCACTTGCACATACTGTCCAATACCTCGAACCCGGGAATCTAAACCACCCTAATACCTATCTATCACGCCTTCCCCAAATGGAATGCTTTCGGGATCGAATTTACGGGAGTACTCCATTACAAAGTGTAAACCCTAACGCGGCCGCAAGATATCGGCTCCTCAATTTTTGTAACACAAGGGTGCAGTCAAATTGCCGGCCGATAAGCATAGGGAAACCGTAGGGTTGGACGAAGGTTGATGGAGGTAAACGCGGATCTAAAACGGAGATAATATTGGCTCCCTAGCCGCGCAGCTCTATGTAGATAATGTATCACCAATTTTTAGGCCTGCATCACTCTTTCAGCCTTAGTACCTAACCGGGTTTAGTACTAGGACCTCTTTTAACAGTTTAACCCCTATTAAGGAGCAAATTCAAAATTCAAAAGTCATTTATTCAAATTAGGCTGAGTGCCAGCACTTTTTGAACGTCAAAGTTCTACATAAAGACAGTCCCCCAAAACGCCCGCCCGTCACCACTTCCTAGTGTTTTAGCTGGGAAGAAGAAGTGGCGCAACAAACTCCCCAGCAACACATCTGTCTGTTGAGTTATAAGAACTATCACTTATACAAAGATATGTAAGTAGTCAGTATTCTTACAAAGAAAACAATACAACAAAGGTAACACGTAAAAACATAAAACTTAATAATTCGCTACTTGTAAGCTAGCACACTCCATTATGCCAGCATAAACAGACAAACTCAAGCATAAAAACAATATCAAATCAAACTAAATAAGCCTCCAGACATGAAGGGTGTGCCCGCTTACACGTACAGAGGGTAGAATTTAATAAAAAGATCTGTGACTCGACGCCACAAGTGATAAACCAGGGCCATCAAAATTAAACATTAAGCATATAATCGTTATAACAATAGTAAAATCCATGGCTAACAAGACGACCTTTCACCACAAGCAGCACCCGTTCACGAGCATAACGCAAAGATCAGCCATTACCCCCCTCGCCATATTTGAGGGAAAGAGGTAACCCGACCCCCGACGCTACCGCAAGCAGTAAAATCTAAGGGAGCATGACGAACTTGCTGCCGGTTGCTCAGGATAGAATAAAATCATACAACTGTCGAAGTCACTAGTTAATCACATGTTGCAATACACTCATTATAAAACATTGTTATGAGAGTATCAAGTCAAAAAAAAAAAAAAAAAATAACAAATAATTGACCTCTACGGACATATAAATTAACAAATATATGAACTCATATGTCATAAGCTAACTATGAAAGAACATTAAAAACGAAGTATGTCTTGCGTTCAACACTGCGACCAACTATTATCATCGTCTAAATAATCATTGATTGAATAGTATGCCTTCGAACAAAGGTTAGATTTAACTTTAGCTTTAAACGAGTTAAAAGGCAGCTCAAGATAAGAAAGAGGTAGCTTATTGTAAAAACGGATACCGAGCCCCACAAATGAGCCTTGGACCCTTCGAAGACGATGGGATGGTGCATGTAATTTGTGCTTGTTTCTAGTGTTAAAGTTATGTATATCACTGGTTTTAGTGTATAAATGTATATTTTGCCTAATATATAATATGTTTGCAAAAATAAATTGAGATGCTACCGTGAGAATTCCAATATCTTTGAAAAGTTCTCTTAAGGAAACTCTTGACCCCAGCTGATATATTGCTCGAACAGCCCGTTTTTGTAACACAAATATATTTTGTATGTCTGCAGCTCTTCCCCATAATAGGATACCGTAAGACATAACGCTATGGAAATAACTAAAATAGACTAACCGAGCTGTGTAAACGTCAGTGTATTGTCTTACTTTCCTGACGGCGTAGGCAGCCGAGCTGAGCCTTCCTGACAGGCTTGATATATGCGGGCCCCATTGTAGTTTGGAATCAACAGTTATTCCCAAGAATACTGCTGAGTCCACAGTTTCAAGCATCTCTTTGTTTAAGATGATATTCGGTCCTAGATTATTAACATTAGGTAAGGCAAACTTGATACATTTTGTTTTCTTAGCATTGAGAACTAGGTTATTTGTCGTAAACCAATCCGTAACCATGGAGAGAGCACTGTTTACGTCATCAAAATCTTGTCTATTTCTATCTACTTTAAAGACAAGAGAGGTATCATCTGCAAAGAGAACTACATCACAGATACCCTTTAAGAAGAGCGTTGTAAAACTGAAGTGAGGTGAGGTTACGAGCTACGACACTACAACGTCTTTAATATATCTTCCCTATTAAATTCAGTTGTGTTTGTGTTTATACTTTGGCCTCAAAAATTCTTAATACAATATCATCTACAAGTCAAGTGCGAAGTTACTATAAGACAAAGTAGTCTGAATTACTGTCTCTACTGTACACTCGCACAGTAATCCACCAAACATCAATATTCTTTCACAGTTATTTTAAAAGTTACTTTTGATATTCGAAATATCATTCAGGGACTAATTGGCGGACCGGCCGTCGGATTGGAATTGAGTAAAATTTTATTACACTTTGGTGCTGAAACAATCATTCACAGATATATAGGTACTTACTTTTGGAAGGAAAAAATGATGTTATAAAAGCGAGCGCATGATGTGTTTTAATTAACTACTTCATTTTATACAATAATCTCATATGGACGATTGTGATGGGCTATTTCAGTTAGTAAAAAAGGACCAAACCACAAAAGTTTTTCAATTATGTAGTTAAATGCAGTCTGGTAAATGAAACCTGAAAATCCACAGGGTATTTTTATACCGTCAAACTTTGACTTTCACATGGGGGCGCAGCACTGCACAATAAAAGGAAAGAGACTAAAGGAGGCTCTGGTTGTTAGGGTCGCAATTATCGTGCAACAAACAGTGCCAGCCTAACAATGCGATTTGCTTATCAGGCTCCTTGTTGTAGAAACAGATTTAGATAAAAAGTTGCCTGTACTTCAGACTGTTTGTTGTAGATATGACTTTATGCTAGTGCTTTGAGGAAAATTCAGAAAACCAGGTAAGTAAGAGAGTTCGATTTAATAAAAAATATAATTGAAACCCTCACGTTCGACAAAAGAATTTTAGCTAACTGTACTGTGTGACGTGTTTCCACCAGAGATGTGCGAGGAAAATGAGTGGCGCTAGGATGCGTAAAGAAGCTGTGAAACGATGTGAGCGTTTCCACCAGAGATGTGCGACCAGAAACGTTGTGTGTTTTGTACGTACCAGAAACGGGGAAGAGCGAGGCTAGTTAAATAAAGCGATTCTATTAGTTCTTAACAAACACATCCCTCGCAACGCATTCCCGCACATCTCTAATGGAAACGCACCATAAGCATTTTTTTTTCAATTTATCATTTTGCATCCTAGAAGTGAACATGTCTCTACTTGTGTCACAGATATTCATGTGGGTGTCAACATTTCAAGTCAATGAGTCCAGTAGATTTGGAGCAAATTGGCCGTGATAGACGGACGGACAAACTCAAGTGACCCTATAAGGGTTCCGTTTTTTATTCGAAAAGAATAAACATCTGCGAACTTTTCAAGAAATATGCCTAGTCTGCTTTTTATATTTATATGTGCCCAGTCTAGACATGGCATCTGAGTACCCCAAACACAGTCATAACGGCAAATAAGAAACACATTAACACAAAAGGGGTTTGCCAAGTTAACCCACTTATTCCCATAAGTTGGTCTCTAGCGTAACCTAACTTATTGTCTGACTGCCTAACATATTACGAGTACGTGCCCGAATATCTAAATGCGTCGGGGGCATCGGTAAAGCAGTAAATTCTCATTACAGGTCTGAGCGCGGTGGGCCATCGAATGCTATGCTAATTTAACATACATCTCCCAGTCGGGCTGAACAAGGCGGTCGGATAGCGAACGTGAGCCGTACTCTGTGAAAAGTTACTACTAGTAGGTACCTACTAGATAATATGAAAGTCTGCTGCAATGTTTCGAAGTCATGAAAGGTTAGTAGCATACGTGTAAGGCCTTTTTTTGTAAGGCCTTTGCGTTCCAGGGCCGCGGTGACTCTTTCGAAGAAATTCTGCAACCCTGGGTGTGAGCTAAGGCCTACTAGCAGAGCAAGAGGTGTCTTATTAACTCCAAGTTAGGTGCTTATACGGGCCATTATGTATGAAATATTTTGTTTTTTACCTCGTATTAGCCGCTAAATCGAAGTTAAGCTTTCAGTGCAATTGTACCTCAATAGAATATCAAAGTCTATTGTCGGTGTTAAGACTCAAAACTTTGCTGTACGAACAAACACTTTCAGCTAGTGAAAATCAACTAACTGAAAGGGTGCCTCAAAAATCATTTATGCTTATAAATAAGGAATTTTCCGAAAGGCTTGACAGTATAATATTGGTAACATTTTAAAGAATAGGCATGTCTACTACATACCGATACCAATTTAGAAATTGTGCAGCACCGAAAAGTCATATGCACGCCCTTCGTAATAAAACCAAGACTATGTTCGCCTCTTTTCTAGAACTGGGTCCACGCCGAATCTGTCTGACGTAATAAAAGTCATAGCTAGAGGTAGACTACATTTTTTGAAAATCATGTCGTCGTGGATTCTGTGCCATGTGCCACTACGGATGAAATGCCAGGCTCGGAAGCTCGGGGCAAATAGCTGTGGGGGAAATATTTTTGATCCAAGCAGGAATTGTGACTATTTGCGTCAACCTACGGGGCAGGAGTACAACAATTTTCAGCTTATCAGAATGCGATGCTTTAGGTATGCTATGATTGGTTTATGATTCAAACATGGTTGTAAAATGTAGAGGAAGGTGGGGGGATACCGGAAATTTAAGATAAAAACACAATAAAAAAATCACTATGATATTTATTGGGATAATCAATATCACAAATGTTTTAGTATACTTTAGGCAGAACTTTGGCATAAAAATGTTTAAGATCAATCAACTACAGAGTAGAACAGTTTTAATTAAAAATTATGAATCCAAATCATTCACAGTTTTTGCATACAAAAAGTAATCATTCTTGTTTAGAGCAACCGATGCAACTTCGTGAGCTCATTAATTAGGACAGGCAGTGCATTGGTACCATTCATCTGTGGACTTTGTGTTTGAGTTTGACTGTAATTTTCGCCGCAAACCAAACTCTCCGAATCCTCAAGATTTTTCTTTATTCGTCGTTTTAACGATACCTTTTCTTTTTTATTTTAATTACTGATGACGTAGAACGCTTTTCAGCTAATTCGTTTTTAAATGGTGATTCAGTCATAATTTCGGCTTTTCCTCGACGCACAAATAACCGCAAGTTCTTTTTAAAATGAAAAATCAGCATGATATTTCGGTGACGTGATACAAAACGACGCGCGGACTCTGTATCTAACTAGTGATATCTGTAGTAAAAAAAGGAATAAAACAAACGCTCACAATACTTACATATAAAATCAATCGGGTTGAAACCGGATAGACGAAATCACCCCGTCTGCTTGTACCTCAGCCCACAGGTACCATTTTTGACATTGTACCTAATAACTAAAAGGTTATGTTTACACTCACAGCAAAAACAAATACCGATTTAAAAGCTTAAATATGTATTACTTCATATAAAATACAACTGTTTATGATAGCACATAGCTAAACTTAAATAGTAGATCGCCTACCTTTGTATTCAATTTTTCGTTCATCGACGCACGCGCTGAGATGTTACCGTCACCGCCATTTGCAACCGCTTTGAGCGTTTGCGCGTATTTTTCCACTAGCTAGATCGAGACAGCTGTAAGCAGAAAAATAAAATAGCAACTATCTGATTTCACCCCCTGTCCTGTTTCCCCCCTCATTCCCCTACTTGGGTAAATTTTCTTAACGGTCAAGGACTTTTTGATGTTGATCAATTTGTTAGTAGTTAGGTATATTATAGATTGCAAAGTCAGATAAATTAATATTTAATCACCTCAAGCTAACTTGCACACAAACGTCTAGGTGAGTACATGGATTCAACCTTATTGTAGTTTCAATTAACTGAAAACTGAGTTTTTAAAAGTGGTTTAATATTTATTTCCTAGACTATGACTGAAATGTGTTTTTCAATATTTTGTTTTTAATAACTAAGTAGCATAAGCTGTTACCGACTGAAGCACGTATACAGACGTAAAACTTCATTGAAACTGCATTTCCCATTTGCATTGCAAAATTTTCATTTTGCGCTAAACATAAAGTAACATGGAATGTGACGGTATCTTCTTTTATTACCACGCAGGTAGGTTCGGTAGAATGGGGATAGTTTTGAAAATAAATTCCGTACGGGATTCGCAACAAAGTTCAGTGCGGTAAATAGAAATGTAACAGAGTGCTGGTCAGGGGCGGATCCAGGATTGTCATGTGACCCTTGTCCCTTGACCCCGCTGAGGGTAAATTTTTAACAAAGTGAACCTTGAAAAGAACAAAACATTTTACTTTCATTAACGCTTAACTAGCCTCCTTGGATTAGGCACCTGTTACTCAATGATTTCGTTAGGTTGTAGAGTGCCAAAGATATCTCGGGCTTTTGGGGGAGACTTGAGCCCTTTAGCTCTCCCCCCCCTCTGGATCCGCCAGTGGAATACATCACATGAAGTAATTTGAACGTGGCTCGTGAGTGTCCGAGCGTTCTTGATCAATACGTGAACGCTGAACTGCGCTACAAATTAATTATCGGTGTTTAATAACGTGCTCGTGTTGAGTTTAATACTCGGTATTAATTGGAGCGGGTTACGACTTACGATTAATTATTAGGTTTATTTTTTTAATGAAAATGTATGGTTTTATCTAGGTAGGTAGTAGAGGTTTTTGTATATCACTACTACAATGTAGACGGATTTACTGCTACATGTCGTTTTCCACTTTCAGTAGTTGATTTAACCGTTAAAATGGAAAAAAAGATTTTTGAGTTTAGAACGTGTGACGTAAAACCCTACTTTGTTACCAGACTTCGACAGGTTTTCAAGCTGAAATAGAGTTTGACAAATTCTCAAATTCTAAATTCAGAAATCCCGGGATTGACTACTTAATCCCTAATTACGTTACCTAGATAACTATTCGCTACGAAACGAGCAAATAAGTTGAAAACTTTTCCAGCTCCCAACAAATATTTCTGAGAGACTCAGGTCACAAACAAACCTTGAAGGATAAAAGTATCATGCGATCTAATTGAATAGGTAATAAACAAAGTGTCTAAGTTTCCCGCCGCGCAATAAATAATAGATAAATTAAATGGCCGAGAGCCGGGCGAAACAGAATTAAAACTTTCCGGGAGGTTTCACGTAAATCACAGTTGGTTGATTTATATTTCACGCACCTTCGCAGCCTCACCGAGCATCGCCCGACCGGACTAGCGTGGAATTCTATGAGCGGACTCTGATATCGTGTGTGCTCTATTCTCTTGCGTTGCACTGTAGTGTCATGTTCGTCATAGTTCTATGGGAATCTCTATATGATATGCAAGTAAAAGCAAAGGATTTAACTACATGTAGTTAACTAGCAACATACCATTTTAAGTTCAAAGATGCGAGTGGAGAATTTAGAACCACTGAAACTTGCTGATTGCGACTTTAGAGCATTTGCAAGAATGATTTAAACGTCATCTCCGATTGAATCCAGGTTATATATTATGTATCTGGCTGAATTATTTTTTTTCTGCATTATGCTATGTATGTTTATGCTGTGCATGAATTTTAGAGTTTATCATACACGAATTACACACACACATTTTATTTAACTTTGTTTATGTTTATGTATTTATCTATGTATTTATATTTTTTTTTCTTCTCTCTATTTATTTTCTTTAAGTTGCACCTGCCATGTTGTCTCTGCACCACATTAAGGTCGACTGGTAGATAATGCCGAAGGCATTAAGTCCGCCTTTGTACATTGTTTTTACTAGTGCATAAAGTTTTGACAACAAGACATGGGCTGGCAGTGATGTGTTTTTTTTTTCAGTTTTTATTTATTTTAGTTATAATTTATTGTAGTTGATAAGTTTTGTAGTTTTTAGTGTTCTGTGCGTTTTTTCCGGCAGAATAAATTGATTTTCTTTCTTTTTTTTAATAAATAAATCGTCATAAAATAGACTGGAAGTTTTGTGAAACGAAAGATTTTTACATATCTATTTTGAAACAACTTAGAATAAATTGGACCTAGTTTTGCATAAAGCAGCCACATCGGGAAACTTTGTTTATTGAGTTTTTGATTATTTTATGTTTGAGCAATAAACAATCGAAGGACACCCATCGACAGAAAACGACAGTGCTTAAATCTCTGTTTGTATTTTTCCGAAATGGCTGCTTTATGCATAAGTAGGTCCAATGATTACATGTAACTTAACTACAGTAATCAAACTACATGAAGAATTTGATTGCTGCAATCTAGTAGTTATAATGACTGAATTTGAGTTCTAAGAACTTACATTTTGCAATTAAATAAACATGGAATGTGTTAATATATGTTTTGGAATCTGGCTGCATAAAAAAACTTCAGTTTATTTCACGTATGTATGTTTGTTTTCATGAATAATTAAATGCAACGATTGAAGTCGTAGATGTGTGTATTGACATGTAATCAACAAATCAAAATTACTCAGCAAACATCAACTTAATTCAAATTATTTGCGATAAAAAAATAAAAAAAATGTCGATTGGGTTAATCATTTAAATTAGCCTTTAGTTCTACACGTTTTTCGAACATTTCATCCGACAGCTAGTGGGATTTGGTGTGGTTTATCATAGTTGCGTATGAAAACAGTCTTTCCACTGGGGCCGAAGAAGGTTAAGGAGTATTGTATTTTATGAATACTTTTTTGACTACCTACCTAGCAAATGACAAGTTGGTACATGAACGACACGTGCGCGTGTCTGCTTTTTTAAATACGCAACAGCATTTTAAATGTGTAGTTATAAAAGTAATCTCTTAATCGTGATTGCAACTAAAATTAGTAGTTAGTAGTCAAAATGTTTAACTACATCTTACGATTATATCAAATTATTTGTAATCATAATTACTAACTACTATATGTAGTCGTAGTTAGTAATCAGTAGTTAGATTTTATATTGCCCAATACTGAAGTAGCCATATTCAACCTGTGGCCCACTAAGTTTTTCTGTGTGACCCTGTCGCTAGCCTATCTATCATATACATAGTACTACGAGTATTCAGCTATCACTCCTTGACGATGTGCTAAGTCTATTCAATTCTTTTTTTTCTTTTAATGGTGGGAAATCATCAAATGACTTCTTTCGCTCTAGGTGGAGCGGAAGGGCGTCTCAGACTTACTGACTAAAACCCATCCGTGTTCCTTCTAAAGCCCTTTGCGTTCCTGGACCACGGTGACTCTTTCGAACAAATTCCGCAACCCTGGCAGGAAGTCTATTCACTCCTGGCAATTCATTTTTGGCAATTTTAAAACTGTGAAGTTACAAATTCGAAATCTCATTCCAGCAGACGCTCTTAAGTAGAGGTTTATTTTCTGTAGGTTGTTGCAGCCCATTATGATAATAGTAGGAGCACTGTGTGGCCCAGGAAGAAAAAGTTGAGTATGGGGCAGTTGTAAATACGTGGATAATAGTGCCAACATCAGCTCTTCTATTAGAAGGTCTATTGGATGACAGTTCATAAACGTTATCCTTTCCATAAGTTTTTTGAAGTGAAAACTATAACACTATAACCCACAGCGCTAGTCGTATTTCGGACAGACGCTTCCCATATTAAATAGTTGAACTTAGATTAATTTAAGTTATCACTTTTGTCGGGCGTCCCGAGCCGCACACGTTTTTTTTATGGGAACTTCTTTTCCAATGCACTATAATAGAACCTTCATGAGAGACAACCCGCCTGTCAAGACGGGGCGATTATGGCAAATCCTCTATGTCCATCAGTGGACATCTGACGTCTGATATGATGATGATGATGACCCAAAACGACTGTCAAAGATGTTCAAATAACAGCCGGTACCAAAGACTGAACGTGCTTTCTGAGGCACGGAGGCGCCTTTTATTATTTACACACGAGTACTCAAACTCACACCAAACAAGACATTTTAGTTGAATAAGTTCAGAGCTCGCCTTTACTTTTCCCAAATCAATGCTATCGGTCTTGAAATGTTTCCTATTGGATGGTTGTGTATCCATGCGTGCTTCCGGAGATAGAGAGTCGCATTTAACACCTTCCTTCGTGCTTCGCGATGATCGTTTAACACATTCACTTTCCACCCTTTTACGCATATTTAACATGAAGCTAATTCTTAGGTCTTTTCACGAAAAACCTGTTTAGTTTTTGATCCAGAACGAAGTTATCCGAGGGAGGACCAGTGCGACTTTTATCAGTGGCGATACAAAAACTTAAAAATGTATGGTATTGACAAGAGTTATCAAAATGTCATGTGATCAATTTTATTTCACTATGATTTTTGATAATAATGATATTGATAGAGCCTCTAAACTTATTCAACAAAAAAATGGCTATTCTTTTACCCAAAATTAGTAGATATTGCCGGTATAGCTTCTTTTCTTATTGCCAAGTATAACAAAGTTCTTCAAAATTATGTTATTGATGAATGTTACATCAAAATCATCGTAATCATACATAACTAACATAACATACCAATGTAACATAAAGCTGTGTACAGAATACACAAATTTAGTTGATGTCAGTTTAGCCGTCTGAAGCGAGATGAACCCGTAACTCAGTGTACACAAGGGTTTATTTGTTCCATTTCGAACTGTAGCTAACTAATCGAGCCGGAGCTAAACTTCCGCTCTCTCTCTCTCTTCATGCTGTGTAAACTCTGCTGTTAAAAATATAGGATACGAAAAAGTTGTTATTAAATCGCGTGAAGCTCTATTTGCTTAAAATTTATTTTACCAGCATTCCATGCAGTACCTAACAGATTTTAAATTCCTAATTTCCGTGTTGTTTATAGTGTAACATTGTGCTGCGTACACACAACATTCACTCTGCCTATCCTGAGCCACCACGATACAGTTACCGTTGTGTTCTCCTATTATTTTATTCTTCATTGTATAATTTGTTTTTTCGTAATAATTATTTGTGTGTGTGTGAAAAAATAAAAAATATTCAATTGCATTTATGTGGTTACTTTTCACTTACCTACAAATGCATACGGCAAAATAACTCGACATGATTAAATTAAATGAACTTTGAATTAGTCTAAAGCACGGGGTAGGATAATACCATGGAGAAATTCATAAAGCTATGATTACCTATATTGTATAAAGGCGAAACACGTATCACTTTTATACAATGTATGCATACACAGCTTTATAGGTATCAACAATGTAAGTAAGTACTTACATATTTTGACTACTAACTTAAAACATTTTTTTCTACTAAACCTAACTACATACATATACAAAATTAAAATACACATAAGTTAAAATAGTAGATAATAATTCTACCTAGGCTACGTATTAATTACACAGCATTTATTCCACCCTAAGTGAAAATAACAAGTAAAAAAAAAGAGTCGTACCCATTTATTTGACCAGTACAGATTGTGTGGACTTTAAAAAAGACTGACCTCTGAGTTTGTTTCGGTGTTTCTTCTCAAGGTAGACAGCTAGGAAACACCGGCCTCATCTAGCTTAAAATGGCCAAAAAAGATTGAAGTGTAAAAGTGTTATGTTTAACCTACTTGCAAAATAAATATCATTTATCATTCATTAGTCACACTTAAGTATGAAAAGCATGATTCCAATGCTTTTCCAACTTAGGTATGACTAAATTTTTACTGTTACATCACTGAAATAGCCTTAGGAATTTTACCCTCGAATCTAGTGATGAGAAAATCGCTGAGTTTGCATAGAGTTGGGCCAGACATAATATTTCTAAGTGGGTTGAACATTCCCAGGCAAATCTGCCAGGTTTGAATATAAAATGAATGAAGGTTAAGTCACTTATGCAAATGGGAAAGTTCCGGGACTCTCCTTTGATATGGAGTTTTAGTTTTTCATAATAGAAATGGATACCTTTGACATACTCCGTTTTATGTTTTCTATTTTAGACAATTTAATTTAGACGACTTAAAGTTTTCACTTTTCAGCGTCTCCCTAACTAAAGTTTCAGCTTTGATGGTAGGTAATTAAGTTTGTAGAAAGATTTAGAATTTTTTAATATTAGATGTGTCCAGGGAGCTATGTACATTGTCTGCTAAGTTAAAATAATAAAGCTTGTAGGTATTTAAGTTACTTGTTTTCGAACTTTTCAAAGTAAACACTTTATTTTACGTAGGACATAAATTGAAAATTGGTTCTGAAATTCATTAACATTTTGATTCGTAGTAAATAGGTATCTGGCTACATACCTACCTAGTTCAAAGGTTAAATGTGATGAAGGGCTGTTATTTTAATTAAATTAAGTTTTCACAATTAGAATCATAATATTTATTAGTTTATTATTTAAGCATTTATATATATTATATTACTTATAATTTTCTACGATTTCAATTTCGACTACCACAGTAGTCTTTGTATTATATATATATATTCTCTTGTCTTGCCTGGTCACATTAATTCTGCTTATGTGCTACTACTATACACAATGTTTTAATAAATATATAATTAGATACCCAGACAAAAGGTATGCAGGAATCAAAATTTGATTACAGATCACCTACCGTCACACCAACGACAATCGATCCAAAACGCCGAACAAAGAATGTACTTATCGCATTTCCCGACAATACACCCAATTTCCTGCCTCCGCTTCATCGTGATTGCATAATTTTCTTTTATTTATCATCGTCTACGAAAAAAAGAAACAAGTGAGGCAGTGGCGAGCGCTTATTCAGCCACCATTAGTGAGCCCGCCCGGCGAGGAGCCGACAAGTCAATAAATCATTTCCCGGCATCGGCATCTCTTATCGATTCTATTGAATAGCGATTTATTCGCTCGACGCTTAATCGCCGCTTTTCAAATATGAGTAGGCTTTAGGCACCTAAGTAATATGTCTGGGAGAATAAAAGCCTGCTTGTAAGTCTGTCGGCTATTATATGCCTGAGCATGTGTTATTTAAACTTAAATCTAAACATAAATGAAGTTATTTTCTCACAATAAACTTTGTCTATGTATTTCCATCGACTAAGAACTGAGTATATTAAAATGTTTCATATCTTCATTTTGCTAGCCTCCTTAGGAATATATTTTACATAGGTATTTTATATTTATTAAAAAAAATACACTCTTGTACCAGACTTGAAATTACGTCTTTTAAAACACTTAAATAGAGAAGTTCAGGTTGATTACATTATTCTTTCATCAAGGGTGGAAAAAAATGTCTATTACTTACATTTTGCCAGCAAAAAAAAACATTGAAGTGCTGGAAAAATTCTTGTACTTTTTAAGCGAAATTAAGAGTAATTAACACCGTTCCTGAAAACGTGTATCTCATTTTTGAGGCTATTGAAATACCCCTAGATGATCTATTTTAGTAGGTAAGGACTAAAGTTTATCCAACTGTGTCCAGGTCCAGTAGTTATCTCAATTGCTGCGTCTGATGTGCAAAAATAAAGCTAGGAATGTTTAAGGGATGCACAGGAGTTTAACTTTCGTATTTCCATATTCAGCTTGACTTTTATTGCCCAATTCCGTTATCAGCACTTTCGGGCACACTACACCCGGGCGGTTAACCTTGTGACCCTGTGAAGTGGCTAATCTTCTTCCTACGACTTTTGCTCGTTTAGCATACCAATCACCAACTCGAGATTTTATCCTTAGGCGGCGTTTCCACTAACAAGCGACTTGCATGCAAGTTGAATTACATTGCGGAGCACAATCGAGCGATAAATCACATAATACCTCGATAACCCGCAATGTAACGCAAATAGCTCGCACAAATTACCTTAACCTACCGATCGTAAGAAATAAAAATAGATAGACATAGTGAAAGAGATGATTCGACGGGGGAAGTCACGACCCTCAGTGTCCCTCAGTAACGAGGAACACGACGTGAGAAGAGAAGTCCTCCTCCTCGCGTCGAACTGCGCCATCTTGATTATATGGATTGACAGCTCACCTTGTGATCACTTCACCCAAGCCTGCACTTCGACATGTTTACAAAATCGACCGGCTGGTTGAAGTTTCTTTAGTGTAAAACTGTTGTGTATCATTCCAATCAACTAACTCAACCTATCATTAATAGCCACAGGCCTCAGAAACTTGTCAACGTTTAGGGAAATCCTTTGACGGATTGCGACTGAGATGCGAAGGCGAACATTGCACCTACTTTAAAATGTTTGACTTCGTATATGTTTTCCAGTAACCTATAGATAAATACCTATTACCTAGTGTTTTTTTTTAACTTTTAATTTGATATATCATGCGGTGGATACAGTTGAAAAAACATTTTTTTTAATTGCCCCCCCAAAAAAATTACTGCATTTTCAAAATGTATTTTTTTTCGTTTTGGGTCAGAAAAGGTTATATGTGTAGGTACCAAATCTCAACTGAATCAGTCACGTGAATTCGAAGAAAATCGGCTGTGACAGACGGACAGACAAACAAACTGACAGACAGACAACCGAGTGATCCTATAAGGGTTCCGTTTTTCTATTCAGATTCTGAACTCTAGAAATTAGTAGAATTGGCTTTCAGATAGAAAACTAACCCACACGTCACATAAACAAGCATTTTCAACATAAAAGGAAAGTGAACTATTCAAAAACCATTAAAGTTTGTTGCGCTAGATGCGACTAGGGATTGTATTGGATATGCATAAGTTCTATATGGATGCCGCGCAGGCACGCTCCGGGGAGCGAGTTGCATTCGCAAGTAATATTTGAAATTTTACTACAAATGTTCCAGAATAGCGCTTCGAGCATATTTTGTTATTAGGTAGGATTTAGAACCTCAATATGCTTGGAAATTGTTCAGTCTAGTGATTTTGTAAGTTGTAATAAAACTTTGATCTCTTTTCTTCATAGTGATTTTTTTTGGCTTAGGTACTTATATAGGTACCGTTTTGTCTAGTTAAGTCTAATGTCTAATGTCTAATGTTTCTGCGAGCGACGTTAGTTTTCATCAAATAATTTAATTCTAAGAAAGTCTATGTAGGTACAAGTTTGTTTTACGTTACTTGGGTCTATCTAAAAGCCAGGATATTACTTTTCGCGGTTCCTATATTGACAAACGGATCGTTATAGTTATCAATAGTTGTTGATATTTCAGTAGGTAGCTTTCCTACAAATCGAAGCTCAATTCAAATCCACCAGCCATTGGAAAATATCGTACAAATCAAAATTAGGTAAGAACTCAGTTCCGTTCTGTATTTCAGTCCACGCTAACCAAGGCATAACTAACCAAAATCTGAATTTATTGCTTAACGTCGCAACAAAGAACGCCAATCGATCACCAAGTATCTATTAATCGGATCTTTGCCCGCATGTCTCGATACATAACGTTTTGCGGTGTGACAGAGGGTTTGCTACGTAAATAATCGCTCCACATTTATATCTGCTTTTACTTACTTTTGAGATGTGTTTTGCTGCCTACCACAATCGCGACTGCTGATCGGAAAAAATGTGGTGACTTTTCACATTAGCCATTGCATTCATAGATATTTCGCACTCATAAAAATAAACAAAAAAAATATATTTTAAAACATTGTGAGCCCCAGAAAGTTACAATATTACTTGTGTTGGGGCTGTTACGCTCTTCCCTAAGTAGGTGGCAGTACAATGTAATATATGAAGTACAAACAATATAAAATAAAAATCTTACAGCAGCTCTTGGTGTGTAGGGTGTGCATGTATGATGGTGTGATATGATGTGTGTGATATGGTGTGTATGATATGGTGTTTGTGTGTGTGTGGTGATTGAAGCTTATCCTGACCAATATCTTTTCTGTTTCTTCACACTCATTCTCTTGATAGATTGATTGATTACATGAGGATTAAGTAGTTTAATATTATTTACGTAAATATTTACAACTGTTTTCATAAATACATATTAATATAATAGTATTTTATTTTGATGCGGATGAATTTTTCAGATGTCAAAAAATTTATCCGCATTGCTGTCGACTAGAAGTGTGCCCAAAAGACTGGCGACATTGCCACGTTGTATGGCAATGTTTATCCTTTGTCCAAGATCAAAGCCAGCCCTTGGGTCACGTGAAGTATCAACTTACATAAGGATCGTTTTTGAAGCTAGGATAGCAAACAAGTAACCTTGGCTTGGCCTATACAAAAATGTGAATAGTTTTATAGTAACTGTATGAAAATTAGCACACTATTCTACCCAAAATTACTATAATGATTTTCTCGTGCACTATATTTCTGTATGTTGTCTATCTTCGGCGTTGTGGATGCCATCGCAGACTGTGGTGTCTAGCATCAACTGCTTTTGATGTAACCAACGCATCAGGCTCATGCATTTAGATCTGTTCCCGTCAACAATAGCTTTAAAAGATTATCACCTCTCTTTCTCCAAAAATCATCAATCATCAATGTGGCTAAAGTATTCCTAGCTTCTCCAGAGATGTCTCCGGAGAGTATGAGACTTGCCATCATAGGTGTGTACCTATGGTGGCAAGTCTCATACAGTTAAATCAGTAGTGGGTGCTACTAGCTCAAAAAATAGAACTGTATAATATTAAACTATCTTGGCCCACTTGCGCTGCTCCGCTTAGCACTGGGCTAACGGTGTAGTGCAGGGCTAACTTTTCAAATTTGCAGAATGGTCTTTTTGTGAGGCTAGTGAAATAACTAAAAATATAGTTTAAGTCAGGGCTAACTACGTTTTCATATAGATAAATATAAGACAATTCTGCAAATTTGTAAGGTTAGCCCTGGAGTACACTGTTGGCCCAGTGCTAAGCGGAGCAGCGCAAGTGGGCCTTTAGTTTACTAGTTACTAGCTAGAAATGAAGTTAGTTCAGTATACATGAAGCTTTAGGGTGAAGCCAAACGAGCGTTATTTTTAAATACGTTCGTTTGGCTTCAGGCTCCTCTGGCTTGAGGAACTAGCGACGTGTTTCCCGGGCGTATGAGCACTAACAGCTTTTAAACGTATCTCACGTAGGTAATACCAAACTCATCCGAAAATATCCCTAATGAAAGGCCCTTAAATAATTGTTACGTCACCACATAGTTATATATTCGTTCGTTTAAACTACCAATATAATCTGAACAATAAACAAACATGCTAACTGGATTAACTCTGTCTAATCCAATATGCGTGGTGGTGGCACTTGGTATTATATTTTAACCACATATTGGAACGTGATGTGGGAATAAATTATACAATTGGGTAACAATGTCTGCATAGTTTATTACCATACCTAATAAACATTTTCAGCCTTAGTTACAAAAACTTCTGTTTCTGTGTTCTGTTCGGTATGGTGTCGGACGTAAAAGAATAGCACCATCCCATCACTTCACGTGGGTGTCGTAAGAGGTGACTAAGGGACTCACCAGGTATGGGCAGGAGCATTCTGTATGCATTGCAACAGCTACACTGCTATCGCCAACCCGCCTGCCAAGCGTGGCGATTTTATATAACAAGGTTCGATTTTTTTTAAAATAAAGCTCATACTTTTTATTTTAGACAGTATTTTGTTTGACACAAATAGTAAGTTCCGATACCTAGTACTTATTCGTGGCATATTTCAATGGTCAACAGGAGATATACCACTGTTTGGTTATTATTAATAATTTTCAATTAATCACACTAACCGTAACATTAATACCAATTTATAAAATGTATTTAACTTCCAGAGTCAAATTTTATCTCTACTCCACTTAAAATAACTTAAAATACACTCTCATTACCCGTTCCTTTTACGTAAAAATAATTAAACTCGCAAAAGCTTTACTGCATCTCATTTTCACCGTTTACGAAAATTAAACGTTCCGTCGCATTATTCGACTACGAGCATTATTAAATTCCATATGTATCATCGCGTACCGGATTATATTAAAAAATTTAATTCGTTCATAATTTTTTGCTTTATTACATTCACTTTGCTGTCAGGCATTACACGGGGCGGTATTAATACTGGTCCGATTTTCATTTTCGCAGCGTCGTCGTGGGGTGTCGCGACAAAATTGCTTTACAATATAATTACTGAGTACTATTGTTCAGAAATCCGCTGGCTGGGCTTCGATTTACATTCGGGACGAGACGAAATTCGTACAAATTGTTCGAGTAGTTTCATTACTGATGAAATTGTGCCATTTCCTGCTGCATTCTGGGAATTCAAGTTATAGTATTTAAAAGATTTTTTTTTTTTTCTAGCTTCATAATCGGCTCGGAAATCCTTACCACTAACTTGATCCACAATAATTTCTGGTCAGTCAATAATCTAGTGGTCAATTACTAATTTTGATTTTAAAATCCAACAAATAGAAATTGACAATATAATTGCAAAAAAGTATTTCTGTCATCATAAAATCTGCCGTATCTCAATATCGTGGTGACTCGGTTCCATAAACTAAATCGTAACACCGAGTGAAAGTGTGTTCTATTCTACAAACACCAAAGTGTAGTCGTCGTGAAATCCATAAAATCCGATTATGCAAATGTGAGATCTAGACAATTACCATATATATTCGCACACTGTCGCCAAATAAATAGGTATTACCATAACGTGCATTATTTAAGACGAACTAACACCCGTTTGTCTTGTGATCTGAACTGTGAATAAACTGCTCTTCTGTACTTATATACTGTGCTAGCTTTTGCCCGCGACTTCGTACGCGCATATCCCGTTTTTTTCCCGTTCCTGTTGGAATTTCGGGAAATCCTCTCTTAGAGCTCCCCTAAACTCCCCAAGGAACCAACATGCCAAATTTACTTATATTTGCTTATACAGATAATATATATAATACTAATAAAATACATATATATATGCTAAAATAATTAACTAATAAATATGATATATAATACCGACCGGGTATTTGATTTTGGGTGGTATATTTGGGAGAGAGTAGCTCGTAGTTAAATAATAACATCCGTATGGTTCGATCTTTGAGATTAAGCAGAGCTTCCTGAGGTCGGCCCGTGGATAGGTGGCAATCCATTACACACAAAGAGGTTCCTCCACACCTCGAAAAGCACGCTAAGCCATGTCCCGGCTCTCATTTGTAGATATTTAACAGTCGTTACGTATAGTCAGAGCCAAAAGATCTGACATCAGTCTTCTATTTATTACCCAGTTGTTGAAGTCAGTCGCTCCATGTAATAAACTGCTGCTCAGCTACATCCGGGTAGACTCGAAGCCGACCCCAATATAGTTGGGAAAAGGCTAGGCTGAATAAATGAATGAACAGGCGTTCAAGTATTGCGAAGTTCCTCTACCCATCCTCATTTATATCGTATGCGCATATCCCGTTTTTTTCCCGTTTATGTAGGAATTTCGCGAAATCGTCTCTTAGTGCACCCCTACACTCCCCAAGGAACCAACATGCCAAATTTCAGCTTTCTACACCAGTAGTTTCGGCTGTGCGTTGTCTGTCAGTCACTCAGTCAGTCAGTAACGTAGAATTTTATATATTAGAATGAACTCAAGATGGGTTTCATCCCTCCTGTAGATCAGCCATATATGAGGTTGAGTTAAGATGTAGATGTGATAAAGAAAAATACAGTTTGGTTTCACTAAAGATCTTTATTTCTTATAATACAAATAACGTTATTTACAATATGTTTAATACATTATCGTTACAATATCTTAACCTAATAGTATTTTACACAGTACTATGTCATCACTGCTACTTTATGGTTTAGTTCAAAAACATTTCTGGGTACTTATTTTATGGAATCAACTTAGAAGACGAAAGTGTGTTTCATTCATATTTTTACATTTTACGTATGAGGCTAGATGTCAATAAAACTGTTATTCCTAAAACTCGCGTTTGATTTGTCACGTTTTTGAATTTTACTTTTTCAATCTACTTCGAGTTGGAAGCTTAATTTTCTTTATTAAGTCCATATTTAATACAGGGTTTTCTAAAACTTGTTAGTAGGTACCAAATAATTTATAATATTGCGGTCACAAAATAATACTAAGCGAATGTTGATGTAAAGAAGTGCTAAAATTGTAGGATAATTACAACAGAAATAAGTTTAAATGAGACCTACATTATTTGTGTAGTTTTTAATGCAGAGATATAACAATAGAACTGGTTTATTGTTCTAGAACAGTAATTGTGGATAGAAAGTGATATAGAGGACGATGACGTCAAAAGATCGTGAACCTAGAATTTAAAGAATATTCTTATAGACGGAAGCGGAGAGTAACAATCGTCTGCCTCAAGTTTTAAATATGTTAGTATTCAAGCAAAATGTAAAAGAAAAGGAAAATATTATAAAGTTATTATTTATTTACAAAAAAAAAACTAATAAACAACCATTGGCACTACATGAATAACAAGTTCCTTAGTTGTACATCTCGGTGAAGGATTTGGTTTCAATAATAAATCGATCGTTGCATCAACTACTTATTTATTCATATTTAAACCTAATATAATTTGTATCAATTGTATATACACGGCACATATTTTGTTAAATATAACAACACTATTCAAACGAAAAATACGTCAGTGCTTTTAAATATTTACACAATACTTATTAAAATAAAATAAGGTACTTCAAACCATTTTAAAACAGAGTTATACACAAACATAAAAAGACAATTTTGTTTTGAATGAGCACTTAAAACTTTATCTTCTAGGCAGTAGATACAATAGAATTTATCTCGAGAATATATATTTTTAAAGATGAAATTGTCTACGATTCATCATCTAGTTTAGCTAGACGTGAACGTAATTTCAAATGCAAGTCATTTCATTGCCATTCAAAGCAAAATTATCATGCCCTCGAATAAATCGCTAAAATTCATTTGCTAATTATTGTTTAAATAATTAACAGTTTCACTTCTATATTAAATCACTTTTCGCTTTCTGTACACTAGTACATCGTACCAATCACGTCAATCGTTGCTACAATCACAAGCCTTGGGAGCGCTTGCATACAAGCTCCCAATCAGGAATGTCCGTGTAGCCGCATACCGATCGGGTTTGTCTAGTTTATTCCAGCTAGAACGTAAAGTTCGTGTATTGTGCTAATGTTTGATGCGTTATAAGTGTGCTAGTATGTCGATTTCTGAAGGTGGCTGTGAGTGTGTGTCGTTGAGCGCTGTGGAACCTGACACGGTGACGATGACGGGCTGTGAGTCTGTGTGCACTATTGTGACGAGGTGTTCGTCTGGGTCTTTCTCCTGTTCGGGTTTGGGTAAAGCTTCGATGGTGTTGTCGCCATACTTGAGGTCTATGGGCGTGATGGTGGGCAGGTTGTCGGTGACAGCGACCGGGGGGTCTGCACGGGGGGCGCGGTACGACGGCGGCCCGCTGTACTCGGAGCCGCACCACGCTGCGCCCGTTGATCCTCTGCTGGGAACATGGAAACAATAATTGAAAAGCGTTTAAAAATCATCGAATCCTAAAATCTATTCGATTTTGACCAACTGACTAGTAGTAGACCCGGTGTGTTTCGTATAGTTTCAGCTCTACTCAATATAATTAAATTCCAACACACGGTAACTTTCTGGATTCCAACTGACTTTTGCACATAAACCCTATTCTCAGATTCAAACCATTCGTTTCTATTTCCTCTACCATTTTAAAACAAACATAAAACAATGTGCTTTACCGTCCACAACGGACGTTCGTATTTGATAACACTTCGAGATATTTTCGTTCCAATAAGGAAAGGCATTTGAAGACGAAACAATCTGGCGATAGGTTACATGCGATGCAATGAATGCGATTGTATTGACTTTGCTCGTACCTGACTAGACTGGCTGAATTTGATCTGTAGGTCGGCGGAGGCGACACGGCGGGCGCACTTCTGTCTAACAGAAGTAACCTGGAAATAAAAATAGTGGTCAGTTTGAGAGGACATTGCACAATTGTTATTGGCTTGTCTTTTAGCCAAACTGATAGGTATACCACCAATCAGTTTGGTTACTTGTAGGTATCAAAATAAGCGTAGGCCTTCAATATGTTTTCCCTAAATTGCAGTACTTTGTGGGTTTGGGTCTTCCGTATACGCAGAGGAGTTCTTGTGCTAAGCACTTCTTAAAATAAGTAATGAAAGATCTTAAAACTTATTTCATAAAGAATAATTAAATTGTCTCTTCATGATCATGTCTTGGTTTGTGAATTTCGCTACAGAAAACATTAGGTAAACCTATTCAACGTAAGACGGCTAAAAGTAAAATTCAATCACAATTTCCAACTTTCTCTATATAGGTAATTTTCCTTTTAGCTTTTCATTTCTAGAAGCTTTTTATTTTGCTTTATTCTAAAATAGGCTACAACTTCGCGGAAAGGTCAAACTACTTGCCAACTTTTATACACGTGTAATTTCAATCTATTTTAGGGAAAAATTAAATGGAAAACAGAAGTTATGATTGATTACTGAGTGGGAAAAAAGTTTTCGTATCGCGAGTCATGGTTACCGCCCTTCAGCATCAGGACACCAGTTGGTTAAATAAAAGCCAGCGTTAGATAATCCAAAGAAACTTAGCTACAAACCTTATCCTCTACCCAAGCATTAAAACCTTACATTTGGCCATTCAGTACACCAGCTCTTAGTTGCAAAAGAGGAAGAAAATGTCTACAAACCTAAATCTATATTCTTGCATTGAGGCCTGACAGCTGACAGGTCTTAAAGCGGAGTTTGGACTGCCTTCAAAGTTTCTTCTATTTTGCCGTCTAGGACACCAGACCTCGTTGCTACGGAAATTAAAGGGAGAATATTGATACATACCTTACAGTTTGTGTCATAGAATAGAAGACCAGGTTTTGTGACCAGAGGCCGTACTATGACGTGTCAATGCCATCACGACTCCATTGTGGGAAAGGGATAGCGCTACTTGTCCCGTACAGCTACGTCCCTTTCTGACACTGGGACAAAGATGGCTTTCACGTGTCATAGTACAGCCCCAAGCCTAAACAGTATGGGGATATGTTAACACCAACCTGAGTCTATATTCTTGCATTGAGGCTTGATAGGTGGGGGGTGGCGGCCTGTAGTGGAACTCTGGATAGAGCATGGCCGCGTAGGGATGGTGCGGTCGCGCGTAGCTCGGAGGCAGGCGAGGCACGAGGCGCCTGCACGAGGCACGGCGCAGACCTAACAAGGCGCAAGGAGCATCACGCGCTCCCAGCCGCCACGCCAGCCCCGCTGCTGTTACTAACACTACTCCAATACCTGGGAACAAAGAATAAGTGGCATGAATATCACTGGTGTAGGAAGGACGTTTGATCAGGCAGACATCAGGATCAGGCAATGCTGGAAAATGTTACACTGTTGAGCAGATATTTTGTGTGATGTAGCGTTATTGTGATCGGTGACTATTAAGGTCTTCTTAATTAGACATTTAAACTATATAAAACATGATCATAGGTAGGTCCTTTAATATACGAAAACGGTTGTGTCTTTTCAATCTAGGTTTGAGTGCAATTTAATCTTTGCCGATTCGTGCACATATCCGTAATCCGTAGATCATGTAATAAGTTGTAAACTTATAATGCTTTCATAAAGATTAAGCATTATTTAGGTTTTAGCTGTTAGCGTTATATAAAGTCCCATTAAAATAGAAGGACACATTTTTAGGAATCATTTAGACCACCACGATAAGGACAATAGTTACAAAAAATAATAAGAAAAACGCATTAGATACTTACAAGAAAAAATATTGGCGGAAACGGAAATACAATAAAAATGTTGGTTACCCAATGCATAAACAAATCCATGTTTTTGTTTTCTCATAATTCTGATACTACAAAATGTCAAAATAAAATCACTTTAATCAGTGTTTTTTTTGCTTGGATGGTAGTGTATTGTCCATCTATTTTAATAGGACCTTATATAAGTTTACTAAATAATTCTACAGCAAGCAAGCA
The DNA here is from genome assembly GCA_002192655.3 of Mamestra configurata. Lineage (NCBI taxonomy): Eukaryota > Metazoa > Arthropoda > Insecta > Lepidoptera > Noctuidae > Mamestra > Mamestra configurata. Next base: position 275,005 of record NDFZ01005388.1, read on the forward strand.
ATTAATAATTTGCATAGATAGTTTAAAATCTATGTCGCGAGGACTACTTATACATTTATTCGAAACGGTTCTGACACTAGTGTTAAAAACAGTGCCGAAACATAGCCAGGAATTGCCTTAGCCACTTCCTAATTGTCGATTGTTTGAAGATTTAAAATATCCTTGACATAATCAGATAACATTTAATTTCATTTTTATGATACTCAGAGTTTATGTGAGAATTTTGGAAAAAAAAAATTTTAGCAACACCAATTTCCAATGCTGCGTTCTTATGCAAATTATCCGTCAAGTGGTAGCTTAGCTATTGTATACAGCAGCAGAGTTGTAGATATCTGTATAATAATGACCAATGTTGAGGTTGACAACTAAGGCAGCTGATGGCCGAGAGTCAACATCTTAATATGTTGTAGTTCACCGTGTAGCTAGGTATCGAAAAATCTTGAATGGAATTTAAGGACCAATGATGATAATGGGAGAATGTCCAATTCTCAAAATACCCAGAAGTTTTTTACATCCACTTCTCAGACTGCCAATTGAAAATTTATATTATAAGGGCTGATATTACCTAATTTACAGACCGTAGGTAACTAAAAAATGCTAATCAAAATCAACCACACGTGACATAAACATGCTGATAATACCAATAAATGGGTGCCAGATGCCACCCTAAAATTGAGTATTAAAGACATGATAGCTGTCAAAAATTAGCCACAGATAATAACAACAACTGACGCCGCAGCAACTGTTGTTAATTACTTTCGTGCTCGCGATCACGAACAATGTGTTACGGAGTAATCCGGGGCTTGCCACTGACTTTGTACGTGGGGTTTCATTAATTTTAACGAACAATAAGGCAGACTTAACGAAGGAGCAATAACGAAATTGAAAAATGGTAGACAATTCAATAATCGATAATTTAATATGTAGTCTATTTTAGAGCTTTCTTTTTTGAAAAGTGTTACAAAAGAATATTGAAAACAAAAGCTACACGTTTAATTTTAAATTCGACATTCGAATCATAAGTCTATGCTGCCAGCCCTTTTAAAATAACTGCCACGAGTTCCAATTCCAACAGGATGTATCACTATTAATTTAGTCAGCGGTGGTCGATAAGCGCCTTATGCTATAACAGTGCAGATGCGTGAAGTTTCGCCGATGGACGGCGTTGAGTGACGCGTACAAATTGCCCCGTCGGCACAACAATAGATTGGTTGCCTGTAACAATATCATCTGTCCCTAACGCTAATGAAAATCCAATTAATTCCACTCTAAAACTCATTAGAAGTTTAATTGAAAACTCCAGCGGCACTGTGAATGATGTAATGAGATTTCGGACAGACTTGTTATTGTCACATGCATAGCGAATAACAAATGAGCCACCGCAGATTGTTTCACGGTTAATTACGTGGGTTATGTCGCCGTGTGAAACCGTTTCGGTCATATTTATGAATATTAGAACGTGGACATTAAATTTTATGCACATCTGCAGGCACGGATGAATCTCGCCAGCTTTCGTTTGGCCGGTTCGCTCATCGGACCGGATAATTTTAATCAGCTATGAAGAAAAAACGCTTAAGCATGAAATGAGTTCTGAACTGTTAAACGATCAAAGACTTTGATTATAAGAGGTTTTGTTCAAATCAGCGAATAAAACGGTGAAGTGATATTTTATAATATTTGAAGACATAATAGACAGTGAACTTATATGGGTATCGAATCGATCGTCATCGACCTATCATTGGCAGATCTTCGCATCTTATTGTCCTAAATTTAGATGGATTGTATATTTGATTAATTTTCCCTGTCCTGTAGGTAGTCATCATCAATCTCTAATCTTCCTTTGATGGATCGAATTTCTTTACTCTTCTAACATAAGAAAAGTCATTTTTGTGGATAACACTAGGAACAAGCCCGCCTCACTATTTCCAGAAACTACAACTCCTGAAAGCCAGAATAAGCATGGCAACTACCAGAAAAGCGCCGAGGCAATGAAGCTCGACGAGTCCCGATGAAATTAACTGTATTGGATCTCACATAAAAAGAACAGCAGACCACGGAATTTCCAATTTTTAAAAGAAGTATCTTACCTATCATGAGTAGGAGTAATGTGAGCGGGGCCCGAGGGTGTGGCCGGAGGGCCCCCAGCACGGCACCGGCGGCCACCAGGCAGGCCCCCACCACGCCCAGGAACAGCACGCACAGCCGCAGCGGGGGCCGGCCACAGCAGGACTTGGGTGCGTTCCCTTCGCCTTCGGAGCAGGCGTAGGCCGCGCCTCGACCTGATCTGGAAGTAACAAAAATAACATATGAATATCGAGTCTCAGTGGAATCATCAGATTCTGAAGTGAAGTTATAGAGGGGGGCAGAGTATAGAGGCGAGCGGAACAGGGTGTAAAGTCCCGTAAGCCTCCATTGAAAGAGGTGGGCAACTGCCCGATGCTTGTTGTCAGTCTGCCCGTTAAGATGTCCAAATCGCGAGGAGAACAGTGTACAATCGTATGTGGCGGTATACCGATGCTTTTAAATGATCCTAGCGATAGGCTTGTAACGTTGAGTCCTTATGAAGATTTGGTACCAGCTGAGATAGGTTTGCTGACTAATCAAATACCGTCAATGAAAAGTCACTCGTCGCCAGAAGAGATTCTAAAATGAGATCGTTAAGATAGATTACTCTAGGTAAATTAGGATTTGGTATGAACCAAAGTAGAGAATCGGTCTTTGATCAAACACGGCCGTAGACTAACTTTGAGTTTATCATGCTGCTATTTCAGAGAATCTCCATTTAGATTTTACTATTAGCATGTTATTATTTATTTATTTATTTATTTAACAGTTTATGTACACACATTTAACAAACAAATAAGAAGAAGGGAACAGAAAAACAGGTACAAAGGTGATGGTGGTTATTATTGTGATACAGAAATATTCTGCATCTACTATTCATCCTTATGTCAACGATATGATATGTACTATTTTCATATTGCATGTAGTATTTAAATTTAATGCGCTGTTATGTAACGGATTAATACCGGAAAATTGTATGAGGTACTACTGAATAGTCACTCCAATCCTTTGGAAATTACCAGCATATTAATGATAGGTATTCATGTTGAGTTGTTAAGGGTTCCATTTCAAAAGAAAGCGAGGGAATACCATTGTAATGATAGCTTCATAACGTGAAGCACTGAAGCCCCATCCACGCCGGGGCGTATAAACTTTTTACAACAAAACCGCTCATTTATATTATATGTACTGCAAAAAGTCACATTAAATAGTACCGTGCATATTCAGACCCTTTTTTACGAGCTTTCCGTTTATTTCAGCTAAAAAGTTGCCAAATCAGGGCAGCTGAGCCATAATTCTTATGGAAAAAGTGGTTTTACATGCGTAGCGGTTGCCATAAAAATTAATTACGGGGAAACTTGGTTTTTCGTAATGGCAGCGAGGTGAGGTGACATTTAATCTTTCTAAAATTTTAAATTTAACTATGCCGTCAAAGTAACTTTCGAATAAAGTGGAAAACATTCGCTAAGAAAATACATTTCCCGTTTTATGGCATCGCCATCGTGAATTTTAAGAGACTGAACTAGTGATGAAATCTTGACGAGGCAACTTTATTGTGGGCGTAGGCTGGTAGATAAAAATTCCTACTCCGCCTAATCCGTAATTTTGACTTTTTCGTGGCTTCATTTTGTTCCATGTATTAGATTTTTTTCAAAAGAGCAATTTTTGTTGCTTTCCAGAAATAACGACCAGCAAATGCCTAATTTTTCGATAGACATTAGTGTAGAAGTTGCAGTAAGTGTGATAAAATAAAAATTGTTTAATAATTATCGAAAGACGAGGTAAAAGTAAAAAATTAATCACTTTTATCGGTGATTATTAATAATGTAACCTTAGTACCGATAAATGTAAGGGTGCCCAGGAAGTCCCAATACTGAACAAATAACATCGACTTTTCTTTTATTTTATTACTTTTACCGACGAGAGGCCGGCTAAAACTAATGAATTTCTATTTTATGTTCACATTGATCAAATCGTGAGGATTAATAATGTTCGATAATTATTAATATTTTTTCAATTAATCACACTTACCGTACCCAGAGACATTACATTTGTATTTTCTCGATAAATAAGTTTTCTTGAAAAAGTTTTGCCGCTGTAAAAAAACTCCTTTAATACCAGTTTTTTCGAATGGTAGCTATCACTGCGAAAACTTGATTTAATTTATAAACTTAACCAAGTTAAAAAACGCAAGGATGGCAAAAAAATAAACCTGATTTTTGGTCCTCCATGGTTGATTGTTGCTCTCATAATTAAAATTATGGAAGTGCCTGATTCTCTTTTTCGGGCTTTTTTAATAACGATAATGCACTTTAATTTTAAATACTGAGAGAAAACTCTTATTGACAAAAGACACTCTTACAATACAATACCGTGTACCTGAACTCTCTATTTCCTACATACGGCACTTGTCCACTAAGTTATCTCCCTCATCGATGGCTAATCTCTCCTTATCCCCTTAACCGAAATACTATGCTAACAAACAAAGAATACGCAATTTGTAGGTTTCTCTAATAGTCAATTATGTGACAGTTTCAGTATCTAATTAAAATTGACTGCGACTTGAGTTCTTAATCCATACTCATATTATATAAATGTGAAAGTAACTCAGTCTGTCCGCTACCTTTTCACGTCTTAACGGCTGAAGGGATTTGGATGAAACTCGGCACACGAATAGACCATATCCCGAAATAGGAAATTTACGCGGGCGAAGCCGCTGGCAGGAGCTAGTAAGTAATAACACTCTTCCAATAAAAAATATGACAATTGGCGAAGATATCGCTGTACAAACATACAAAAAAAAAACCTTCAGCCGAATTGAGAACCTTCTCCTTTTTTGAAATAGGGACACAAATATTATATCTTAAAGTCATATTCCGTGCACCGATTAAATAAGAAATCTTAAGAACTGCTTGATACGCAAAGTAAAACAAAAGAAGCGCAATATCAAAGGCAAACAATCTGAGGGTAAGCTACTTACACATTGATATTGTTGCGGCTTGCACGAGGTACGAGGTCTGTTCCGCCTCGCTTCTAAATAACCCTATTATTGCTCATTCAACGTTTGTGCAGCCTTTATCTTCTAGTTAACGCTGCGACGAGCCGTGTTCGAATTATGTCTAGTGTTGTGCAAGTGTTTTCGGAAATGCACTAAACAGCGGTAACGTTTCTACTAAACAGTGGTAACGCTCCTACTAAATAGTGGTACAATTCGGCGAAATATAGCGCAGATATACGTAGGCTTGAGCTTTTGTTGAATGGTGTCCGTTGGCGGAACTAATTCAGCGTTTCTGGTTAGTACTTTGATGAGTATGATTTCACCGTGGGATGAGTTATGCTTTAAGCTCTTTCTTTCAATAATTCGTTAGAAGTTATCTAATGCAACGATTTTGGTCAATGCAATTTTTTTATGCTACAATATGATGAGTAGTGGACCACTACTAACGGAGTTTTTTTTTTCATCAAACCATCTAATTAAAAAAATGTCCCAAACTAAGTTTTATACTTAGTCATTTTAGCTAAGAGACTCCATTTTTCCGCTAGACATTGGATTGGCACGCCCAGCCCGCTGCCCCGTCAACTCGGTTCTCTTCCAACAATTTGAATGACTTCAACAGTTTCTGGAAGACCTCGATAGAAACATCCTCATTTCGTGTATTTATACCAGAGGTCTATGCACGTGTAATGTGCCTGCCCAGCCCACCGTCACTCAAGCAGGTGGCCGAAAGGTTCTGGAGTGGTGACCGCGTATCGATAAACGTGGCATTGGAATACCCCCAAAAGCGGACCGATGACCTGGTGAAGGCCGCAGAAATCCGCTGGATGCGTGACGCACAGGACTAATCGACATTTTGGTATGGCGTATGGCCAGCAGTGGAGGTCTTTCGGCCCAAATAATGATGAAGCCAAATCTAAGTAAAGACCGTAGTTTAGTGTCTCATTAGCTGGTAACATCACTAAATAGTGCGGGTCGTCATGAGCGCGGTAACTGGCTCGCGTCGCTCTGCATTATGCATGCGCGTAACAGCCGTGTTCTCACATGATATGAGGCTTACTGACTCTATACCACCATTAAACCTGTGACGACTTACTATCTAGGTCTTCCCATTACTAATTAGATTGGGCTTTTTATTATAACTTTCGACTAAGAGTTTAAAGCATGCAATTCGTTTGGAAAAGTACTTTCATGGGAATGTTTTTTTTTTCAGTTACGGTTTTGCACTGTCTAATTAAAACTTTGGATTGGTTTTCAATTACGTGACTATTATTAGTGCGATATAGATAGAATACGTTACGTGGTTTTTTAATCTTTTCAAATCGTTGATTTCCTACCAGGCTGTGATCTGATCTGATCTGATCTGTCGATTAGGGCATTTAGGCGTGTAAATTGCACTGTAAGTAGGTGCCTACTCGAAATGCGGGTTCTCCACCAGTTAGGCCTAGGTTGAACAGTTAAACACGGTTACGCAGCCCTTTATACGCTAATGGACTTTTTATGTTTGCTGACATTTTTCAACACTACGTACTTTTTACTTTTTTTTTAAGCTCCCCCAGTAACTCGACATCATAAATTAATTCGGAGCTCTTCCCCTATATTCGTGCTCTGCTATCTAAGCGGCTACTTAATTTGCTCATGGTAATTCTTTCGAAAGCATGTCCATCTTTACATTATGACTTCGCATCAACTCTAAATCCATCTTTTGTGCGTACGTTCATATTAACGACCGCCATTGAGAGCGATCACAGCTGAATGCACACGAGTTTGTCGACCCCACGTCGTCTGACCCCTAAAGGAAGAGGGTTCTTATAATGTTAATAGCTAATAGTGGCGCACATACAGATAAAACTTCACTTTTATCTCTGTCACGCTTCACAAACGAACTTTTGAACCCATTCATACATTAACCAGTCGTGACGCCTATTGATCCGTAGTCAAATAGGCATTAATTACTATTGAACAAAAAACAACCGGGGCCAACAGAAGCCCACGAAAAGCCAACATCAGTATTCAGTCGGCGTGATTTGACTTACTTAAGAATGGAAAGCCGAGCTGTCAAAGGCAAAACATTTTATCTTTTCCAAAGCAGTGATTCTAATAGATCCGTATCTCAAGTGTAAAAGCAATAAGACTGGGACGCTCTCATTGGTTAAATTTCGTATAAAGCAAGCGGTGCGATAGTTGTCAGGCGGTACGGTCTACGGACGTTTTGATAAATTACTATTGGTACAATAACATTCATTCCATTGCTGGCGCGGATCTCTTCTGTTTTTTAATTCGACGAGTCATCGTCGACCTCGCCGCTAAGTTCGACGAAAAACACGTTTTCCATTTCTACTTGACTGGATAAGACCTTTCATAACATCCGAGTTTTTATTGAAGCTCACGGATGTATTATAATAAATTATGGTATATTTCAGGCTCATTTTCCTATCGGGGTCGTTTATCCGCCGATAGCATCGGAGTAGTGGGATGAAATGAAAAAGTTCGCGTGCCAGATGAGATAGGTTGTAACATGGCAATACAATAAAGTGCATCGAATGACGCCATGTGTGCCGGAGATCGGCGCGATAAGCGGGGAAGAGATGACTCACTAGTTTATGTCCGTTGTAATAGCCCTCGCCACGCGATCCGGGAATACTCGTTGTAGTACTGTAATTATGTGCGGAGTTTTATCACTTTTACAACCTTTATGTGCTCGGAAAATGTTGTTACGGTTTTGAAATGTCGCAACTCACAATACACTGACTGCTTTTTAATATGCGCTTTCATAATAATTTGACCTGACTTCCCATTATGTTGTGTTGGTACGCGACTATTATGAGTATACATTCAGTCAGATGTTACGCGTTCTGCAAATTAATAATGCTACACCGTTTTATTAGCAAAGGACGAAAGACTCATTAAGTCAGCTAGGTTCTTGCGCTCATTATTGTCTCACGTTTTCAAGATTACATCAAGTTACGCAGTAGCAGTAAGGACAACGCAGATTAACATTGTCTTGTACTTAAGCCACATTAGGCCTCGAACACTTACTGACATAATTCCTCCGGCAGACACGGCGCTGAGTGTGTTATGCGCATATAAACCCGCATCTCGTCTCGAGTGGTGTGCTTCGGAGCGCGAAATTTATGTCGTTAATAAGGGCTAGGAGGGTTAATTAGCTGATTTATGTTGCCCATATTGCGGTACGCACTCCGGATTATGACCCTCTGGCATTGACAGTTTAATAGCCTCTCCATATAACACGGCTATGAGTCGTCACGGACGGCAATTACGATGAACAAAGATTCGGCAGTGATGCGTGACGAACCGGGATAGATTTGAAGAGATTTCTTGATTGAACGAGTAAGTGGGCGTTTGAAAAAGTGTTGGTTTTTTTTTTAAGTAAGACCTACTAGATAACAACTTTTGCTGTCCACGGATTAAGTAAGACGAATTGCGGAGAAACTGTGATGATCGCTGTGGACTACAGAGCTTGTAATAGAAGCTACATGCGCAATTAACTTGTTAGCTAAATATCCGTAGCATTTATTTAAAAGAAATATGTACAATCTACATCCTCTCTGAATTTGTTTCAAGAATGAATAGAAGTGGTTTTAAAATGAAAACACAGGTGATTTTTGTCAAAATATATATAAAATATGAGCCTCGCGGCATCGTAACGTAACTTGCACTAATAACAATTAAGATCTCCTTGTACAGTGTACGACTGACACCAAAACAAGATTAAAAGCGAGGGAATTGTCCAAATAAAATCGCGTCGTTTCTCCTAAGAGCAAATATAACGTATTTGCGGTGTGACGTGACGCGACGCGGGACGTCAAGCAAGTAATACCACGATATGATCGCCTTGCGTGCCATAAAAATGGCAATTTTGTGAACAAGCTGCCGTGGCCCCTCGGTACAACCAGCCTGGATGCGCCACGCTCTATCAACCTTGGAACGTTGGTATGGAACCTAATCATCGCTCTCGTTGGCATACGTCGTGCTGGATATGACATCGTTTTTTTGTCCTTTAATGTTAGAATTTTTTTTGACACGCGTTTTTCTGTAGTTTCCATAGAATGATATCGAGAGAGATAAAATTAGCGCTATTTATACAATGTTATCTTAAAAGCAGCACAGTTAATGCCAAAAGCTCCGATAAGCATTTAAAGACTTTTGTAACACACTAGCGATTTTCCTACTTCTTTTTTGAAGTGAAAACTTCTTTAGGCGCGTTAAGCACTTTTTGAACAAAAATCATGGAACTCGCGTCATCATCTCTGAACTCTTTGGGTGAACAAATATCATGGACCTCGCATCATCGTCACCGAACGCTTTAGCTTTCGCTTAGTTTTCACTCTTATCGGCAGTCCCCAAAGATTGCCCCGTATGTTTTTTTTTTGGAAAGTCTTGGTATTGACGATAGAACAACCCAAACGTTCAAAGCAATAAGGTTACCCGACCAAATTTCCAAATCCATTCCTATCACTCCTGGCAACCCTAGAACCACACTAGTGCAACCCGTACCTAGCGTACGGTCGGGCGGCTATCGCGACGTCTGTCATGCCCACATCCTGTGGGCGCGGTGCCCCGCCAAGCGTGCCTAGCTCAAACATATCGCACCCTGCCGCCAGCTATTTGACATTTGATTCGCCTTCGATATTGCAACACTTCGCTAGTCTATCCGGTAAGCTTTGAAGTAAATGGTAGGTTTGGAGGAATGGTACTGTCTGCTTTTCGTTTGCATAGTTGTAGATGACTATTTTAGTGTCTTTTTTTCTAGTTTCACTATTTATAAACGATTTTAATCTTGACTAAAATAAAATCGGCTTTTCGAAAAAACTTTATATTGCCTTTAGAAGATTCGCAATAGTATTTAAGATTGACCTGACCATATTTGAGAACTCTCGGAGGCTTTAAATTAAATATCGAAAGAGCTGAGAGATCATCATTTTTATCATAAAATGATGATCTCTCAGCTCTTGAATCACTTACTAAAGACACAAAAACTAAGTTTCACAAAACCATCTATCGTTAAAGACATCGCTTTTTAACACCGAACAAAAAATCCATCAAGCTACTCACACAGTCACATCCCTAGTCCACAGCTATTCATGTAGCTATTGCGTTTCACTAGCCCCACTCACACAGAGCAAATACCAACACAAAGTAGGCTTCGATTTACCGATTACACGTGTACAGGGTCTCTGGCTCCGTGCATCGCATCGCCGATGATATTCAATAGAATTACCGAGAATGGTCCCTTTGTGAAAACCTAGCACCGGCGGAACAGATAGGGTACTCTACTCCACTATCTCGAATTCTCGGCAGATGGGCTCTGAGCCTCTGATCTAGTTTACACATCGTGTAGCTGTGTACGGTTGACTTTTGTATGGCAGAGCATTTCTTTATTGAACGTCACGCTTGCTAAATAAAATAACGTTGCAGATGGCAGCAAATAAAGGCATCCTTTATTGTTTTTTTACAACATAAACACGTTTCAAATCGTAAGCAACTAAAAGCAGGCAGAAGAAAAAACAACAGTGAAAAAAAACTAACAATACGCCATCCACATTTGCACAGTGTAACGGATCCAATACTAGTTGTTTAAAAAGGTTACTCATCAAATTCATATATTCCTAAAATGCTTTAAAACTGAAGTGAAGCTTTTCGTTTATGAGACTTTTCGTTTCATTGAAGCCGATATTAATGAGAAAAGTGCTTAATATTATAATACGATGAAACGTCCATATTTTATAGAAAACGATCACGTTTTATTACTGGCTAATTAAACCGGAGGGGATATTAAGTGTGTAGGTTGTTAAAATGAGTGATGAGCGATTAAACACCGTGCTGTCGAATTGCAAATATACGTGTAATATAACCAGATTAACGCACATTAAGCCAGATTACTGAACAAGTAGCGGCTGAAAATTTGCTAGGGATAATAATAATTAGGTAATCTAGCCTTGTTTATTTGTTTCAATACTGTAGTACATAGATGGCACTGTTAATATAACTATATGGTAACCCATTCCCTTTGTTCAATACACAAAGCGTCATGATAAGCCAGGGATTTGATCAAATAGAACTGATTGACAACAGAAGTATTATACGGGTTAAGGCAGGAAAAAAGTGGTTTAAAGGTGCCGCTATTCGGTGAAAATATTCAAACTAGAGAAAGTCCTACCCACCAACTCAACGAATGTCAAGCCAATGACAACAAAATAATGCCCCTGGCTTCGCTCTCGTGGCTAAAGAACACCCGACGATACAATAGCTTTCTAACAGCGAAAAAAAAAACGTAATCGCATAACTACTTGCTTACCTTTTACAAACATACAAACAAATCAAATCAAAATACTAGTTCACACGGCCTTTAGCAAGTTGGTACACAGTAGTCCCCGAAGCAAACTTTTTGTCCCAGTTGTAATACTGGGTGTACACGGAAGAGGAAGCCTAAGATCACGACTAACTCGGACGCTTCGTTCACACGCGTGGTCGCACTATTAGCAACGAGTCATTTGTACCGTCACTGGATGTAAAACCATCTTAATTGATCCCGTGACTTCCTTGGTTACATACATTCCTGATTTGTTTCTGATGTTATGTGTGACTTTGAAGTACCATTTGATTTGCTATTGGGAAATATCTTGTATTGTAATCTTCTAAGGGTGTAGCATAAGATGAGGCTTTTTTTCATTTTATTTTTTTTTATGGATGGGAAATCACCAAATGACTTCTTCCGCTCTGGGTGGAGCGAAAGGGCGGGTCAGACTCTTACTGACTAAAACCTATCCGTGTTCCTTCTAAAGCCCTTTGCGTTCCAGGGTCGCGGTGATAAGATGAGGCTTGGAGAGTGATCGAAGCAAGATTGAGGTGGGCAAGCATGAATTTAGGTACGATGGCTGGAAGAGGAAGATAGTTCGAAGACTTATGAAACGTTGCATGTACTGTGTGAAAGATTATAGAGTTAGGAAGGGGTGACAAAACTCCTGAGATGACGACTGACGAATAATCCTGAAGTATGTAAGAAAACATACTGCGCCGGCTCCAAATAAATTGAGATATTTAAGGACAAGAGAATGATGATGATAAAATGTATCTTCTCTTCTCTAAGAAGTATATTTTTTTTTAGATTGGAACTAAAACTTTTGTCGTTGTTTGTCCACTTTTGTGCTCTATTGTACCTTTTTGTACTATACAAAAAAGTAGGTATTAGTTTAGTTACAAAAACAATGTGCGACATGTTAATTTTACCGCACGAAAATTTGCAGCTTTTTCAATTCAAATATGCACACAATATTCAAATCGATAGTTCATGCAAAACAAATATCTATAGAACAATGAACTGTTATTTATGATTTCACTGTTACACGTTCCGCTCCAGAGAGTTTATTTATTATTTTATAATAGGCCACTAGTTTTATTGTGCCCTATTCGCTTTATTCTCCTATATCGAACAGTAATAATATTTGTTAGAATGTGCCACTAACATTGTTATTGACCATAAATGGCAGCAAGTGAATTGAAAGTGTTTATTTAGCTGAAAGCTGAGACGTTGTAGCTGAAAACTTTTTACGAGGTTACAAATATATAAAATAATTTACAAATTTAAAGTTTTTTGCAAAAGACTAGGCGTCTTTTGCAAAGAAAAGGCAATGAAATCATGAATGTGATGATGGAACTCTAATAAGTGCTTAAACCTTTTTTCTTTCAGAACTAGTGATGAAACCAAAACTCAACAATGTACCTTTACGAAAGATTATCTATATAACAATTACGAACAGCAAGCACAGTAGCTCCCGTCTGGTTTTCACAGCCTTTTAGGAAACTAAATATACCAGAGCTCTTCAGTTGTACAATCTAAATACTCAGTCCTCAGACATTCTTGTTTCCCGATACCACAACACAGTTAAGCTGGTTTTATGAGTAGGAAGTAACACCTACATACATAAGATTAGCCGCTATGTACCAACAGTTATCGTCAAGCAATGACCAGCCGCCGTGATTAATAATTAATACTCATCTTTGTTTTGCTTTCTCAGTAAATATTTACTCATAACAAACCACATTTTATTGTGGTTACTGATGATTGTCGAGTAATTCGAAGAAAATACGACAGGCGACATCGACAGTATGAGTCGTCCATGACAAGGTTTACGTGGCAATCCCTCGGAAATAAATTGGGGCCACGATAAGCGTTCCCTTTGACGAGCCTCGTACGGATTAGGATGTGAAAAATGATAGCTTAGGTACGCAATGACGGGTACAGTGCGAACATTTTGTGATGGGTACGATAATAGGTGTGTGACAGGCCTGTCGTCTTCGAGCTCTTATGTTTTACTCCCTTAGGTAACCCTGGGGAGATCAACACACTCAAGGTTGTTGGTCTTATGTCTTATGTATGGAGAGGATATACCTAAGTTCCTATTCTGAGCCTTCAATTCGGTTACCGTCGCTTTTTCATACCGGAAAATTACCAATCCTTTGTTATTTTCAATTACATAGTCACCTATGGGTCAACAAAAAGTGCCAGTTAGGGTGACAAATTAATAACAAAAGATTTTTATTTACGCGGCGCGAATATTGTAACCCTTTTTAGCTTTTACGCCCGATCGTACCTAAATAAAAATACAAAGCCAGGCTAAATCACGCGCCGGCCGTGTGCCTATTTGGCCAAATCCACCCAAAACGTGAGTGGATGTATGCTGGGGTGACACATGTCAAAATTTCGCAATTTAGAGCTCTTTTCACAATGTTTATTGTTATGTTAAAGTATCAGCTTGTATTTTAATACAATCATATTTCATGATTCAGTTGTTTTGTTTTGAGTTATACAGGGTCTTTTGTTTTGGTTATTTGTAAAGTATTTATGGTAATTGAAGGACCTGACGTCTATTACTCATAATAGACGTCAGGTCCTTCAATTAATCGGTTCAAACTGGTCTTTGATCTGATCGTAGGATTAACAAAATTTTATTAAAATCAGTAACAACAATAAATATTTTATTCTATTCACTACAAACTTTAATATTACAGTTTAAGCCAAATTTTACCCCTTTATTCACGACAGTCTCACAAGGTGGACCGATGACCTAGTGAGGGTCACGGTTAGCCGATGGATGCGAGACAGGACCGGTCGTTGTGGCGACACTTGGGGAGGCCTATGTCCAGCAGCGGCTGATATGATGATGCTAATGATGATTTACGACAGTTTTTTTCGTCTTGTTTAACACCTAATACTCGTACAATACCTAGAATCATTTTCCGCGATTCATTCTCGTACATCATACCCTACACAGAAACATACGCTCATCTAGTTTTATTCCAAGAAAGCAACAATACCGTCAGTCTCGTTTCCCGAACGCACGTCGGTAACTAAGTTGAGTAAAATATCTTGTAAACAGACTAGATGGATGTAGGTAGAGCATGTGTTTCATCTCGACTTGGGGTTCGCGTACAATTAGTCACAGGATGTTTACATGCCCGATTGTTTACCTCTTCAGTTGGCGTTACGTATGGCAAAATCACTTTAGGACAAAACTGTTGCTTCACTATCTTTATCAGTGCAGCCTACTTTAGCTTCACAAATTTAACAGCCATTTAAACCATACGACAAATCCACAAACACTTCTTTAAACACCCTTACAGGGATTGTTGACTTTTGACCTACATCAATCACCTCGCTTTTGGCCAATAATAATTTTATTATGGTAACATTGCATTTAAGACACTGCACCCCAATTCATTTTAAGAAACCCACGAATAAGGTTTTTCACCCTTCATGCCCGACTACGGCATAGCCAAAAGAGGTTATAATTTGAGCAGTCTATTTATTTTGCATACGCTATAAATAGCAATTGTTTACTGCCCACGGTCCATGGTTTATTAACTCATATCGCATTAATGCAGGTTGATCCCGCCAATCGATTGCCTCGATAATGCAGTTACATTCACTGTCAGCGATGATTGGACGATATCCAAATTAGCATCGACCGATGCCATTAACTGAACTAATGATAAAATGTTTATGCAAATTGAAAATTTAACCTCAAACATATATTTGGTAGCTTGAATATTGTATCGAATAAAGTGCTTGAGTGGTTCTATTTTCAATGGAAAAGGAGGGAAATGCATTTGAATATCTTACGGAAAATATTCGCTATTGATGGGAATATTTGTTTTCTGCTCAATACACCGTGCTAGTATCACTAGGGATTCATTTTACAAACATCTCGTTGGCTTTACGAGTTTATCTCGCCTTGTCTTCCTTCCGTTACTGTAGGTATTGATTCAAACTTGATAGGTTCATGATAAATCAAATGCAGTTTTGAAATGAAAGCTTTGCTTTTTATTCGTGTTTGTATAATTAGGTACTAAAATTAAATTTAATAAATAAGAAAACTAAGATCTATCGAATAATGTAAGATGTTGATATTACACGAGAGGGTAACTACTGCAGTCAGAAAAAGTCTGAGCTTTTTTTTCTGGTGGCCTGAGCCATCAATGATCATCTTAACTGATATTCTGTAAGTCAAAGAACTTATTGGGGCCAATGGAACTGTTATCTTTAAACAGAACATTGACATTGCCACAGGGAAAACAAAAAGTAAAAGAAACAATGTTAATAATTCTCCTAATAGTAATAACATTGCGAACGTTGTCTACCCGTATCATTTGCTAACATTTTATTAAGGTATCGTGTGCGTTCGAGTGGTTCAGGTAGCATCTTTTATATTAGCTGTCTTTGTGGGCGTAGATGACAACAAAAAAAAGGTGTATGTACCTCCGATGCCTTTCAAATCGAACCCGAGGGTTGCGTTCTATTGGGATCCTTTAGGGATGCGCACTCGGCCCCCGCGGTTGGTTTTTGTACGAATTTACAAGCATTACCCAGCTGCTGAATGAACAGAACCAGATGTGTCCACAAGATTTATTATGTTCACAAAATCACGGTTACAGAATATTTATTGTCTGTTTACGTTGTCCAAAGTTGGAGGGCATGCAAGAGACGACACAATAACGTGCTTCAACGAAAATACGTTAAAACTTTTAATAATATTCGTATGATTTTACACCCGCGTATTCTGTGCCCGCGTCGGAAAACAAAGAATGACGCCGAAAGCATTATGATAATAAGGTTTGTAATCGATATCCGACGCGTAATGTAAACAGATGAGTTGTAAAATGGGGAAAAAGGAAGGAACGGTTTATAGGCAGTTAAAAGTAAGTAAATTACATTTCGATGGACGGTCGCAGTCCTTAGTCCGTATAACTGTCGGGGAATTGACGTACCCTCGTCCTCGATCTAATGCCGGGCTGAGTGGAAACAGTTCCGAAGTTCGGCCACTCAGACACGTTTGATTGAGACCATGGGTGCACACCGACGCGCGACGTTTATGACACCAAACTCTAAAAACGTGCACAACATACATTTTATGGAGCATACGAAAACTTGGCAAGGAAATAGTGTTTACAGGAGTTTTATACGTCGCTAACACGTGCGGCAGTTACTCGGTAGTAGCAACGGACGGTACCGTTTTCCACTTTGAGTTATAATGGTTTTCATGTAAAACTGCAAGAGTATTTTAGGTTGGTGAAGTTTAATCGTGGTCAACCATTTATCCACATAAATATCTGACTATGTATGTAGTTGACTGGAAAAAATACATGGATTACAGATTAAATCTTACCTTAAACACCTGCAACATTGATTTTATTTTGAAGATAGTCATCATTTAGAATAGAGCTTAGCGAAATTGAGCAATCGCTTAAATTAAATTATTCCAAATTATCAAGCAGCTTAGAATCTCAGTGATAGAAATAACAAAGTTCATTGGAATTCATACTACGTTTGACATCCCCAATTTTCGTGAAGCGAATTGTGACAATGTCCCGAAATGGAAGGTATTTAAAGTGCGTCGGGAGAAATGGGAGAATCAACATCGTCGGAAGCTCGGGTGTCGTCGGGCTAGTCGGATATTCGCGGCTCTCGATTCAATTTGGCATAACGCTTCGGGGTGATGAAAAATTTCCCTTCCAAATTATGAATTTGATACCACCGTCACGCACTTCATCAATTTAATTACGACTAAGAATTTGTTTTGCGTCTTATTAAATGCGTCTCCTCGCTTCTCAGTCATGAATAATGAAAGTCGAGAAAATAGCTTTTCGAAACTGTATTAGACAGGTAAGAAGGATTTTCAACCATTCTGATAAATTCCAGTTTAAAATAGAGATGGATAGTGATGTCAGCGAGAACGAACTCAGAGAATGATTCAAAGCGCCGATGACAAGAGACTAATTGGTGCGGCAGAGCCGAGATCACACTCTATAGTGCTGATCGACGAATTTAGAACAAAAGGGTGACAAAGTCGTCTCATTAACCAAACCGTGACCGTAATTAAGAGATTGCATTGAATTAACTGTTATGTTTAACTTAGTAGAAAAAGATACCGAGACGTTTATTCACTTCCAGGCAGATAGGATCATAAAATGTTAACAAGTGGTTTAATTTGTTATTCCAAAAAGAAAGTGAAACGAGATATGAATACAAATGAGCTGTTGAATTAAATAAAACAATTAATGCGACAGGCTCCGAGGTGGCCTCGATTCTTGAGTAGCTAGCTTGAGGTCATAGTCCGTGTTTGTGGTCACTCTAGTCTCGCGAGGAGGAAAACGAACGACGACTCGAAGCGTTCAGCAAAACGATATCAGGAGCCCGAGGGATTATCGGTATGCTATTAATCATCCTGCTAGGTATTGACGCTCTATGCGGGCACTAGACGGGTTCCCAGTCTGTAATCCTGCCGTGCCGAGGATTATACTAGCGGTGCCGTTATACCCCAAGCTAAAACCCACACAATCCTCCAGAGGCTACCTTCTTTGCCAAATTGAAAAATCTTGTGTTGTTTTTGTCCAAGGACGGGAGCGTTGGGGACGTTGCGCTGGGCTGGTTTTATGTTTGTTAGCTCACTGTGCCGGTTTATCATTATTTATATATGTGACAATATTAACTTGGCTACTTTTTTGCCAAATATTATTATTATTTATTTATTTATTCATACATTATAACACCTTTACAGATACATCCAAGGCAATGTTATAACTTAGGTACATATAATAAAATACATCAGATACCTTAATCATTATTTATATGGCCAGACCTATTATTTATATGTACCTAGTAGTAAATTTTAATGCTGCCCCGATCGACGTCATTCTGTCAACGCCGGTTTTCGCTGAAAACCAGCGCTGTGGCTCTGTCTCGCACACGAGTCCCAGCATTATGCTGAGCGATAGCCGTTTTGCGCGAATGTGACGCATATCTTAACAACTTGCATAACTTTTGTAATTGACTTCTTTTTTTTTTTGGCATGCGTCATGCTTGTCGCAAATATACTATTTTTCTTTCTTTCTTCTTTCAAATATGACTTTTGGAACTGAAACGTGAGCGTGGTCGCTCATAATGGGCCTCATCAGAAGGCTTAAAGTCACCAAAAGGTCAATGGAGAGGGCAATGCTCGGAGTTTCCTTGCGTGATCGAATCAGGAATGACGATATCCGCAAGAGAACAAAGGTTACCGACATAGCCCGAAGGATCGCCAAGAAGTGGCACTGGGCAGGGCATATTGCTCGCAGAACAGATGGTCGATGGTGCCGAAAAGTTCTGGAGTGGCGACCGCGTACCGGAAGACGCAGCGTTGGAAGGCCTCCTACAATCCCCCAAAAGCCAAGGTGGACCGATGACCTGGTGCGGGTCGCCGATGTAGCCGATGGATGCGAGACGCGCAGGAGCAGTTCTTGTGGCGACACTTGGGGGAGGCCTATGTCCAGCAGTGGACGTCTTTCGGCTGAAATGATGATGATATGATGAGTAAATATGTGCATCGTGTTTTAAGAATAAGCTTTAAGGGTGATCCATACACGTATCTTGTTTGACTGAATATCAGCAAAAACCTGTTCCTTACATGTATGGAAAAAAGGCAGGCTAATACTTGTACAAATATGAAATCCTTACACAAAGAGATTGTAATTACGTACCGAAAGAGCAAGTAAAAATACACAAAAATAGATTTACAACGTAAATGTCACAATACAATTATTATGAGTGTACATAAACACTTGGTCATTAAGCAGCACATTACAGCATTGTTTTGAGCCACAAAACAAAACTCATATAAAAGTCAGGGCCATTACCGTTCGTAACGAGGCGGTGTCTAGAGCTCCATTAGTAAACCAGCTTAGATTTAGAACATTAAAGTATTATCCGGTAACAAGAGATTAACTGACTGGCCTGTTGGTCGAGTGGTTAGTGACCCTGACTGCTAAACCGGAGGTCGTGGGTTCGATTCCCACCCAGGACAAATCTTTGTGTGATGAGCATGATGATTTGTTCTGTGTCTGGGTGTAATTTGTCTATAATATGTATGTATTTAGAAATATATAAGTATTTTTATCAGTTGTCTGGTTGCCATAGCACAGGCTCTGCCTAGTTTGGGATCGGATGACCGTGTGTGAGTTGTCCCAAGATATTAATGAGAAAATCTTTCTGTTAAGGAAAGGAACGATATTGATTTGCTTTGACGGTAACGAGGACAAAGGATGAAGTTAACGTGACTTTTAAAAATGTTGAGCTCTTTGCTGTGTGTATTTAGGAAAATGAGAATTTAATAGGGTATTTGACTAAAAAAATTAATTAGTCCGTCAGATAGATTTACAAAAAATATTGGATATGTATCTTTTCTTTTGTCATGTAAACAAAAAGTACAACCGACTTCGAACCGAGTTGTTTGTATTTTTTTGCAAAAAAGTTTTTTATTTTACAGTTTTTAGTGATACACACCCACACCTAACAACACCACTAGAAAGTCACAGGAAAGCAAAAAACGCACTTTCGTTTACTTGGATGATATATTTTCTAAAAAACCAAACTACTGAACTAATTTTGATAAAATTTCTATGGGACCAATCGGAACGTATATCCTTTCACATGAAAGAAGAATTTTGATAAATACAAATCGGTACGTAAATGACGGAGTTATGAGGTAAAAAACATAAAAAATACATAACCGAATTGAGAACCTTCCTCTTTTTTTGAAGTCGGTTAAAAATGAAAACGAGTGCGTTGAAAACTGGAGTGATGTCACTTACCAGTGCACTTTTTACTGGAACTCCTTTTCTTTGATGCGTTTTATCTTCGTACCTATTTTTTTATTATTCAATATTTTTCGATAAATAATCTTACTGACGGACTGATTACATTTTTTTGACAAATAACCTATTGCGTAACATTAAATATTGAATTACCTATATTAATCTGAAATATTAAATATTGAATTACCTATGTTAGATTACTGAATTCTACTGAAAATCAGGAATCATTAGGGCGAAGGTATGTGTAACGTATCTCATCTTACGCAGAATAATATATACCTACTGCGACCCGCCCCGGCTTCGCACGGGTAATATTAATTTACTGATGTATGCCCGAAAATCGTTTTTAGGACACTGGCAAAACATCGACTTTTCAACACTATTCATAATTTTAATAATAATGAAATGGTTTACACATATAAGCCTTCCGAAAGAAAATCTTTATATGATTGTCAAGTATTCATTAAAATCCTAGCGAAGTTTAAAAGATATAATCGTACAGATGGACTGGCGGCGGGACGCGACTTTGTTTTACAATATGTAGAGTGCATTTTAAAGCAAATGTTTACACAGTTCTTTTAAAATATTGTTACCTACAGCAGTAGATCTTATTTCCCTTTCAAAAAGATACGAAAGGCAAAATTTAATCACAAAGATAGACCATCGCGGCTTTCAGAACAGAGCATTGAGTTTTTCATTCCACACGTTCATTCCATTTCATTTGTGTTCTATAAACAACGCAGCTGCAATACACAAGCAAATCGCAATCCACACTACAGATGAATTGATCGTTTTCAGTTGGTAGTAGTTTTATTTAGTACTATCTACTACAAAGCTTCCAACACAGAAAGCTTTTATCAATAAAACAACCTTTTTTCAACAACGGAAAACTATTATTTACCTAAAATCCAATCGTGTTTTCTGTAAAAAAAGTGATTTAGTTGTGATTCCAATACCCGTGGTCAATTTAGCTCTTTGCTTTTTTCATACAAAAGTAATAAAAACACAAATAAAATAATGTGATATTTACGATCAAAGATTGTTCTGAAAGTAACGGTAATAAAAACATTATATCCGTACATAAATCCATATCCTATGGCAGTAATGTTATACTAATAATGTTAATATGATGTTGGTGTATTTGTTTTTCTTTAGAAAATTCTCTGAGAGGAAACACGTAGGAATGCTCCCACGTTATGTAGGACTATACCTACATGGAAAAATTAGTTTCGTCAAGTTATCTAACTATATGTATATCTTAATAATAATAATATCTTAATATCTTGGGACAACTCACACACGGTCATCTGATCCCAAACTAGACAAAGCCTGTGCTATGGCAACCAGACAACTGATAAACATACTTGTATATTTCTAAACAAATACATATTATATATAAATTACACCCAGACACAGAACTAATGATCATGCTCATCACACAAATATTTGTCCTGGGTGGGAATCGAACCCACGACCTCCGGTTTAGCAGTCAGGGTCACTAACCATTCGATCAACAGGCCAGTCAAATGTAGGAATAGTTCAAAGATGGCGCGGATATCCTCGCACTATCGGAAATAAAATTGATTATTTGTTTATAGGAGGTAATCTAAAAAGTCCTCATTTGATTTCGAAAGTTCTGTTACAGAGAAGAAAGAAAGAAAGAAAACTAGTTTATTTGGCACACACAGATACACACAAAATATGTACAAATAAAAGAAAACTTAATTTTAAAACAATTTTATTGTGTGCCCCGCGGCTGCGCCAAATAGGTTCAGAAAAGTGCCAGATAACTAGTGGTTGCCTGACGCTGGTTTTTAACTGAAACTTTATTTTGAGGCTACTATTCTTAAAAAAAAAAACTCTTTTTTGACTTTGCTGTAGTCGGGTAAAAAATGAAGAAAAATCTTGTTTCAGATATACCGATAACCTTTTTGGAAAAAATATCTATGTATTGTAACTTAATTCCGCTTGTTTAGCTAAATAATGCCCGCTTTCTGAGGTACTTTATCGGTCGTTTATCTGTCACTAACCAACCAATGACGTTTATATAAAATAGCTGACAGATAAACGACCGATGAAACCTCAGAAACCGGGCATAAATAATTCCAGCAGCATCCAATTTATAATAACTATTAAAGTAGTTTTCACTTAGCCGTATATTTTCTCATTTAGTAACAAATATCGAACAGCGAATGCCTATGTATAATATGAAAGCTGAGCCAATATCGACATGAGACCGCAGACATGCTAGAACCGTGTGCGTTGATCCAGCGAAATAGGTGATTTGCCCCAGGGTCGGTAAAGCACTATAACAGGGTACCTAGTATACCTGTACCTACCTATGTACGTACATACTAACGCTGGTAGCGTATGTGGAAGATCCAGAAGGTTCATGGGTAACAAAGGGTTATATGATAATATAGGTACCTAATCTAAAAATATAGTGCATTAAGCATTTGCCTAGCCTTTTCCAATTATGTATTTTGGAATCGACTTCCAGTCTAGCCAGGTGTAGCTGATTACCAGTGTTTTACTAAGGGACTGCCAGTCTGTCTGACCCACAAGCGTAGTTTGGAACCTTAAAGATTAACTCTTGCGTCTATTGCATAGGTATTAGTAACACGAGTCGCTCTTGTAAATATTTTGCATTCAAAATTGTTATTTACTTAACAGCGGTATTCTGTTTTCCAACTTATAGATTATAGAGCTTTTATTTTGTTTGGCCTGGCTATAATTATGGTGTGTAGGTAGGTCTTAGGCCAAGGACTAAGCCTTCTGTACCATCTGCTCTGTGGTAACGGGGTCGCCATTTCCCGCCACCTGGCCACACGGATGTCAACCCAACTTCCCCGCATTATATTTCGAAACATTTATAAAATAATTATAAGTTTATGCTTTAAAGTGATGTGGATGTGTGGGTACTTATGAGGTTATGACTTTTAAATAGTAGGCACCTTCCTTTTTTATTTTTTTTGTTACATTTCCCTATGCAAATTATTAGAATGACATTCGGTACATTTTGAAGGTTCTCATGCGGTGTGAGTACGTCCTCAGTGATTACAGTAAAAATATTTCAAACACGCTTAATCACAATCAAAATAAATAGAGTCAAAAACTTTTGTAAAATTACAAAAAAACTGTTAGAAAAAAAGAGAAGTTTAGTTTGCTAACGATTTAAATAAGAAAGCCATTCTTAGCACGAACGAAAATCGTGAATATTGGAAAAGGGTAGAAAGAGCTCTATGTTCTCCTAGAACTTTCCACTCCCACATGCGTCACCTAACCCAATCGATGGACACCTCATTTGTCAAAACATGTCCAGCGGTTTACTTTACGAAGACGCATCCATCTTTTAATACGTCATTATGTGATATTGAAATGATATAGTGGCCTTCGGTGTTATTTCTGCCTGAAAGAATTGGAACCAAACAGACATGACATTTCACATTAGGTACAAGGACATTTATTTGTATGCAAAGACGAAATTGATTGATTGAATACAGCCATTTCATGAATCAATTTGTCGTCTCCGTTTTCCGATTCCAAATTAAGCCATGAATAAATACTTGATGCCGCACAACCATAAAATATTGTAATAACTTTTCCAACTACTGGAAATTTTTAATAAAAGCAACGTTAAAAAGTTTCACGTAAAACCGTAGCTTGATAAATAATTTAATTTGTGAAACGAATGACTATGGAAGCTGTTACAAGAGTTTTATTTTTACTAAGATTGCTCTAATTAGCGCTGTCCTCTCTGTTTTCTTAGGACCATAATTTATAAAGTACGTAGGTACTCTGAAATTCAGCACTACTAGACAAATTCTATGATTGAAACATAAGATGATTTTAATTCTGTAATATGTGTGCATACAATGTGCAACTAGGTCACCGGGTGAGCCAAGAGAAGACACATTTTCCCCAAAATGAGGTATTCAACAAAGTAGGTATGTACCACATTGAATGGGTCGCGTACCTCGTGCGTAATTTGTCTCTAAATGCCAGAGAAAAAAAAAATATTAGCTCTACAATGAATAAGGCATATTTTGAGTCTTACTTACCTGAGTCATTCATAACTCTATTGTAACATGTTCAATATTTTTTGTCATAAGCCAATCTGTTTTTTTGACCAATTATGTCCGAGACATATTCATACATAACTTCCTGTTGGGTAAGTTGACATTGTCCTCGGTAAAGTAATATTTTACTTGCCACGTCTTTGTCGTCATGTGTCTGATATTCGGCCCTCAAAAGAAGACAAAAGCGGTCGGTCCCGGGCTAACGATCTTGACACCGATATGCTATTGTACACATAACTAACATTGTTCAATAGCTTCGATTTATGGCATCCCTTACGTCACTAGAGTGAGCCAAGACTCAAATTCGCTATTATATTGATGAATAGCGAGTATTTGTTACAAGTCTTGGTAAATTCGTAAGTTTCGGCAAAAAGGTCTTATTTCAGCCGGGTATGATATATGTTTTTTGAAAGAGAAAATATATTACCAAGATTGTAACACGGCCTTGATATTGATATAATTTGATACATGGTGGGTAAACATAGGCCCTTGATCGGTTCAATGAATGACCTTGAAGATAATGTCATAATCAACAAGCCTGAGAAGCCGCCGATTACAGGGTACTGCCACCTTCCGATACCCGAAACAAAAGGAGGTTATGCAATTCCAGATGACAGATGGTTGGATATAAATTTCATTAATTTTGTTCACCTTTGAAAGTTCACAGAAATACGGATATCTTTTTAAACGTGATATTCTGAGATGTCACTCCAAAGATATCAGTCATGTTTCCTTTTATGAGAAGTTCAGCGGCCACGATATTTTTATAACGCAATAAGTATTGATCGATCGTTCTCTAAACACCCGTTTGATTATTATTCTTTGACTTCATTTATAATATTATTACACACGGTTGCAAGTAGATGTTTCATTTGACTACATTAGTGTATATCGTCACATTACTTCAGCTCTAATCTGGAGCGTATATAGCTTTTAAGCGACATAGCGCAATGGCATTGCAAAAACAAATTATTACCTAACGCTTGCATCCCTAACGAAGCTATTAAATGCAATGTCACGTATTATTACAGTTTTTACTAACAATACACTGGCATCGCCCGTAACCACTGACCTTAGTCGTGGTCACAGATTCCTCGCTCGCCATTGGCAGTGATCTTGATATTTTTTCTCACGACTTTTTGTAACGCGGATTTTGTCAAACTTCTGTTTTTGTCCCGAGAAAAAAGCAATAAGCGATGTGAATCTAAGTACCGTACCTTTATTGCGTTACAGAGGAATGATTCTTTTGACAAAAAAAAAGTGAGTTACGATTCCAATGTATTCATCTACATTGCTCGCCTACGTAATTCAAAAGCTAATAAAAATTTTGATGGTTCTTTGTTGCAGTGGAAAGGCAATTTGAAACGATCAGCTTATGTGCGTGTTTTAAAATTAATTTAACTTTATACGTACCTACTCAGATTTATTGGCGTGACAAAGTAAGCTTTTATTTGAGTTAAGCATATTTCGAACTGGTTTATTTTGTGGTGGGTGACGAACAGCATTTATATATTTTTTGTTTTTAAGGATCTCTACTGAGCTTTTGGATAAGCTCTTTCTTTTTTTGTACTCTATAAATGAATACTTAGCATGAGTATCACAGCAGAATGTCGTGGCCATATCGTAGAATTGGCTCATATTTTTGTCTTCAGGGTTTAAAGGAACCTAACATGAATAGTATGATGGGAACTAAGTTTGCTCACTTCGCTCGTTCACTTTAGCTCCCGTCATCCTGTTCGAACCTAACCTATTCGTGTCGGGGTGCCTTAAGTTCCCTCATATCTATCCTGAACTAACCACGGCCGCAACATGAAATGGCCAATTCAATATGGCCACGACAGAAATAAAAGCAAAGCTACAAACCCAAAAAAATTAAATGCTTCAATTGTCAATTTGATGATTCGAGACGAAGAGTCGAACATGTTTCTACATGGAATAAAAGCCTAAGAAACGTCAATAAATCGAAATCCAACCTCATTCAAAGGTCTACAGTTCTAAACAAGCGTGTGAATCGCTAACATAGCAACGCAGTTTAATTTCCCATACTATATGGTTGTTGACTGGTGCTTGTTTTAAAACTCCGCTGCTGCGCAGGCGCTGCCGTGTGACCGCTCCGACCTTGATGTCACGATACGTGTCAGTCTCGAGTCGTTTTTGTGCTATTTCCCCTTGATACTTATCTATCTTGGCTATTAACATACATTCAGCACGCAATGCAAGAATTTTCGACACTTATATTCCCGAATTCGGCATTTCGACGTCTTGTTTAAGTAATGCGATGAGAACGTCTAATAACGAAATGCTAGTTAAGAGCTTATTGTTCTGAAGATATTGCTCTATATTTGTGACGAGATTCTTTTGATGAATTGCTTCGAAATGAGTATCATCTTGCATGACCAAATTATAAACGTCAAAGTTTGTGAGAATGGATGGATGTTTGTTTGTTACTCTTTCACGCAAAAACTACTGAACGAATTTGATTGAAACTTTATAGCTTAAACATCAGAATAACAAGCCGTGAGCCGCATTACATGAACAATTATTGCATAGAGCTTGCGTGCTTAATACTACTTAAGCAATATTTAGGTTTTATTTGCATTTCATACATGATAATTAAAAGGCCATTGAATACGGTCAAAATTAACATGTTTAAGTGTCCAGAACCATAACATTTGGAATAAGTTAACCATATTACGCTTAATTTAACAATATTAGGTAAGACAACCTTCCTCATGCTAAAGATCTCTTTCACTTTTTAGGGATCCGAACGTCCAAACGATAAAACGGAACTTTCATATTTTTCAATAAATTTTGCAAACAGATTAGATAAGGCAGTTACAACTAGGATCAATAAGAAGAGTTCATAATGCTATTGATGCACATTCCATTAGTGAAGTGTAAGAAAGACTTTCCATTGTGATAGGCATTGCTTATATATAAATGTGAGATAATAACGTTCTTGACTTAACATTGTTCAGTTATTACGCCCTATTGTTCTTGAAGCCATTACGATAGCATCAATAATAGCCGTTAATCAGTACTATATACATGTACTCGGATGCGTATTCACGCATTAACTTTGACCCAGACCGACCGGCGAAAACACGCACGCACGTCAATTAACCTTGCCAACCAACTGCCCATTCACACGATCAAAAATATCCCGATAAGTAGCCAAAATCAACATTTTATTAGCCATACGCAAAATGGTCAGTTGCCAACCCGACTCCATTAAAATGGAGTCCAAAATCTCATAAAATTTATGTTCGTGCATGACGTCGTAAATGCACCCTGTACGGAGAAATAAAACGAGTCCATAAAATTCGGGTGAAAGGGAATTCCTTTAACACACTGCAATAAACCGTTCTTTATCGGTATAGCTAAAAAATTCGCTACACTTTACTAAATAAATTACGAATCTACGAAGGAAGAGGTAATGTTTCTTTCATGTTGTTAATACTGTGAAATTGAATGAGGAACGGACGCGTAGATAGGAGGAGTCTCATCACTCATACGTTTCACAATCGTTGGAACAAAGGCTGTCCATTTCCGAAGGAGGTTCGCCACGCGTTATTGCGAGAACCATTCGAACGTGATAGTTGCGACACGCTCGTGACTGAACTGCGCGCGCGCCACTCCAAGTTGCTACATAGCGATATGGAGACCTAGACTTGCCTTTGTACCTAATAAACAGGATATAGAGCGTACGTACTATTTGTAAAGTGTAACGTACTGATGAGGAGATCGATTGGCTCTGGCATCAGAATAATTGGAGAGCTGTGTGTGCCAAAATGACATTTGGACGTTCGGTGCTATCATGACATAGACATGAGTGCTTTAATGAGACGCCTATTAGGTTCGGTCGGTGTAAATGACGCGGGTCCGCAATCAGTACGGTTGGAGCGTGATTCCGCGCTGGGTCGTTGCGCCGCTCTTTGGACGGATAATATCCCATTGACAAATCCGCGGCGCTCACTGACAACACGAAATTTGCTTAAGTGTCCTTAATTATAGTACGCAATGTACGCGTGTTGTGATTAACGGTAATGTCGGTTTAACGCACACGCCCGCCGCTGTCTGTTGTTATGTTACACGAATGTGTTAGTTTAATTGGGTACGAAGTTGGTAGGAATTAGATTGTCTCGATTCTGTATTCATATACTAAATCTCTTATATTCATTTAATAACTCGTTATTTTTCAATATCATCGATAGCAGGAAGCGTTCTCTTTCCCAACGCCAGAATCGACATGAAAATATATTTCATTTTCTTTATTTTCCCGCCAACACGTGCCATAATTTTGTTATTTTATTTCGATGCCACAGTATTCCAATTACACATTAGTATTCCTCGGTTTCTATTACAAAATCACATAAATTACAATAAGGGCCAGGTTCATAAAGGCCTTGCACACACCTTCCCGTTTGTGTCATCAAAATGCATAGAAAGCATGAATATTTAAATCCGACATTTCCATTTACAATTGTTTAAATAAATTTTAATTATAGTAATTATAGCTAGCGAGCCAGTAGCTTACGAATCAAGTTTCAAAACAAAAGTAAAAAGACGTAAACGAATCGGTAATTTGGGAATGTTTTGCACGTAAAACATGTTGTGTCGCTTTCTAAAATATATATTTTAAACTACAATATTTAAATTCTTTTGTTGTGTCCCGCGGTATTTAGATAAGCTAAAAAGGAGATAGAAAGTTGTGATATAGAGCAAGTGTCTTTTTAGGTCCGTTTATGGTTATTTTAAGGTGCGCACCTGATTTTGTCATTCTACAATAGGTTTATGTATGAGTGTCCGTATTTATTTATTTAAACTACATGTTCAGTTGTGAAACATACGGACTTGATGCAATTTCGCATTCTCTACAACATACGCGCGGTCTTATTTTGTTTTGTTGTCTTGCGTAATGGACGGACGGAACTATTAGTGCTGAGCTTACGGTATACGGAAGTACTTCCTGTAGTAAGTGAACCGTTTTCAGATGAAAATATTTATGTGTTAGGTCGCAGCCACGATTGAAAAGGCGTTGATGTATCTCTCACGTTCCTGTTATCTAAACAAGTATCGTAAGTGGATTGAAGATTACGTCGTCGCCTTCTAATTGGATTAATTGAACAAAGCGAGTAACTATATATAATTGGTGTCTTTGTTACTAGGTAACGAAGCAGTAATTACAGAATTTAACTTAGAATAACTTTATTTCTGATTTTGGGAAACGATTATATTTGCTTATTTAACACACAAAGTGTTATCTACGAGTAACTAGCTTGTTTACCCGAAGATAAATAACGTTGTCGTATAATATTTTTAAACATATGTATGTATAAAGCACTGGATTAATAATTTCCTTCGGATTGTGATACATACACGGCTTGCGGGATTGTGATGAACATAATATTACCCGTTTAGCTTACTCAACCAGTGTTCTTTTTGAATGCCTGTAAAATATACATGAGATTACTTATAAAGAAATATCTGCTATAAACTTCCACAATTTATCTTTAGCCTATGTAAATTCAACCCAGGTCTACCCTCATAATTGAATGAAATCCGTCTGGTCACCTGACCTCTCCAATATTTGTCTAGCATTTAAATTAATATATGCAAAAGTTGGTCTCTCGTGTTTTGTTTTTGATTTACTCCGTACAAATATCATGTTTTGCGTAAAACCATTATTTCAGTCTGTCCGTACCATTATAGTGATTAATTCATAGTATGGTGGCGGGATCCGAACTAATTTTAGTAATAGCGTAATGTAAGCTCGCTTGTTAATTATTTAGATTCACTTATTATATAATCATGGTTTGTTGATTAATTTGCTGTTATAAGTTTTTCAAATTACTACTCGTTTAAACTACTAAACTAAACATTTCGAGAAAACTTTATCAATTTTCAAAATACTTCCATGAATTTAAAGAGCTTCCTGTAAACCTAACCTGGGTAGGTGTAGGTGGTTTAATACCTACCTAATACTTATATCCATCACAATTGGCGATTGAAGTTACATTACGTACATTCA
This sequence comes from Mamestra configurata, assembly GCA_002192655.3. Classification (NCBI taxonomy): domain Eukaryota; kingdom Metazoa; phylum Arthropoda; class Insecta; order Lepidoptera; family Noctuidae; genus Mamestra; species Mamestra configurata. The sequence goes on from NDFZ01005388.1 coordinate 305,324, forward strand.
AAACTGACTTAACATTTCGTGTTTTCGGGGTACCTATCCGAAAAAAACAAACCGATTTTTTTTACAGCTCCTTAAAAAATCCAGGAGTTTAAAGAACTTCTAATTAGACTAAGCTAGGTAGGTAGTACCCAATACTTAAATATCCAACATAATTGGCGGTAACATTATACATTCCAACAGTAATAACGAAGCATCCCTATCTATCGATAAAATTCAATATTCACTTCACGTCTCTATCAGGCTATTTTAATGACATACCCATTAGCTGTTCTAAAATCGGTTCGATCATTACAACAACAACACTGGATGTTTATATCGATTAGAATAACAATCATAACTATACTTCTAGGGCTGCCACGTTCTAGAACCGAAAAAGCGATTAGGCTAGCCAATTTAACCGGACTTTTTGGTAAAAAGGCTAATCACCTTAATTTAAGGTTTATTTGGTGTTTTGGTTTTAAAATGGAAATCATGATTGTATGTAAATTAAGGCGTTTTTATCTTTTCTCATAAAATAATTTTGAGAGAGGGAATTTTTCACTTTCCATAGAAAACATAATTAATCACTCTGTCTGTCTAAACTCTTTTTCGAGAAAGTTAAAGCAAGTAACGTTTTAGACCAAGGATCTTGCATATGCGAATCAAGATTTCATTGAAATTGGTACATTCATTTTCAAGAATGAACCAATTGCGAATTTGAAGAGTTAAAAAACGCTCTTAACTTTAAAGTTTAAGTTTAAGTTAACGTTAAAGTTTAAGTTTAAAAACGATTAAGTTAATTTTAAAAACAAAAAATAATATGAAAGAAGTAGAAAAAGCAAAACAAAAGCCGGACTGCTCAGTCACCGTCGACTTAGGACGGACATACATACAAACAACCTAACAATTTCATAAATATCCCAGTGCGTCACAACCCTAGATACGACCATTCGTTGTGACCTTAACCTATAACAATCGGGAGTCAAGTGTCCTCCGCTTCCTTATTCAGACGGAGGTGTACGACGCATTGTAATGTGATATGAAATGCGGGGCAAGGATGTGAGTCGATAACTCGATACTCGATCAAAGTATTTAATTGATTGCAGCTCTTGCATCTTGATAGGACGTGCTTAGTGCCAGAGTACCTATTAGGATTAAATAAAAAGACATATTTATTTTTTAATACCTACCACAACATTTAAATATGTGACGAGATTTTTTTTTTTATTTTTTATTTAGTATGGGTTTGCTCTTGACTCTAGTCTAGGTCATAGATGACAGAGACAAAGTCGACGATGGAGCGAGCTTACCCAGAAGCCTGTTCACTCTAATTTTGACAAATGATGGGTCAACTAAGAATGTGTTTTTCTTGCTTTGTTTTTCTGTTGGTTATTAGATTTCAACCTTACAAGACCTAGCAACACCTAGACAAACTTGCATTATTTCTATCAACGATAAAGAATTTTCAAAAGTTATGATTATTAAATGCGTTACTGAAATGACACGTGGCCAATCCCACATATAAGTCATATAGATGCAAAGGTAGCAATATCCAGTTTTACCAAAATGGCAGCAAACAACTTTTTAGTTTTAAATCAGTAATATAACTATATATGGTGCTATTTTTAACATACAAGGATGAAGGAGAATCATGTGATTAATACAAGAAAAAATTAGGATTTTACAGTAATATCATATTTTTACAACACACATATTACATATGTGTGTTTTTGAATTTATAACAATTGTTTTCGCTTATAGAATGAACTTTAACTTTAAGGTGGTTTCACTTGGAGCAATCACCATTAATGTAACAAAACAGAATCGAGCAATAAATCAGTGAGGGAGAAGAATCGAGCATTACAGTGCGAAACCTGTAATGATACAGATTCGAGCATTATATTGGTGAGGGAAGAGAACTGAGCCTCACACAGTGCGCTGTAAAGTCGAATCTGGAATGTTACATTACAGGCGAATGCTCGTCAAGTCAGGGAGGCCGTCTTCAAAATCGAATCTGCAACGTTACTTTACAGGCAAATACTCCAGGTGATGGGAGCACATTTAGAGTCTAAGGGCCAGTAACAATTATTTAGCAAAAACCATTATCTACAGTTGAAACAGACGACACCAAATAAAATGATTAGTTTACTGGTTGTAATTATAAGGCCTTCCAGTGGTTCCTTGGTACAGCCTAATGAGCAATCCCGAGTAGTACCGTTAGGTTGGTATACCGTGTTCTGCCAACCGCAAACAAACTAGCTAAAGGTGGGTGGGTACGTTGGTACAATACTAATATATGTGTACTAATACATATTTTAAATAAAATTACTGTGATTGAGGTTATATTTGTAACTATACAGCAACTTTCTTATTAAGACGTTGTGGAGACAAGGAAAAATATACCTTTCTTAAAGAATTAATCATCACTCAATACTCTATATGCACCTAAATGCAATAGATTACATGAAAATTTAAAATTAACTGTTATAAATTTAACGCTACCGAAACTCCACACTCCACATACCTACATCAATACTCTCAAGATTGCGAAGTTCCACTAGCTAATTTAATATGACCATGCAGAACCGTATAGCTAAATAAATTGTAACCACATCCACATGGGTATGTACGTACAGGGTATACTTATCAAATAACATTACCTACCTCGTGTAGATCGTACATTTATAGCAGTTTCGCTACGTGTTTCCATGATTAGGCGATAAAACGTATGTGTTACCTGAAACAAATAAAAACGTTGTTAATATATTTAATGTTGCCCATAAAAAGCGGAATAGGTTTTTCAATAGTCATAAACGCAACTGGTATTGCGAGTCGCACTTCATTACTTTTCTTGATGTTTTTTTTTGAGAATTTTCTGGTGTTTATTCGTGAACTAGAACAATCTAAACCTACAGGGTGGAAAGTCTTCTTATAGTAAAATTGATGAAATAAAATAGATTACTTATATCTACACTAAAATAGCTACACACCTGCTTTACGAGAAATTATATTTTTATGGGTACAATGACCGTGTTATCGCTGATTTCTACCACACAACCCTTTTTTTTTTTGAAGGTTGGGAAATCATCAAATGACTTCTTCCGCTCTGGGTGGAGCGGAAGGGCGTGTCAGACTCTTACTGACTAAAACCCATCCGTGTTCCTTCTAAAGCCCTTTGCGTTCCAGGGCCGCGGTGACTCTTTCAAACAAATTCCGCAACCCCAGCAGGGCCACACACCCCTTGAATGTACTGAAATAACTTTTTAAAAAGGGGGCGAGTTGAGGAGGGGGTAGGTTCCTTTCCCTCCAGAGCTCGCTTCAGCTTACCAACCTTTAAGAAAACCTACCAAAAATATGCCACATAATTAAACTGTGTCTTGCTCTAAATTATTTGTAACAATGTACCTACAACAACTAAGTGCGACTTCAGGCGATTCACAAAGGGTTAGAAAAGTGCTGTGAAATCCGATAAGGTTGTCGGCAAACTGAACGCTGATAATGCGCAGGAATAAGTAAAATCGAATACTTCGTAGAAAAACTCGCGCCAAGCTCGAATGTCACCTGAAAGTGGAAACTAGACGAGTAACAAACACCTTTATTGTCAATTCAACAAGAAATTAATATGAACGGTTCGTGTTCAACGGTGCCTAACTACCTACCGACTTTGGTTTTGTCAATCGATTTTGACGAGCGAAAGTTTTCGACAACTAAGAAATTGAAGTACTTAACTTGATTCTATTGTCCGAGTTTACTCCTTTTATAGAACTAAGTATAAAATTATACTTGTTGTTTTCGTATGACATAATGGAACCCTAATCGAATCACTGGCGTGTCTGTCTGTCCGTTTGTCACAACCAATATATTTCCTTTGTTGGAGCGTAAGAAGTTTCCTTTGAAAAGACTATGAATATTTCCTGTTTTGAGATTAAGAATTTCTGTAAATGTAGGTGGGTCAATTACCACTGTTACAATATGAAAACGCAACAACTATAAACAAAAACTTTATATCCAACCGATAACATCAACCCCGACATAATCGACTCAGATATTGGAATCAGCATTTGCTTTCATGAGAAAGAACAAAGATTCAACGAACCTAACTTAAATCAGGTCATTGATATTAATGAAACTTACTCCCAAAAGCAATCTAGTTTGCCTCTAAGTTATGATTATGAATTATATGAGTCATAACATAACAGCCATGGTACGAATAATAATTACGTATAAAGTCACTAGGGCGTAACTTGGTAGGTGTGAGTTGCGTAACATTACTGTACTTGGTTATTATTAGTGATCACTCAGTGTGCAAGTAGATCGAGAGTTGTTTTTATTATATGGCGGCGAGGCGGAGATAAAAGGATGGGTGGTCATATTTCTTTTGCGTCTTTTTCTATTAGGTTCAAGTGTTGTTTATGTAAAGTTTAATCAATTATTAAGATTTTTCGAAAGGGTAACTTACTATGTTGATAGTGGATGTGCATGAATTTTCCGACCCTTTTGTATAACAACTTTTGGGTATCGTACTGTTTATCATCGGTCGACATTTCTATTATTTGTGACTACTATAGTGAAAGAAGCGTTCACTCATTACAAGAAAAAACCGCTTCATCATTTCGCAGCTCCAGAAAATAAGGTATAATATCCTTCGTCGAGTTTAAATTAGTCTACCTACAATTATACCTACAGTTTGAAGACAGCTGCAAGGCAATCACAGCCTTTATTGAACTTATAATTTCAACAAAGGAGTTTCGCTTCGCTCCAAGTATAATATTTAATTAGACCACTATCACTTGAGAGAATGTTCTAGTTTCATTTGTTATGTTTGAATAATGTCTTGTCGCGATGCTTCACGAGCTTGTGCTTTACTTGAAAACGCATATTTGTTTATGTTCATATCTTCAATGTATCTACCAAAATTATCCTTACTAATAAATGCGAAAGTGAGTAAGTTTGTTTGTTATTCTTTGATTTTCATGCATATTGGTTATCTGTCTTCATCGCTTGGGACCGATATTTTTTGCGTCTGTGTATTAATATCTTATATTTAGAAAGCGGTAGTAGGTACATCAAACATTTAAGCTTAATTGGCCGACTCCAAAGTATAGAACCAAAAACTAAACAAACGCTATTACAGTGTTCCACGGACATTTGACTTCTCGTTTACCAAACGCAATATCAATCATCAGTCGATTTATTAAAAGAAAACAAACAGATTACCAAACTAAATTAACTACTATCAAAACGATTACATAACCTCTTGTTAAAGCCTACAAACGATTAACTTACAGTTTTTTGTTTCTCAAATTCGTTGCATTCTTTGTTCCACGGGCTCAAGTTACAAAGTAATTAGTAACTGTCGAAAAAATGCGAAGTTTCGTGTAGATTAGATATGGCTGTCTTGTTTCGCAAAAAAGAACCATGTGTTTTGAATATAATACGAATAGATGTAACATTTATGGAGGCATTCAGTTCCGCTCCATTATCTTTTTGTTCGGCATCATGGTGGTTCAAGCTTCAAGCTTTCAAACGTTCGTGAGTTCCGCTGTGACTTTCATGTGATCTTTTGTTTGCGTATTTGTATGTCTGTCTGTCTGTCCATCCGTGAATCTATGAATAGGAAGCGCACATTGCGGCTTTGATTTATGACATAACGCTATTATTAACATACATAACTCTTCGGAACTCAATTCGTGACCAAAAATTTGCCTAATCATAGATGAAGGCCCGGTTGTGCATGGCAATGAGAGCATGACTACTTTAACCGGAAGATGGTTGAGATAAAGAAAAAAGGATCACCTCGGATACCTAACGTAGCGGAATGGGTTCGGTTTGACGGTGCTTGCATTTGCTAATATTTTGTTAATCGATACGCAGTCACTAAGTTACTTCTCCCGAATTGGCTGTTGATATCTCAGCGATCGTCTAATCACATCGAGTTTTTCTCGAGAATCGATTAAAGTTTTTCAAAATGATCCTGTTCATTTTAATCGATTCAAAAACTCGATGTCTATCTGTGCATTTAAATCATCGGTAAGAGCTGTACCGTTATATCTGCTTTAAAATGGTTACCTAGTACCTACTCTGCAAAGGAGAGAGCAAGTTCAAACAAAAATACTCTTAGAAGACTACTAGTATTTTTGCTTTGTGATAGTGGTACAGGGTTGAGGAAAGAAAAAAAATATCTTACGCGTACGCGGCTAGTTGATGTTAAAAATATATAGCCGTAAACCATTATAAATCAAGATATTTTTTCAAACGAGTTAGGTAGGTACTCTTTTTCCAATAACCCTGTGCCAGTGTCATCGTCATGTGATTGTCGGCGACTGTGACAGACAGCCCGGCCCATTCAACACACGTACCCACCTCGACGTGCGACCAATACCAACCGAGCATTTGAATAATTGTTCCCCTGATTGATACTTTTGATTTGTAGACTTATAATATTAGTTCGTTTAGCTTGAAATTGAAAAGAGTCGTCTTTAAGAAGGTAACGCGCCCTAGGTTACTCTAAGTTTGCCAAACGTACTCTAATATGAAGTATTGTACTATATTTTGCTTGGGCGTATTTTATAATCTAAAATCGCAAAAAAGTACGCTGAAGCTGAAATACTCTATCAGACATAAAAGAGTTTTGAGCTTTTATAGAAAAATGGCAAATGATTAGTTAATCTCTCCAACATCTCATTCTCACAATTATTGTCGTCTTTTATTGAATTACCAAGTCGGTCATTAACCAGAAAAATAAAAAAAAAACGAGCGAGTCTTACAGTAGTAATATGTGTAACATCTGACGGCTCACCTTGGTAAAAAGCAACATTAACATTCAAAGTACCAACTGACAGCCAACTCGACCACTGCGCGCGCTCATTGGTCAAATCGAATAGGGCGCCCTCATTGGTCAAATCAAATAGCGCGCTCTTCCTCGGCTTCCTGTTACACACTTCCGTCCCATTTCACGAAATCACTCTCACAGTTTGCAGGAAAGCGAGAGGAAAGATGTTACTCATCAAAAATAAAAACAAGCCAATCTGTTTGATCATCAACATCGGTAATTGTCAATTTTATTACTAGATAATAGTTTTCTATCACGGATATGCTATCACGCTACGTTTACAAACTCTTTAAATTCTTCGAAGTTATCACTAACTACGTGCCTATCATTCAATATCCAATTAATCTAAGAAATATGTATTGTTTTACATAATATAACACTTGTGCATCCTATTAGGACACGCATTATAAATAACTGCTACATATGGATTCCACCCAACAAGGCAGACAGATATGAATCACTATGAAACATAATATTTGATATAACACATCAAACGGATTGCTTTTATGCATCAACTTTATTCAATCCATCTTACAATGTTTATAGCTACTTGCAAGCGAAGTGTTTCCTTTCATCTTTAACGTTATGATTATGATAGAGTAGGGAATGCAGGGGTGGCAATCCACGCCTGCAACCGTGCCATAACAGGGTACACTCGACTTCACTCGAGTATGAAAGCGGTCATCACTTTACATCTTTAAGCCCTTTATTTATAAGATGGAAGGGGCCAACCGCGAATGTAGGCGACTAAACATGAAGAGGTTCTAATTGATAAAATTTTAGGTGTGTTAGTGGACTTTTAGTATCGAAATATTTCTTTGAAAGTCGTAAAGTAGCGAAGCCTAAGTAAAAGTGAGCAGTTTTGGTTCCCTACCTAGTGTGTATCTTTGACAAGTAATGCCACATTATCAAAATACGTGTATCGATGATTTGGAGACCCTAGACTGCCCGTCTCCGGTAAAACAATTATTCTACAGCTAAACATTTTAATACCAACAACGACAACAACGACTAAAAAGTTTATAAAAAGCAAACAAGATACTTATACATCATAATGTTTGATCAGGTCGACGAGCAAGATGTTTCCAGGTCAAGTGCGAGCGCCGAACGGTACTCAGCAATTACATAAACGGGTTTACACAAAATCGCGGTAACGATACTTCTTATATTTAACCTCTGCGAACTGTGTGGAATATGGAACAATTTGACTTGGTCCAGTTTTTCGGTACACGTCAATGCTGGCCCTAAATTACTTGCTGTGTCTTTTTGATATCTCCTTTTCTTGGAAATTAGCGGTTTTTTTTGTTGTTAATGTTGACACATATTTGACCTTTTTTTGGTGCTTTCACAAGAGGCTCTGAAACTGACTGTAAAATAAGATCTCCGGTTTTTTTGTATTTGTAACATTTTGTATTTATCATAACATGCCTATTTGCATGTTTTTACTATTATTTTTCCCCGATTTATTTGACGCCAATGCAAAGCTTTAAACTAATTGATTTTGCGAACGTATTTGCAATAAACATAAAAAGCAACAACAGCATATTCAATTCCAGTTTGAAATATGCTTGAAAGCGCTTTAAACTTTAAGGTAACAATGTGTTACAATGTAACGCAATATAGAATCCTATTCACACACATTTACGTGTGCATTCGATTCTATAAATCAGCTCTCTAAAAGTAACAACACAGAATAGGTATTAGTGAAACTGGGTCGCGTTTCGCATTCGTGGTGAATCCATTTTGCAGTGTTGTGTTCCGCGACCATTGTCTCATGTTCCATGATGCTCCGACTCCTTCCGTTTGCATTAACTATTCGCAAATTTTTGTTCCATTTTCTTTTGTTTTCGACGAATAGCCTGGATAATTATCCTTTCCAATTAAAAGTGCGTTGTGTTGCACTGTTTTGTAATGTTTGAGGGTGTCGGACTGTTACTTGATCTTGTTTCACGCTGCGGTGAGGTATTTTAATTTGGCTTTCAACATGAATATTAATAGTATAATATATTATCAGTCAATACAGTTACAACAGCAGGCAGAAGTTTCTAAATCATCATCATCATACCAGCCGAAAAACATCCACTGCTGGATACAGGCCTCCCCCAAGGGGAGGGGGGGGGGTAATTTGCCAAAATCGCCACGTCTAGCAGAATCAAGGTTGGCGATTGCAGTGTAGCTGTTGCACAGACAATGCTGCTGCCCATTCTCTGGTGAGTCCCTTAGTCGCCTCTTACGACACCCACGGGAAGTGATGGAATGGATACGTCCGACACCATACAGAGCAGTTCCTAAATAAGATAAGAAATTATCAATCGATTATGATTTATACAAAAAACCAGCCATTATTTATTTTGAAAGGCCACATTTTTCACTATTTACTCACACAAATTGTTTATTTAGGAAGTGTCATAGAGCTATCTTATCTTATCCATAAGGTTGCGGACATACGGATGGGCCATTAGCACAAAATGTGGTGTCCACAACACAAGGCAGGAAGTGACCAAAAAAGTTAACCAAAACCCACATTTCAATATTATGTCATGTTGACCACCCAGAGTCAGAGAGGAAAATAATAATTTAGAATATTATTGTCGAGAAGAATCTGATGCATTCCTTATATAGGCATAACACAGTTTCTAACAATATGATTTCAGGTACCTACTACAAATTTAAATTTAAAAAGAAAAGGCTGTCAAAATTCTTTGATAAAGACATGATTACTACCTACTTATTTGATGTAAATTAAATTGATCTTAATGTGTTATTTTTATGCAAAAAATTTACTTGGATTTGCAGCATATCAGAAATTAAGCAGAGAGGTTATATAAGAGTCTATCCTTTATGTATCTCCCAAGAAATAAACGTTTTCAGGTTAAATAATTTGCAAGGGCGAAGGATGTTCAAAATAGAATACCAAGAGCTCATTTCTTTGTGAGACTTGTGAAGTTGTAAATAAAATATGTAGGTACTTCCATTTTCAATCAATGTATTTTGTTTGTTTTAGAATACCTAGAGCATTAAAAAAATCTGATCATTATTATTTATTTAAATAACAGACTCAGTCCAGTTAGTAAGACCACACACAGTGGTAGATAATATCTACTTTTTCACGTAAAAAACGACAATATTAGATATGTACTTAAAATAAATCAACAAACACATTAACTATGTCTTCAACGGCCAACAGCAATCAAAACGAAAGTGAAAATAAAAAAGGATTTATTCTTCCGAACATTAGGATGATTTATTTACCAAATATCCTCGACCATACATCCTCGATAGTGACTGAGATTGGCGCTAAGCCAACACACACATAAGAGTATCCTGTTTAATCATTCTTATTCAAAACTTGTATATTTACAGTCCTCACCGGAAAGGAAAGTTTTGGACAATAGCCTGAACAAACAAATAAAATGTATTTCTATATATTTAAATCTTAAACGACGTTGAATGTTTATTCTATGATCTCTGCCTGTATAATGAGATTTAAATGTATTTTACTGACGTGGGCAAAGCATTATTTATGCAAAAGCCTGTATTTTTAGGCATTCAAGATTTTTCAATAAATAATACTTTGAAATTTTCTGAACAGTGAGCGACCGATGGACAGATGACAGACTTACCTAGGCCCTACTAAGAAGTCTTAAAACGATCATGATTCCGCTCTAAGAGGAAGACGGAGTTTACATAGCGAATAGCACAATCCCGTTTACATCATCGGAATTGGATTTGCATTAGCATGTCATTGAATGATTTACCTGGCCTATATTGAATGTCATTGTACAGCTCTACATGGCATTGTATTGCCATGGTATGACATTAATAAATACATAGTTCTAACTTAGATACTTTACAAAATTTCGCTAAAAATTTACACTTGCAGAAGAAACGTTACGCTAAGCGCTACCTGTTGAAATATTAAACACCGAACAATTTTTGTTAGATTTTAGAGAACAATGGCTTTATTGAAAGCAATTGATTTTCGGTTTTCTGTTTCGAAATGAAGTAATTATCATGGACGGCCAGTTTATTACAAATCGTGTGTTTAATGAACATTGAATTAGAAGGAACTTAATGCGTGCATTCTAACGTATAATTTAGTTGTACGTGTATTATTAAATAGCCGTGTGAGAGCGAACAATTATTGAAAACAATGAGAGGTCTTCAAGACCCGTTCGACCGGTCGTTGCATGAGGAATAATTAATGTATAGTCTGTTTTCCGAATAAATTGTCGAATATACGCTTACCTTTTGTAAGCCAGTAGGAGATATCCATAAAAGTTTGTCTTTAGTCATCATTAAAAGTAAAAATGTACAGACAAACGCTCATAATTTTCATGTCTTCTTCATCTTCCATTTTTAACACACGATCACAAAATCAAAGAGCGCATCATGTCACGTAAAAACGTTAAACACAGGTAAAAGATATGCGTAAAATTATATCTTCGCAGATACGTTACAAGTACACGATTTACAAAAACATTACCCTGCTTTTCGCACTCAGTTGGGTAAAAGGGACGCAGTAAAGTATGATACCCGTCAACGCAATTACACTGTAAACTAGTTCTGAACTCGGTTTTGCTCGGTGCACCGTGCGTGGGAATCTAGGTGTTGGAGATGAATCACTGTACCGCTGTCTGTGGATATATCTATCCACAGACAGCGGTACTAGTGTATGTTGCTCTTGGTTCTTTGTACGTATCTACAGATACGCGTGTGATTAGAGTGGAAACTAACAATGGTATTGATCCATGGGTTAATCGTCTAATCAAGATTACGCGTCAAACTTCTTCTATTCAACTTAAAGTAATTTGGAAATATGTCAAACTGTTTTAATTACTCATACAGGTACGTGGTCGTACCAAGTTGTGAATTTGTAAACCCCCTTTTTGCTTCTCAAAGGTGGAATTCCGAAGAATACTATCTTAAGATACCTATACGCGTCAAGACAATTAAATCCCCTAAAAATGTTAAGTCCCTACGAACAGCAGTTTAGGCTGTGCATTGTATGCCAGTAAGTCAGTTCTTTGATTGTTATAGTATTAGATTTAGCCACAATAGGGTAGATTCAAACCCCACCACATCCTAAAGGCTTAAATAAAAATAATGTGATATTTGTTTTGAATGAACACACACAGTCGTCAAATGCAAAAGTCAACAGCAAGTCAACAGCAAACAAACCAATATTTTTCTGCCTACCAAATATAAAACTAATACAAACAATCCCAACTGTCTTGCCTAGTCAAGTGCAATTTAAACAAATACATATTAATGGTACTCAACTACTTGGACAGTGGATAGCCTCCACATCGCCCTGACACATATACCGAGTACGGGCAGCTCAGCGATCACGAATCTTGAGCGCTCATTACTGATACCATAAAGAGACAAACGTTCAACCTCTATGGTCATGTCCCTTCTGTTTGTTTGTGGTTGATAGATTTCGAATTCGGAACTTGTCACGGGGGAGTAAATGATAGTGAAAGTGATCCAAACTTGGCTTGAATAAATGCTAATTGAATTGATGACGACTACCCATGAAATATGCTTAAAGTTTTCTAACAATCAAAGTTTTCTAATGACCGTGTTTGAGTTTCAAGTAGAACTGAGCCAAAAGTGCTTAGGTCGCTGCCCTGTCGCTGCAAACTTGCTTTGGTTATAAATTCATAGATTTTCTGGATTAACCATTCACAAGTGCTTTTAGCATTAAACTAATTTATCTGAAAGTACCAGTATTCCTACTCAACTTATTGCGTTCGATTCGAAGGCAAAGTTTTGAGAAATGAAAAGGTCTTTTCAAGATTAACTTTATTATAGGTAACTTTATTTACCAAACTTGTAACATAAAATTTTATAAAGTTATTTATAATTAACATTAAAAGGCTTGGTGGCAGTTAATTACCGCGATACTTTAACAGTACGGCGTTAACCCGCTAAGAAAATCGTTTCTCCATAATTAAATAGGTAGATATTTTACTTAGCTCGTAAAAGAATAAGAGTAATAAATTTTCCGGAAGAGTTCCTGGAGTTTCCCGGGACTTATGTAAGGAACACGACTTCACAGTTAATTACTTTGTATCCTGTTAACGAAGTGCTAACTCGCAATATGTATGCAGGTCTCAGTGCCTCGTTTAATAAATTGACTTACAATTCGCGCCTGTTCGCTACTTTTTAAAACGATTGGCCTATTAAGAAGGCGTGAGAATGTTCATGACTTAATTACCTTTTTTTCGTAGGAGCAAGGAGAAACTGAAAATATTTTTTTGGGGAATATTTGCCATTATGCATAGACTTAGCCAGTTTATGTAAAACGACAAAAATCCTACTTATGAGCATTTTTGATAACTCAAGAATCCACATCATAAAACTGTACAATAGTACCCAAGAAGGTTTCTTGTGTGGAAGCCGACCTCAAGACTGTGGATTGTGGACAAACCTTCATGCTTCTAAGTACCCGTAACGACTGTTAAAGATCTGTGAATGACAGCCGGTTAAAGTGCTTTCTACAGCAATTTAAAGGTCCTGAGATATAGTCTAAATAAACAAACAGGCACCCAAACATATTAGAAACTACCTTCCATAAAGCATTGTGATACAAAATTTCGAGTCAGGTACAAAGCAGGTGTAAGGAGAGAGTGTTGGCTCTTTGCCTATGCAAAATATGGATAGCGATACGATTTTCTTCGCGATAAAGTCAGCTGTTTAAGCCCGATTCTATTCAGGGAACCCCAACATACTTTACGTGCATGCTTATGATCCCTAACTGGATAAGCCAGGTTGCAATTCATGCCCCAAACTTTGTACAAGGAACTTTAGTTGTTAAAACATCAGCTTAAGGCGCTTCATGATATCAGGTTGTGTTTTGTGGCTTTTTAAAAACTTGTATTATAAAAACAAAAGATACGATTACGATTTATTTTCTATGCTATAGAGAAAACTATCACTGATAGTCACGAGCCTTTCATCCCGAAAAAAAAGGTTCTATAGGACAGGCCAAGAGGCACAAGTTGTGGGTAAATAGTGTCGTATTTAATATGTTACCTATGCCACAGATAATATAATCCCATGTATTTGATTGTATAGTAGTTTTTGCTGAAGAGATGAAACTGTATAATAAAAACTTATTAAGATTTATTTTATCGCGAAGACAAAAGGAGTGAGCTTTAATATTTTACAGCAATGACAAAGCCTTCATTTTTCTTTTAATTAAATACTTCCGGTCACCTTGAGTACTACTTAAACATATTTTTTCGGACCAGTAAAAACTGCGTACAATGGGAATAAGACCTCCAATGTTATTTACTAAGATATTTGGATGCGCTTGTTGACTCTACAACTTACTAATTCAAGGATAGTTTTATGCACGATTGGGCTGTCATCTACCTAAGTACTAAGATTTGTTTTTGCTTTCCTAATTGATTAAACTTATGTGTCGTTGTTTTTTGGTCATAGGACCAGGGTTGTCTGAAGGTGAATCCAGACTATATAACAAAACATGACATAAAAAACTTTATTTTAAGAAAAATATACAACTGACTCCCAAATAAAAAATACGAAGTATAAAATAACTTAAATTTCGGAAGTCGGTGTTTTTGGTTATTTCTTCGTATTTGAACACCGACTTAAGCGCTACCCCACACCTAACAACACCACTGGAAAGTCACAGGAAAGCAAAACACGCAATTTCGTTTACTTGGATGATATATTTGCTATTTCCTCCAGCTATTTTAATTTACAAACCAAACTTCTCAACCGATTTTGATTTTTCTATGGGACCAATCGAAACATATAAGATTCTTTTTTTCAAATTGGTTCATGAATGACGGAGTTATGAGGTAACAAACATAAAAAAGTACAACCGAATTGAGAACCTCCTCCTTTTTTTGAAGTCAATAAACAAAGTTATTTAACATGTTTTATTAGTGTGGACGATTTACACGGTATAGTCTTGTGTTATGTTGCAATATTATATAGCAATGTTAATTAATGTGGACGTGTTATATATCATAAGGTATACAAAATTACTGGAAAATTGTTTTTTTATTATTATTTTAGATAGATACCGTCGCGTTCAACCAATTACCATAATCTCATCAAATGGAAAGAAATGATGTGGTCGTCGATGGAGGTCGATTGTCTAGAAGGAACCTTTTAACTGTTGACTTAAAGATATTTCATTGAGTTTGTTACAAATTCATGATAATGTAGCAAAAGGCGAAGATGATGTACAAAAACATGAAGTAAAAAGTAGATACCAAATCCACCGATTGACAATACAAATTACTACTACACGATCATTAAAGTCACTTCACTTCACGCAGCTGTAAACCAAACTAAAGAGTAAACTACATTACTGAGTCCATGAAAAGCCTTCACAACAGCCTCTATTCATGTCCTAACTTGTATGTACATAAAAACTCCACTTTTGTTACGCGACGACTGTTGGTACTCAACTGCTCAATGGAGCAACAGATGTCAGGGAAAAATTTCATATTGTGACTTGTGAGCTTACGTCATGGGTTTTTTTTTAACTGACTTAATTTTAAACACTAATTTATCTGTAATGAGAATGTTTTGACGAGGGATGTAATGCATCTCACTAAAAGAGCGATGATAGGTATAATATGAATATAGATGTAGATGGATAGAGAGGAAGAGAGAGGCAAAACAAAAGGATTACTGGTTGAGTGTAGAATGATATCAAAGAAAAGTCGACACTGAAAGAAATTGAGACAAGGGTAGGAAGATGATGATGATGGTGATGATTATGATGAGTTAATAATCTTCATAATGTTAGTTACCTTTCACATAAGACAGAACTTCTACCGAACTTTGCTGTCTTATAGAAGATTTTAGTATGACCTAAGGATGTAGCCAGTGGCCAGTACCTTTATCCACATGAGCACATAAAAGCAACATACTGCGACCACAAATCTGATAGCCAAGTTTGGTTTATTATACGTGTTTATTCTACCAGGGGTGTATATCATGAATGTTTCTTCAGAATGTAGAGTAAAATTTTGTAGATCGTCCACTACAAAGCTTAGGCATTATACATATCGTTAGTACTGTAGTACTTTCGTTTTCTAACTTGACAAATTGAAATAAAGAACTTACCAAACTCGACTTTAATACTACTTTGTCAAGTTTTCTGGCTAAATTTAAAATTTAATCTCAGCTTCCAATTCTCAAATCAGAAACCGGGGTTTAGAAACAACTCTTTCTAATGAAAAAGTTGTTTCTAAACCCCGGTTTTGATGTGTTATTGTTATGGTAAAATTACCATAAAAATAACACATCACATAAATAGATTATGAAAATAATAAATAGATAGATTTCATCTACGTTTTTATAACCCGAAAATTGCTTCATTCACTGAAAATTATCGGCCCTATATTTATAGCAAGACCAAGCGCTGTTCGAACCGATATTAATTATATTAAATGTATAAATAATTCTGTCAACGTTGTTTATACTATCTATTAATTATTTAGTATCGTAAATATTACACCAGTTAACACGGCTGATAAATGCCTATCGTATATTAGCTTTCAGATAACTGGTTGGCAGACTTGGTAGACTCAACTGCGGTTATATATCGACTTTCCTAATAACTTAATAGTTAAGTTACAACCGCCACGAAAGCAATTTAACAGAATGAAAAGTTAGTTCATGCTTCACTTGGCTCAACTACTCTGATATCTGTATCCGACAATTTGTTATAACTTTACTTCCTTACTAAATATAACTTGATATAGACGGTGTTGTGACGTGATCTAGTTCGTTTTCTCAAGTTTTTACCAGAGTGTCAAACCTCACCGACAAAAACGTAAACTGATTTTTTTATCTGACCCAAATGCATCAATAAAAAAATTTTAATTAATGCAAATTCATTGAAGGTAAAGTATAGGAATTTCTTTACTTTACCAATCTCTTAAAACGCAAACATGTCATTATTTAGAAAAAGTAGACCAATGTATGCATGTATAGCAGAGTACAGACGCCAAGCACATCAAGCTACCCGAAACTGTAAAATTTTCCCAATCAACCTTGAACCTAATGCTTTAGCGATAAAGTTGAGAATCTATTAAAGAAATTTGACAGATTGTTGTAGCTTAATGTGCTTGCATCTGTAACTACTCTTCGATTTATACATATATTTAGCCTATTTTTCCCACTGCTGGGCAAAGGCCACTCTCCCTTCTTCGATACACTGCCAACATTGAAAAAGTGCTTTGAAACCACTATATTCTTAGTTCTATACAAAAACTTTAGCTGTCAAGTACCTACAGCAAGTACCCATGTAACAAATGGCAGTACGCTTCAAGCTTCAAACAATGGGTTCGTTTTCAACTGGTTCTGAAGTTAGCTTAATTGAACAGTCAAGTGACAGTTTACACGCTGCGAGTAGGGCGTACAGGGAGCACTCCCTCTTTTACCGGAATATACAATGCTAAGAGCTGTTTATTTGTTTGTTTGTATGAGAGTTTTTTTTGTAATTAGATTAAGTATTCATTCATGGGAACTTCATTAGCGCCCTGAGAAACCACTCGGTTTTACATAGGATTACTAAAATTATTACAGTGCTGATAATTGTTGTTGTTGTTATTTGTTTACCTTACCATCGCAGAGCATGGAAACGTCTCAGTGGCCGAAGATAAAGACGGTAAAGTCCAAACTTACCGCATTATGAACCGTGTCACTGTTTGCTCTTTGATGTTGACGGACCTCGAAAATTTGAACTATGCCTATGACAGTCAAAACTCGCTCTCAATGCAAATAAATAGCGTCTATAGCCGCTATCAGAAGGGCGATTCTCGTATTTTTAAAGAGGACTCGCATCGCAGGTGCGACCTGTCAAAAACACCTGTAGATTCCCTACACTTTGACAAATTTTGACGGCATTTTTATATGAGAATTCGCCTTCATCTCGGCGATTTCAAGCTCTATGCTTAGCAGCAAGCCAACCTAAGATAACATGAAGCATTAGGGTGATTTAATGGCGTTTGGCATGTCCCTTCTCTTGCCTCACTAAAACAAAACCATAAACAACTATGTCCCCAAACATAATTCGTAATTCGAACTTGGATCGTCCCTCAGTATCTCGATACTGAATAAATAATAAGGCGATACTGTCCCATCGCCATAACCATTAATGATTAGTTTAAATTATTAATGTTCGGTACCGCAGTCCTCATAGGTAGGTAAACCTACCTTCTCGATACCGTTGGCTCAATTGCTATTTCTTAATATCTCCTCCCTTTCTTTATTTTCAAACGACATCATTCGTTTCTGTTGAACCTAACCCATGTAAAGTGCTCTTTGCGTGCAGCAATTTATATTTTTATAGGTAGTTTACTGTTAATTATTTTTAAAACCGGTATCTTTTTTAAAGTACTTTTATCTACTACGGAAATCAAACTCTCCTATCATGAATAACAACAGGTCTCAATAACGTATCTACCTTTAACCAAATGTCAAATTAGCTACCAACAGTAGCCTTTGTAACATGACGTTTCAGCCACTGTTGGTAGCTAATTTGACAATTGGTTAAAGGTAGATACGTTATTGAAACCGGCCGTAAGTGGAATTAAGAAAATCCACTTAATAATTTTCGAATTTCGAATATTTTTTCCATAATTTTAAAATTAATGGTTTTGAAGTAATTCAAGATATTATATGAAAAATGACCATTCACCCCCTTATCTCCGTAACTACTGGGCTGGGTAAGTATTGAAAAAAAAATAGTTGAACCAGTTCTTTGCCTATAGATTACAGAAAAACCTATAAGAAGTCTATGGTTGCTGTGACGGGCGGGCGTTTTAGGGGACTGTCTTTATGTAGAACTTTGACGTTCAAAAAGTGCTGGCACTCAGCCTAATTTGATTTTGATTTTATGGTTTGAAAACAACATGTTACAAAAATGAAATTCGTTCGGAACCTTTAGAATGCGAGTCCGTCTCGCACTTGGCTCGGCTTATTTTATTAAAAACTCGCTTGTTAGCCAGGCTGTCTATCTAATAATTCCTCATCTAAATTCGAGTGTTATTTATAATACAGACAGAATTATTTTTCGGCCAGCCTGCATGCTGTTCTCTCTCAAGTAAAAACTTTCATAGTACACACTAGACAGAAATAACTCATTTATTTTTCTGAAAGGTGGGTGGGTGCAAATACCAAATTGTTAGTTTTCGATTACAGGAGTGACAATGTTGACATTCTCTTAGAGCACCTTAATTCTTAGAATAAATACTTAGTAACTGTTTGCTGATGGAAACACACTTGGGTATGTACTGCACAGTTTGGTCAAGAAAATAGCCCTATCTTTTACTGAAGAAGTGAAAGGAATCGCTTTATCAATTGATTGAGAAGATAAGAATACTACGAATGTCGCAGTAGAAACAGTACCAACAGTATTCGTATTTCAGTCAAGATAGAACCAAAACTTGAAAACATTATTCCGAATTTTCGACTGACTACGTGGTAGGATATACATCTAAACAAAATCCTAAACAAACTATGTAAATATAATTAAAACACAAAAATGTATTCTCCAAACAACAAGGAACAACGCACCCTAAGTAATATTCTAACGTTGAACAAATCAAATGTGAACGGAACAGGAATAGAAAAATAGGAATTAATTTAAGAGCGAGAGGATAATTTAGTGGGCCGATAAAGTTGGGTGTTCATAAATAATGAAGAGAGCAGAGAGCTTAGTTTTTTTTTAGAACGCGTCCAAACGGCGTCGACTAAAAATATCCGGTCGTTAGTCGAGTCGTTCTTGGATTAAAATTAGTTAAGAGCGCCAACCCTGTTTAGGGAGAGACTTCCTTTAACGTGAGCGCCAACAAATTAAATCCCGTTTACACTTCTGCGCTAATCTAATATAATTCTGTCTCGGTGTTCTGTTTAGTTTGTATTTCAAAGACGTTAAAACTTAAACTGATGACTAAATTAATGTCCTTAAAATCAGCTGTCCACTTAACAAACATATGCTTACTTCGTTTACTAAAGAACTTTGTACTGTCGTCAACAAAAGGGCGCCAAAGGCAAACAAAGGAACAATTTAAGCCGTTGAATAAGCGATCAAAAATTAATTTACAGCTGCTGTTACTGGGACTTTAATAGTAAAACTCTGTGCAAATAAATTTCGTAAACAGCAAACGTAGTAAACTTGACATCAGACAGAACGAAACAGATTGATAAAATAAAAGTTATTTCAATCATCTTTTGTAAATCTTGAAAAACTGTTCCATCTTAAGCGTTTTTAAAGTTAAAGATTAAGTTTGACATATCTAATGTGATATAACCACAGAGAGAAAAAACATCGCATCAAATAATATTGGTGTGTTAAATACAAAACTGTGTTAAAAACAAAAACATTGATTTTTTGAATGCAATATCATTCTGAAAACGAATCTAGCCAGTTCTACTTTATGTATCTTATTTTCCTCCACCAAAATGACAGTACAAATTAAAGTAACTGTAATTACGAAAAGCAAATTATTATCAAGAGCGTAGCTGAAGACAATGGCTTGTATTTGAGCGGCCATTGGCGCTATCGTCGCCTGCCCATTATAAACGTTTAGCGTTTCGATGCAATAAAGGCAATGAAGCGTAATGGATGGTAGATAAGAGTTACGACGGACTTGCTTAGTTATACCTTATTCGGGAACTTCTCGATAGAGAATGTTCAGTGTGGTTTTTCAGTATTTTTTGTTTGAGGTTTTTGGGATGAATGAGCTCGTCTAATGTCATCTTTTGTTGATTTAGAAAAATGTCTTATTTTTTTAATAATTTAAATATATGTTTAAGCTCGTAATAGTTTCCGTATAGTATCAGTATTAGTAGCAGGAGCCGCTATATCTACTAAGGAAAATGGTGTAAGTGTAGCTTCAGTTTATAATAAAGGAAATTCTTCTAAGATAATTCTTCTAATTACAAAGAACAATAAATTCTGCACGTGCATCTCCATTCAGTCCATTTGAATGCCAGTGATGTAACGAACATAGAAGGAAAACATTCCGCGCATTCTCAAACAGGTACAACAGTACTGCAGTTGTTTAGATGAATCTCGGCGCGCCATAAAAAAATTAAAAGGCACAATTCCCCCGAAGCAGGCAAGCAGGCACTTAATGAAAAAATCCATTTAGGAATGCCTGATTAAAATACGTAGCCACCAGCCCCACTCCGTCAGGTCGTGGGACTAGATTAGTTTCGGGTGCTCTTTATTTTTCCGCTTTACATTCTCGTTCGTGCACTAATCGATGTCGCTGATGTTTTTCAACAATAGCCGTCAGGTGGTTTGATTACACAACGAGAATCATTGTTCACGACCATTGCTACCACCTGAGAATATTTTACTTGAGTTTTGAAGCAGAAAGCTGTTGCTATGTTATTTTTCGTTTTCATATTAGAGGAATCGCAAAGGACTTACTTATTTTAACTTAAAGCAATATATGGCTGAAAAATCAAGTTATAGCCCTCTTCCTCTCTTCTTTATTGTGTATGTACCCGATACACCCGATACCCACAATGATTATAAGCTCTACCAAGATCACATTCTGGATTTTCTGGAATCTCTGGAACCACCAGTCAGATTTTGAAAATTATTTTTGTATATGATAGCAATATTCATGAGGAAGGCTATAGTCTATACGGGAACGGGATATGCGCTTACGCGAACTAAAGCTAGTCTATTGAATATTACCATTCACGTGGGCACGCCTTCCTCTTAAACCACTGTAATTAAATCAATTTAAGTTCCGCCCATTCCATCGAAATTCCTTCATATTCCTGGTAAGACATGAAACCATTCGAGATTCCCAAGATACTTAGCTCAATGGTGTCGTATAAAGGCGAAATAGACCATCTCTGCATTAGAGTGCACCCCATTAAAACCACATGTGCCAGACGTCACCTCGTGTCTCGGGGCCAACGGTTCTCAATTTTGCTTCACTTACGTTTTAATTCAGTGGGTTAGTGAGGCATGTTGATACTGAGGTTTTAGCTATTTATACTGTGTTGAGCCGATTTGTGTTCATTTTTGATGCATTTATGAGTACGATTTGCAATTTTATTGATTGACGTTTATAAGAAATTAATCATAATTTGATTTCTGGATTCCTGGTACAGGTTAAAGTCTAAACAGAGTTTGATGGCTGAAAAAAAATATTTTCAAGATGAGGTACTTGCTAATAACGCTGAAGCAAAAACGCATCATGTCATAAGCTTGCATATTCTTATGATTTTGTTTTAGCTTCGCATTTCATTTAGTTACCACATCCATAATTTAGCAGGATAGCCTAAAAATAAATATCCAAAGATGAAAATATAACGAAGACGATATTAGGTTACAAAAATCCCAGCCATTTTGATTAATAAACGACGATCGGCTGCTTATTTCATTAGGCGGGGAGAATGTAATTTTTCATTATGACTTAATGAATACCGTTAGCGACCGAATTATGTCAGAAAAGTCGGAATTAATAAATTCTTTGGTTCATTTTAGCGACAACAATATACAATTTTAATGACAACTTTACCGGTCTTTCTGAATAGACAGATTGTTTTGTTATGATGATAAAAGGCTACAATTTGCGGGAATTTTAATTGTTTAAGTTCAATCTACGGGGTCAAATTAAATTAGTAAGTGTAACTCCGAACACGTAATGGGCATCGACAAAGAAAGCTAAACTGAAATTTTAAAGAAACTGCACTTTCAGCGATTGTTGACCACGTGGTCAGATGAAATCACAAGTTAAAATCAATTGTTTTTTTTTGTTTTACACACATATGACACACAAATATATCCTACCCATACGGTCTGCAAAGTCTCGCTAAGTTATTCACCTGAATAGATGACAGTTCAATCGTCAAGTCAAAATCCGCAAACGATGATACGCCTATGAATTAACGAATGGAAAGGACGCCTTAGCTGTCACTCTAATTTCAATAATTGCAAAACAAACTTGGAGCTTCGACAAACACGCGATTGGAAGTTTGGGAAGCAATGACGACGATAATTTGTTTGCGGGCGGTGCGCCACGCTCTCGCCTTGTTTATACGAGCCCTAATATTTATACTGTCGGATCAAGTCGACGATTTACATGAAAGCTGTGTAGTTGGATGATGACTCGATGTCGTTTGGATAGATGTTTCTTAATCCGCAGATATAAAGGCTTGTACTGTGTTTATATTCAATTTCGAGTAGCTTCTGTCATTGGCTACATTGATAAGTCTTAAGTCATCCGCCTAGGCTATAACTAGGTACCTATGTTAAATTAAATTAATATTGGTCGGCAAACCCGAAAACAACTCAAACAGACAGACTTACTTTCGCTTTAAAATATTAAGCATGGATTCAAAGCTGAGCGACGTTAAATCGACTATAAATATTTTTTATTACTTTTATATTATTTCAAGCTCGTCTGATAGAAAGAACCCAGCGCTTAGATAAGATCTAGACAATGAAACCCTTCACTAAGTGATTTTTAACAACCAAAATATTCATCATAATAATTTCTACTTTATCGTCGTCGGTTTGAATAAAGCTCGTTATCGTTCATGATTTATTGTAGCATTCAAACTTTATGTATTTTTGATTGCTCACACATGTCACCGAAATACCGCCGCTACATAATCATGTTATCTGTTCTAAGCACAGCACAAAAACGCGTCTTTAGAACATAAACACGAGAAAATTGCTTTCAGAAGACATCAAAGGATCTCAATAAAACTCTCTTATTTGAACAGTTGCTGAGAGACACATCTGCTTCTAATAAAATACATTACCATAGGAATAAACGTAAGATACCATTCCCCGTCATCTATCATTTTATATTCAGGTCGGAGGTACGTATAAATTGATGGAAATTCAATTACCTGGCTGTGTTTACGATTGATGAGCGCGGTAGTATACCATTACGTTTTCTTATCATTCTTCTGAATACTAAGCAGGTAGTGCCAACCTGATTTCACAGCGCTGGTATATTATATCCTACCTTTATTTATTATTTATTTATTTAAACTTTATGTACAATAGTGGTACATGGGCGGACTTAATGCATCAAGGCATTCTCTACCAGTCAACCTTTGGGTTATTAAGACTATACTGTGGTAGGTGTACAATAAATAAAATTAAGATACAAAATTAGGAGCCAGCTATACGAGACTTATTTTATTAGACAACAAAATCACAAAATTTAATTAAGAAACATATAAAAGGGTAGTACGACATCAATTCCAGATCATTACAAGTTGGTAAAATATTAAACTGTTTTCGAGCCACCCGCGTTGTCTAACTGCCGGTAAAACATTTAATAGCTACACCAGAGAAGGCATCAAAAACGAATGAACCACTTACCTATAACCATTAATTCTACCTCCCATAACGATCAAGCTTTTAATAAATTAAATCACTCTAGGATTCCCACTGAGGACAATTTATGAAATTGTCACTTAAATGTTAAAAATCAAAAATAAAAACAAATGAAATCTCATCTTTTAATAAGCATTATTTCTTTCAGCGCCTTTAAAATTGACCCATAAATAAAAAAAAATAAAAAAATACGAAATACCGAAAAGCAGAAAATAAGTTCGAATGGCGTTTCGCTTTCCTATTGCATAAATCTTAAAGCAGTCTCTAATTGAATATTCTCTTTGCGTAATGCCGTCTTATTTCACCCTTTAAAATAAAATAAAGGCTGAAGGCGAAACATGTAAATTTTATCGTGTCTGGGCACGGCCGCCGGGACAGGCACGGATTTTTTACCATCCAAGGTAAAGGAAGAAACTTGGCTCGTATTTTCAGCTAAAACTTCCCCCACTGCAATGCTCGTTGAGAAATACTTTTGTGACTTACGGACCGAGTTATAAAAGAATGGCGTATTGTGTGGAGCGGGCAGGAGCTAACAAATCATTTCAAACGCTCCCACCAAGAATTTGGGGCGGTCAGTGTGAAAGTTACTAGAGCGTGTAGGCTGCGGGAAAAGCCGCTACGTGTGAAATGTTTACATTTCCCGGACAGTATTGCACACACTTTGAATTTCAACGCCGGATATAGAACAATGTTAAAAATACATAAAACATTTTATTTCTGCAGTTTTTGCAATATACATACATTTTTTGCACGAAAGTTATCATGTAAATATCTACCTACCTACGGTCCTAGGCCAAAATGATTTTCATTTCCGCGGACTCTCTTGAAACAAAAACTGTCATTCACATCGGAACTCATTCCGTCACGACATGATTTTGTTTTGAGACTGTTATTTGGTAAGCTCACGTTTTATTCGTCTTATAATCCGGCCTTTGAATAAAGTTCAATTACACGCTTTTTGTTACAAACAACAATAAAAATGTGTAACTCATCGTACGTGGCTTATTAATAACAGAATTGAGTAATCTGAACGATATTATATTTTAAATAAATATTTTAGAATGTAAATTAGTTTGTAAGGTAAATGAATAAAGAGAATAATAATTTAACATTTTATTCTCTCTTCACAAAGCTAACTTAAAGTCAAAACAAACAATGTCTCAGCTGTATTCTACCTTAGTTAACAAAAAATGCTTAGTGAAAAAAAACTAACGTGAACAAAAAATGTCTCAGCTGTATTCCACCTTAGTGAGAGACTGATGCCTGATATAGGTTTTTCGGAATAACCTGTGTTACAGGTCACCAGGGCCCCTTCCACGGCTAGAATTAGATTTTAGAGGTACCATGCAAGAGTCGAATTTACAAAATATGTATAACAAAACTAAAAACTAAGTAAGAGTTAAACAATATGCTTAACACAAATAAAAGAAGAATTAATAACAATAAAAAATACCTACCTATAATTCTGCAGAAAATATTGGTCATGTTATGAGCCGATGCGTGATTTAGTGTTTATCTTGTGTGAAGTTTTAAACTAGCAGAAGATGTATGGGATTAATTCAGATGTGAAGCAGTATGTGAGTGAAGGTGAGTTTTTTGGAGTAAATGCAGCTAGAGTTGTTTTTCAAGGTGGTGAGGAACAGCTATGTGTTGGTCAAAATTAGTTTTATTTCGGAACGGTCAAAAGGTTTATTTATTTATTTATTTATTTAAACTTTATGTACAATAGTGGTACATGGGCGGACTTAATGCATCAAGGCATTCTCTACCAGTCAACCTTTGGGTTATTAAGACTATACTGTGGTAGGTGTACAATAAATAAATATAAGATACAAAATTGAATTTTAACGTTCTCAGTTTTATGATAGTAGGGTTTTTAAGTATTTTTTTAATTTCTTAAATATAGCTTAATCAGGTTTCTGGATAGGTTTAGAAATTTATTGTAAAGATAAATGCTCAAGGAAGCAATAGAATCTTTTAGGGAGTGTGGATTTGCATTGAGTTGTAGGATACCTATCGTATCGTCGGTTGTCTTTGAGTAGCTTAGCGTCGAACTGCATTTGAGAATGATTTTTAAGTAATGTAAGTATTATGAACGTTTGTCTGGCAGTGAGAGATTCTTGGTATTGGTCGGCAGTCGGAAAACAAAACGGGAGCCCAGCTCCAACCTTGAGTATGGCATGCTGCCATACTCAAGGTTTCCCCTTTCAACTTCGATGAGGTGTGTTTAACAATAGAGAGCCGCCCTCGCTCCGCACGGGTGGCGAATTATATTCACAAACATTTCTCGTTTATCGACCTTTCTATTAGTGAAAACCGTATCAAAATCTATTGTATTCAAAAGAAGCTAGACAGACTTCATTCCAAGATTAGAGACGAGAAAAGAAAATTATTCGTTTTGTTTATAAGTTTGTTAGTTAGCTCAGAAAGTTCAGGCTCGATATTTCACCATTAGAAAACTAGGTACACAGGCATTTTTTTAATCTCTTAAATATGCATCAGAAAAAGCTAATTTAGCATCCCACTATCTGAGATAGTTAATGATCTCGTTAAGAATTCCTTTTATTACCTTTGTTTAGTTAAAGAAACTGAGCTAGTAACTGTTAGTTTACGATCAATAAATAAGTAATTCATGATCTAATCACATTGCCATTGGCGACTTTCAATGCTTATGCATGGTTGATTCATTTTAATTGTTTTTGAACTTTACTCATAATGTACGTAGCTTGCAACTGATGAAGTTAGGTACTGTCTCTACAGGCTGCACTAGCCAAGTTTATCTTCACTGAAATTTTTGGGCTCTTAGAGAAAGATAAGACCTTTTTTTTTAAGGATAGGAAATCATCAAATGACTTCTTTCGCTCTGGGTGGAGCGGAAGGGCGTGTCAGACTCTTACTGACTAAAACCCATCCGTGTTCCTTCTAAAGCCCTTTGCGTTCCAGGGCCGCGGTGACTCTTTCGAACAAATTCCGCAACCCTGGCAGAGAGAAAGATAAGACCTAGACTTACTATAAAGTCGAGAGCTCTATTAAACGCGACCACCGCTGCTCGAATCGATCAATGTACTGCTAAGTAATCAATAATTAAAGTCAGTGCACGACGGTAAATTTAGTCCTTGATGTTGATAACCCTATTATATAAAATCCTAATATATAAAAACCTTCCGTTACTGATGACTGACTGATTGAGTGACTGACAGACAATGCACATCCGAAACTGCTGATCGTAGGAAGCTGATATTTTGCATGAAAATTCCTTGGGAATCTACATTCTCCGGAATATGTGCATACGAAGTCGCGGGCAAAAGCTGGTTGTTAATAAACAAATACATCATCATCATATCAGCCGAAAGATGTCCACTGCTGGACATAGGCCTCCTCCAAGTGTCGCCACAACAACCGGCCCTGTGCGTCTTGCATCCATCGGCTACCCGCGTATATACAAATACATATCTAGTAAAAATTAATGTGATAGCTTGACTGGAAAAAGTTACTATCATCATTCTCTAGCTCTATCTCGAATAATTTGGGGTCGTCGCCCGCACCATGTTTTTGTCTTCCAAGCCTCTCTGTTAGTTTATATGTCATAGTCATCCCATCCGCCATCAACATTTTGAACTTGGAAATAGCTGAATGTTTGAAAATATTCGACATAATGGAAGAAGAAACTATTCGCGGAGTGTGCACAAAATATTCATTATATTCAGAACATTAGGTAACCAGTTTAATCTAGCGAATAGTAAAATGCCACTTCTTGCAAATTCCAATCAAATATACAGTATCTAAAACCCACTGACCTAGCTATTACATCTTTGTGAAGACCAAGTGCTTCCTGCAGCGATTATTTTTTCTTGGATCTATTAAGATTCGGTGTCTACCTCTATAATTCTGAGCAAAGTGTTCTTCTCCTTTTTAGGGTTCCGAACCTTCGTATGGAAAAACGGCATCGTTATAGGTCTGTCTGTCTGTCCGTCTGTCACAGCTGATTTTCTTCGAACCTACAGAACCGATTCAGTTGAAATTTGGTATACAAATGAACTTCTGTGATACAAACATAGACGTGTAACAAAAAAAAATTGAGACGAGGGTCACTTGTTTAAGGGCAAACTAAAAAAATTTGAAATAAGATTTTCCTTATTTTAAAATATTCCATTCTGAAGTTATTAGATAAAATAGATGAAAATCTATAAGAAGTATAGTATGGAAATAACATGTTAAAAAAATATTATTCGTTCGGAACCCTTTGCACGCGAGTCCGACTTGCACTTGGCCAGTTTTTATTTTATTTAATAAAAACGTATTATTGTCGTAATGTTCCACGTGTTACCAATAAAATTAGAACAATTATATTAAAAAAATCTTTGGTGATCTAATTAATAGATACCTAAATATCTACTAAACTGACCCTGACGTGATCCTGTAACTACCCATATAATATTATCTAGGTATGTTTCACTCACATACATAAGTAAGGATTAACGTAAGCGCCGTTCACCTTAACAGGCGCTGAATAATTTAAAGTTTAGACATATTACATCAAAGAAGGGAACCAACCTAGTTTAACTGAATCCTCCACTTAAATTTCATGACACGTAAAGTACCTTTGTTAAATACATAATCCATGTTGAGACACCGTATAAACGAAACTGCAAACAAAATGTTCATTCCACATTAGTTACCGTATTTCGTAAGGATTCAAGTACAGAGTATTTCTAAAAATAATACGCAGCAGGATCCAACTGCTAAACAAAAGAGTAACCGACCGAGTATAGAGTATTGTGAACACAGCAATGCCATTTTCCAGCACACAAAAAAGAACTTCAACCGAATTGAACCGTATCAGAAACAGAGTAAAGTTCAAATTATTTCAGCATCTCTGTGATCTGAGTCGCTCGCTTCGTGGGTAGTGGTTTGCCTTTCACTCCGCTATTTATTGTTATACGGGCTTAGGTATAGATAGACGTTATAAGGTATGAACCAGAGTCGGAGGATCGTTCGATTAGTGCAGTTGCGGTACTGTTAGCTCACCGCCGAAATAGGTCAAAGTTTCAACTTGCTTCATATCCACCGTGCAGCGTGCAAATCTGTCGATTCCGGTTGACCTCACTTTCGATGGACCGTTAGACTGTTTAGCATCAAAACGAGACAGTTTGGTTCGCTATGTGGTGCATAAACTTTTGATGTTTCTATTGAGCTTTTGAGATTGATCTCGTAATTAGTTTGCTTTCAATATGGATATGAATTTTGACTGTATATAGCATCATAAAAGCTGTAATAAAACTACTTTGCAGCTTAACTTACTTAGACTATGTACACCACCTATGAATACAGACGTAAACTTGTGATTTACGGCTCTTGCAAGCTCAATATACCTAGCTATAAAGTTTAAATAAGTTATTGAAGTATAAAATTGATGGTCATAAAATATAATAAAATGACACTGGCCAAAATAGAAACTGCATCTAATATAGGTAATATTAGATGCAGTTTCTATTTTGGCCAGTTTTCTGTGACGAATAAACTTACTTAATAGCTAAAACTTTTAATTTTTTTCTTTAAAAATATTCAGCCTGTCATATCTGTATCTACTTTCAGTCAAGTAAATGACGTCATGATTGTTTGAGTAATGAACAATATGTTTCTAACTAATTACCTAAATTTACACAAACACACGTACAACACAAACCTAAATTAGTTCTAAATTAGTTTGATCGCACTAATATTACTGGATATACGTGTTTAGTTTTCCGAAATAAAGATAAACAGACGATCTGGAATTTTAGTTATGTATACCATAAACAGATTAGTTAAACCATCACGCAAATAACATGGCGTCATCAATTAATGTTATATTAGTGTATACAGGGTGTTACATAATGTGCTAGCGAAAACGGCTCACGAGGCGAAGCGATGTGATGCCGAATAGTTTAGGTCTTGAGGAATTTCCTCTCACTTCCATATTTTATTGTTTGTTGTAGGATTATTTGGGAGAAAATTTTGATAGAAGTCTTCATTATTTCACGACTTTCTACTGAAAAGCTTTTGGTGTCATATTTTCACACTTTTTCAAAATGAAACGCAAATTCTTTTAATTCGAGTTTCTCTTCGAAAATATGACAGGAAGGAGTAAATTTTTTCTTGTGATATTTGACTGTGTCTCGTCTTTAACTTCATTCGTATCATACCTTTATACCATGGTTTATACAGGGTATAATTATTAATATTATACAATAAAAACGACAATGTGCGCGTGGTTTTCAACGATAAAGCGGTGAAAAAAGACTAGGTGCATTGTAAGCTATAATTATTGTGAGTAACATGACTTTTAATCATATTACTAAGAACATCAAACTGAACATTTCTTTACTGTACATAGTACTTTAATGATACATTTTAGAAAAGTTAACAAAAAAAGAACAAATAATTAATACATGGATACATAAGGAAGGAAAACCTGTCCTTAGTTGTATAAAAGCTCGTTATAAGTTTTCCAAAAGAATTATGCCTCACTAGGTACCTAATCAAAATTGGTCCAAACAATTGAGCTACAAACAACAGTTGCAATTTAAAAATAAATCAACAATATCGATATGGCTGTATGGCAGGTACATCCTTACTTTGAGAAATATTGAAAAAAAAATAAGGCAACAAAAGGGAGAATGCCAACGCAACATCATGAAAGTTACTCCACACGCAAATCAGGCAAAAACTTTAACGTAAACTACTAAAACATTAAATACATCGTATTTTAATTTATGAGTGACGTTTATGAAGACGTTGTTATTTCTACTTCTTTTTAGGTCGTCGTTCAAATAATTGAAATGCCATAAAACGGTCATGTCAACATAAGGCTGCTTGCACACTTGTTTTACGACCAATCAAACATTTTGGTACCAATGCTGTTGAACAAACTTGCGTGTGTAGCTTGCTTTTTTGAAATAAGAACTCATAAAATAAGTGAAACCATTGCATTTGAGGAAACAATCATTACAATATCAATAGTATTCATCATTATATAGGTCATAAACAACACTGATATTATGCAGAATTTATTTAATGAAGCAATCAGCTTCATTTCAAGCAGTCCGTGTGACCCAGATCAAATAAGCAATCACGGTTTTTCCTTTGTGGCGTACGTGTGTACGTTTATAGATCAAGGAGCCAGATTAATTCGCCAAGCTCCAAACTTCGCCAGCCGGCGAGGAAACACAACCGTACCTTCTGTTTATAGGCAATACCGCCTTCATACAACAACAATATATCTGTTGAACGATCAAACAAAAAATTGTCGGTTACTCAACGAGCTGAGATTTCAATCATCAACACAAGCGGGTAATTTGAGGTAGCTGCTACAATGAAGGTTGCTTCCGATGTTATTTAAACAGCTGGCGATTCTGAAACCACGTTTCCATAAATTCAACTATTCAAATAATGGTACGCAAACGACTGCAGAGCAGATATCACAACGCCTCGAGGAAATAACGTATTGAACATCAAACAAAATAAAACTTGAAATCCGATCTACATAATGCTGTGATGAGGAGAAATGCTTACCTACTGTTTCGTGCTACATCTTTTTCTTGTAACTTTTCTTTTATCGAACCCAAAGTTGAGTGAAATTTCAGGGGTATGAAACGTGTGGCGTGCAGGCTTAGCGCGGTAGGCGTAGCGTTTACAAGTCGACGGGGTAAATTGGATCCCCCGGGATTTACTGACGCCTCCTCGCAAACGTTCCTCGCTCCAGCCTTCAACGCTTACGTCGGCGCGTCAAATATTCAACGTCTTTGTCGATGTTATTTATAAGACGCTTCTTGGATAGATAAGAATATTTAGCATTTTACCCGAAGCTGGGACGCTCAAATTGTAGTATTAAACAACATTAACGAGTACACGTACAGAGAACACAACTGGGGACTTTGGAGCAGGCTTGCCTGTAATAACGTGGGCCCGGGATTAGTCCTTACGTAGATGTTTAGACTACAGCGGTAGACAAAGCTGAGCATTGCTAATTGTTCATTCTCTTGTTTGGCGACAAATCCTTGAGGATGAAGGTTCTTAGGTAAGCTTCACAGACTAATGGCTTTCCACCCTTCACTGTTTTGCATGAAACCTTAATTTATTATCTAAGAGATTTCTGCCACTTATGTACATATCTGGGTAACTTCTGCCACTTGTCTACATACAAACTCTTTCCACCTGTTATATATTATGTATCATATCCTAACTTATTTTCTAACAGATAACTCATAATTGACTTTTTAAACGACTTAGTGTGCACTTAATGTCATGGATTCATGTCATTTTGTGAATAAACATCGTTATCGTCTTAAAACACAAATAGTATCAGATGTGAAGGCAGCACATTGCAGAGCGCAGGTACACGGACTAGTAATTGGGCCCGCCTCCCGCAGGGCACCCATTTCAAATCCTTAACGTGGGTCCGGATTACTTTAATGACGCATATGTTGGGAGCTTTTTGTGCCTCCTTAGAAACTGATCGTTGATAATAGAGTGAGAAAAACAAACAGTTTTAAAATTGACAAATTAAGTTGCGTTTTGGGTTGCAAAATTCAATTTGTGATGATTAAAGTAAGTACTTTCTAACTTTTTCCAGGAAACCACGTAGAATATAGGTGCACAAGCAATAATTTCGTGGCTCTATATAGTGAGAGACGATAAAATCACAGATGTTTCCACTGTTCCAGTGATAATAACACAAAAGTGTGTCGATAGTAATATTGCAGGCGCTCACAAGAGCTTGCATTTCCGAGCGATTTGCGCTGTGACGTCACGTTAACAGTCGGCACAACGCAGTCGCTGACGGGACACATTCGAAGGAGACCGAGATGCGAGTATATTTTGTCATTTATTATTCATCTGCTGGAAAGTGGGATATATATACAGAGTTGTACGGTTGTACGTGACTTCGCTTGTCAGTCGCATCTCAACGTAACAGCTTTATGCTTTCTTCTTGTTGTGATCACTGCCATTGCCAACAGTTTTATCTTACATAATAAAACTTCAAATCCCTTTGTTTTGTTCATAAATTAGATTCCGTTCTACATATTCTACGGAGATAAATATCTGCCTTTTATTATCAATTATTTAGTCGTGTTCTACATACGAGATAAGATCTCCCTACTAGCGTCTTCAATTTACTCTCGTTCATCATTTACTGAGTGACAGGTTCGTGCTTTTTGAGACAGACAGAGGTCAAATGGTAAAGTAGAGTCGCAACCAACGTTGCTTAACCCAACGAAGAAACTTCTCTAATTATATTGCGCAAGAGTTTAAGCAAATTGTGGCGAATGAACGTCTGTTCAACATGCAAGTATGGTAATGCTGAAGTTTCGTAAAAAAAAGTGGTTGTTTATTTTTTTCCTTGTACGGAATTCCATGAGGTACTTACGTACTGTTTATTCTTTTTATTATGGTGATTTCATTATGTTATACAAATCATCCGTTTTCCTGTGCCATGCACCACATAGTCCGGCGCGGCTGTTTAACTAACATAGTACTGTGTCTATCGTTTCACTTTTTAAAATGTTTTTAACAGTGTTTGGTCATTATATTTTTACAAAAATAGGTGCGTTTCGTTTGAACGAAATAAACTATTTTTCTCTCTACTAGTGTATTATTGTGTCTGTTTGTTGGGTTTTCAGAATATTGTGAGGTTTCAAACACGTGGCGAAGGCTTAGGAGGGACACCCGTTCTACCGAAGCTTCTAATATTCCGATACCCACAACCTAGTGGGTTTAGCCCTTAGAAATCCGACATAACCCTCTGCTTTCCTCGAAAAGAGTACCGGTCAAAGGTTCCAGGAGTAGCATCATAATACATACAAATATCAGTCTGATCACCAATTCCAATGCCAAGATTGTTTGCGTAGTGGTCTACTGAAGAGGCAATTTACAGCCGTATACGTTTACAAGTTTATTTGCTATCGAAGCCTTGATACGGGTCCCTGTATCGGCTAAATCTAATACATGCAGGCTGTGTCAGAGGTGCGTGGTCATATTTAAGGGTGGGTCTTATAGTTCTAAAACAACGGCAACGTTCGCATTCGTTATGTTAATGTATAACTGAGATGCGATTGCAAACATTGCTTATGAATTAATAGGATTAGCGCTCTAAAGAAACAATAGCAAACGAACAAAAAAACTCTACTAAAAGTGCCAAACAAATCACTTTTCAAGGATGCAGTTGGTGGCATTTATTTGAATTCAATCACAGATTTTACGCACCCTGCCTAATGTTCTATAGCTATATTTCCGAATTCATAACTATAACTGTTATTATCTCAAACTTGACCTTCATAAATAACTAACTTAATAAATGGGTAAAGTTCAGAAGTTTGGACTCCAGATTATTGAATGTTATAGAAATGTATAGCGAAACTTTGCTAGTTAATGCTAGTTTGTATATGTTTATCAATAATTCTGGATTATAGTGTATTGAAATTGAATTAGTACTGACCAAGTAAATTTATAACGTAATCAATGTTTTGATATAACCGTTTTATTTAATTACAGACTAATTGCGAATCCAAATTAATTTAACAAAAATATTAAGATCTTTTTATTTTTAATGCATGTGGAGACCGGTGATTTATCTGATTGAATCGTGTATTTTTCTGAACAATGAAGATTATTATTATTATATTATATTATTATGCATGTAACTGAAAAGTTACGTAACATATTCAATCCGTAGCACAGGGGTTGACCGAAGCTACGGCGTAGCAAACGTGCTACGGCCTACGACGACCCTCACTCGCCAGTTTTATTGTCATATTATTATGTTTATCTTTTCATACATGCGCGCCGGCTGTGAGTGCTACGCACTTGACCTTTCTGAAGGATTTTTCGAGAGAGCGTAGCGTAGTTACTGTTTATTTTAAACTCTTCAAAATGCATTCTTCCAAATTGTGAACTGTGTTTTTTTACAACGAAAGGACAGCCGAAAGGCCATGCCACGTATATCTCGGTAGCAAAAGAGTAACTAGTGAAATAAAATCCGGCAAGAGGAACACTGTTCCGAAGAACAACGGTCGAATTTTTTCAACTTTTCAACTCAAGTCTGTTGGTTTTTCGAAAAAAGGTTCTTTGTATGTTTTGCTTTTTTTCTGTAACTATGCAGGTTGGCACTAACATTTTAGTGGAAAGATATTTGTGGATTTTTATTTCTGCGACCTCGTATACCAACTCCTCAGAGATTTAAATATAGTAATGATTGCTGTTTATGATTTCGAAAATTCAGAATTTTGAAAGCATTTCTAACATTCTACATAACGTTATTATTAAAGCAATAAAGAAATTCTCTGATCAAAGTGTTCCATAAATGGCGTCCGCTTCGTTAAAACGAGTTCGTAGTTCGTCATAATAGTATTTTCAATTTCGACATAAAATTGCCTCTAGTAAATTTATTCGAGAGTGAATAAACGTCTGACCGTTCGATTTAAAAAGCTCGCGAAAGCAAAGTCGAAGGTCTTTGTGCAGTAAACTAAGTCAGTGCGCCACATTACGACCTTTTACCGGCCTTCGAGGCTCGCAGAGAAAATCTGTGCTAACGACAACAACCATTGTTAACAGTTTACCGATAAAAACTTTCATTATAACGCTAAACGAACCGTTTTCTAATTATTCAATTATTCCCCAGCCAATTTTGCCTATGATTCGAGATATTACTAGAATTCCATACTAACCAATTATTTGTATTTTTGCACTCTTCCCACCAATTAAATAATTTGCACGTTCACATACCTGAAACAAATAAACCACATGTTGTATAAAATGGTTATGCCTAGTTGACATTAAATTTTATAACACAAATTCGCACGTATGGTATTGAAAAATATCTGAAATACATGCCACTATTATAGTAGCCTACAAATCGCGCTCGTATTCTGCAAACATTTTTAAATTGTTTACTGTTTACTCGTTTGACACGATATTTTACGAGAGCATCTGTACCAAGCCGGATTTACATATGTCTATGGATTTTATAAAAGCAATGGAATTTGCAAACTAAATCAAAAATATTACAGCTTTCTTTTATCCTTCATTTTGTACAATATACAATTAACCGCATCTGTTGTTAATCACAAAATGTACCATTTGCAGAAACAAGAAAAATTATATTATTAATTAAACTGAGCTTTCCAGAATTATTCAAATCACGTTCACCTTCCAACCGACCTTCTCCCTTTTAGGAACCATTTTGAAATAACTCGAGTAGTACCTACAAAAAACTGCAGTAGAGTTTCACGAACTCATAACGAGCAGACAAATTATGAAAATTTCGCTTGTGTTTATGTTAATCGATTTTTATTCGTTCGCCACGTGATTGAAGGCTCTCGCTTTTCGTTGCGCCGCTTGACATGACATTATTTTCAACTTTCCCACGGGGTTCAAGCAAATCGAAGCTCCGTCGTGTTGCGATACACTTTGCCGCTATTTGCGCTGTATCTAAACGCGATAGAAAACTTTAAAAAGCCACATAACAATAGAAAGAATAGAATCAATTTGGAATACGAACACGGGTTTATCATCACGCTAGCTGAAGGGATTTGTGAAATACACAGCGTTGAAAGTGTTTCGCAAGACGAAGTTAATGTTTTAATAAAGCGAACTGGGTTACTGCAGTAAGAGAGAAATAAAGCTTGTAGAACACAAGGGGTTCATTGACAGTGCGGATGCGGGCGCAGGACAGTTTGGTGGTCGCCAACTTACTATCTGTCAGTTGACGGATCGATGCGCGTAGTGTAGGAAAGTTTAGATTTAAGTACGAGGTAAAATACTTCTTCAATTGCCATAAAAGTACCAATGTACAAGAATAGTAATTTATATCACACGTCAACACAATTTTAAATTATTTCGTGTAACATTTTTTAAAAGTAAAACAAAGATGCAAAATAGTATATTTGCTTCTTAAAAACCATAAACTTGACCTTTATACTTTAAGAATAGGAAACATTTAATAACTTCTTACTTACAAGGGAAGCATCTATTAGCACGGTCTTGTGAGTCGACCCTTCAGTTGTTGGAACTATGGACCACTGGACCAATGGAGCACTGGCCAGCGTGCGTGAGTGCCGGTGTGGTCCAAGCGAACAGGGCGACATCTGGCGGGCGAGCATCGACCTCGTACAGCGGTACCGGTTTAGAAGACTCACTGCAGTCTGCGCCCGCGCATTCACTTAGCATCTTATAGCACTACTCCTCAATGCGCGCTCTGATTCAATTGTTTATGTGAGCGTGGCAACTATTTACTACGAGATTAGATTATTGTAAGTATGCTGTAGTAGTATTTTTAATTGCTATTTCGTATTTTATTAGAAAAAACTATTGACCAACAAAGTCTTCAATTGACTTTTAGTGCATTATTTATTCTAATGATTTCATTAAAAATCTAATGATTCCTTTAATTTTTAGTATTTGATTCAATATCATAATATTGACAAAATAGAATATGTATGAATTGACTTCTGTCTAATCTGCCATGAAAACAAATTAGTATTTTTTTTGTACAAAAATTCCCTATGGAACGCTCAAGTCGAACAAAATATTTTTTCTAAGATATCAAAGAAGATGAATAACCGAACAAAGGCCATAGGTATTCATCATTTGGTGTTGAATGGTTTCCATGGCTACCGAGGCGTGATCGTTCCACAGACTTGTTCCTAGTTATTCGCCGACAGTGCTGTTACGAAATAGCTGAGAAAAACAATTTACATAACGTGATTCACGTTATATCATGATGTAAAAAGCTTTGTATTAAAAGGAATAGAAGAAAATAAAATAGTATTTTGATTTAAAGTTATAATCATTCGGAAATAAGAACAAATACGCATCGCGTTGGAAACAAAGGCCAATCATATATGTATATGTAAGCTATAAAATGAAAGGAACGACAGACACCTTGTTTCCAATGGTTTCCCACGATACTCGCGTGCGTAGGCTCACGGTATTTCGTCTCGTTTCAGGACCAAGTTTAGTAAGTGTGCGAGTGAAACAGAACATTCCCGTATCGACATGTTGCAACCAGAAAGAAAGGCGTCCTGGAGGAACAGGTTTCTTGATAAAACTAAAAATCAGGGTCAAGGATTTCGTCTAACCTCTCGTCAATCTTGTCTGGTCCAAGATAAGCGCCAAACAAGCTCACAAGAAATTCGATTCGGTGGACAGTCAACGAGCGAAGCAGATCCTCAAATAGCAATGTTGCTTTGTCCAAGATAACCTTGAAAGATCTATGAAGCTTGTCAAGTGAGAAGGGAGAGAGCCTCACAATAAACCATGGGGACTAAAAGCGTCCATTATGAGTCGGAGAGTCGGGGAGTACTTACGCATTGTTGCAATAAATCGGCCACAGCAGGTAGAGAGCTATTGTAAGATAAACACCCGCCGGAAGGGGATGACACAACGCAAATCGCCAAAACTGATACAAATCTGTTTCCCCAAGTGTTTTGTTAAACCGAACTGCTATTGACATTACCCGTAAACTTTAGCGTAATCAGAGATTTAACCAGTTTAGCCGAGTTCGAGGGTGCTTTATCTCCTATCAAAGCTCAATCGAATGTAAATTTATAAAGCTATATTAATTTGATTTAGGTGATTCTTATGCTAGTCATCAATATTTTACGTATCTTTGTTCGATGGTAAAATGTTTATAAGCAAATTCAATTTTCTAAGCAGTGATTGAAATTAACATAGGTTTATGTCACCGGAAAATTGCAGACTCCGTAAGATTGTAATAAATCTTTATTAGATTATAATTTCGAATATTATGAAAAAAAATCCGGTGACATATACAATAAATTACTGTATTAAGAAAAAATAGTTTACAATTTCACGCGATATTTTACAATCTTACGGCGTTTGCCATTTTCCGGTGACAGGTGCATTTTCACTTTACTAATATTACGATATATTCATCCAAATTCATTCGAACGAATTTCAGAAACGGCTTAATTCGAACCACGTTTTCTCAACCAACTATGAACTAACCAAGCATACGAAGGTCCAACCTAACATGAATAGAGAACTGTTGAATAAAGGTTATCAATACATTCTCAGGCGGGGGCCATTTCTATAGCAGGTAAGGCATCCCTTGTCACATGAATGTTTCATCCAACCACACGTGCGCTCATACAATAAATCACTGCTAGCTCACAATGTCACCGTGTAGACAGAATATTATTACTTCGGAGATAAATTAGAAAAGAGACAAATGTCAGCATAACTAAATAAAAAGCATTATCCAAAATACGCAAAGGTGATAATTATACCCATCTCTATATCCAATGTGACACATTTCAACATCGGTGCCTTGATTAAGCAAACACATTTATTTCCAAATTTCCCTATAGACGTAGAAAAGAGCAACAAATTACCTTTATCATTTGCATAAAATCCAAAATTTGTTAAATTTTGTTCATTGTAGCCCAAAATTCCCTGGACACTTTTTGCAACTAATGTTGTTCCGGTTTATAATATGTTCGACACACTAGCCGTTCTAAATTGGGTTGACTGACTTCAACGTTATATAACGTTGTTATGTGGACAATCAATTCAATGTTAGTAATTCTTACCTGATACACCTGAGTCATCCTTTTATTGCTCCAGAAACCGGTTCCGAAAAAAAGATATGCCAAGTTGACCTGCGCTCCCGCAACTGAATACAGACACAAAACGGCGCTGTGTGAGTGAAAGCGCTTGTGTAGTTCGCTTTAGAAGCTGCAAGTTGTGCGTCTGTGTGCGTTTAACGAGTTGTAACCTGTTCAATGTGGTTGAATGAAGAGTGGCAAAGGAGGTAAGCTACTTTCTACCGGTCGGTCGACGCGCGCTCCACGTGACTGCGATGTTTACCGAATTCTACAGTAACCACTTTTGAACCTAATTCCGTTTTGTTTATGATCCGATTTCTTGACTTTTGGTCACATTTTGTATCTAATTAGAACTCATATTTGCACCGAATCCACCTATTGCCCTCTATTTTTATTTGTGAGCATTTTTATTGTAATATCACGTTCGAAAGATACTTTGTTATCAGCGAGGCCGTTTTGTGTTACAACACTGACATTTTTGGGCTTAATTTTATGTATTCAATTAGAAAAGTTTGTACGCGCTTCGTAAAGCTTTCCATTTTTATTTTGTAAGCACGTGACCATATTCAATCATTTCTCTTTTGTATGTTCTTCGTTTAACCTTTATACGAATAAAGGGATGTTTCATAGTAAACAGAACAAATCTTACCTTTCCTAACAAAACAAATATTGTTTCGTATAAGGATTAGGAATATGTTCGATGGGTAAATAAACTATAATTTATTTCCTGTTCCGGATAACCCTCGGATTTAGGTCGTAACAAGATTTGAACACATCCGACATGGAATAATAGCAGTGCCCTATTGGACCTTATTTGAAGAAATGGAACGCGACTCAAAGTTGTCCTCTTTTGATACATTAGACTTCTTTCTTCCTTTTCAAGCGTTAACAAAGCCCTTCGAGTTCTATTGACAATATTTGGAGCTTGGTAATTTATTCCTATGTTTTGTCGCTATTTCGTATTTCTGAGAACACTCGCTGGTTGATATTTGGCAAAACAGTTATTACAAAGTTTTAACAAATTCATTAAAGTTTAAATTTAACATTTAATGAACTTGCAACACTTTGATTGGCAGCTAAAACATTAACTTGTATTTTGTAAGTCACGCCTTCCTTTCTCGTAGTATTATTTGCAATAGATAATCCTTGTATTAAAATGATAATATTAGCACCTTGATATTTAATTGCACTACATTATTCATTGAAAGCTTGAAATCATAATCATAACCTCAAAAGAATCAGATCGTGCGCAAAAACTTTCAAAGATTTCGTTCAAGATAATACTTTTTCACCGAAAAAGAGAATAAATCAGAAAATTCTAAAAGAAGACTAAACTAAAAAGGCTTAATTACAAGATAAAACAGTCAAGTAAAAGAATAGAGATTATTCTGCGGAGGTGTGAATTTAGGATGCGCGGATCTTAATTCCAACATTGAGTCTAAATTGTCCGAGGGGGTGCCAGAGCGGGGGATACAAAGGGCTGTATCCACGCCATTAGAGCCCATTGATACAGACTCGGATGATATAGGGGATGTTTGGGATACAAACCAAATATGACGTTAGAACTTGTTTCCACACCTGCGTCCTGCGTTTACTGAGTACATTTAAAATCATCAAAGTCCAGTTTTTTTATGTGTATCGGACTATGTCCCAGCTGCGTATTTAATTAGGAAAAAAACAATGATCGGAACTAGTTCATCTTCATTTCAATTGATTACTGTTCTGAGTTTTATATTGAGCATTGACTGTATTTCATATTTATATATTTTTATTTCTTTCATATCAGGCTATTGATTGAAATATGACAAAAGCTTTCAACTACTTTGTTTCATTACCAATTCAATGTCTTGTGTATCACGAGACATAACTTCATGAGAAACGGTCCCAATTTTATTTTATTCAAATAGATGTTCACGGACGAAACGAATACGGCCAAGAGCATACAATGTACCTAAAATATAGTTGTTCGTCCCGACCCCGACCGCTGGGCGGGCACGCGACATTATTTATTAAGACCGAACTCGTGTCACCAGCAATAACCAAACTGCTACATGTAAAACAGATTTGAGAATTTTCTCCTCGAAACTCCGGATAAATGTTGGGGAATTTATGTGGATAATCCTTTGGACGAAATTGGACCGTATGGTATATCACCGCTGTAAAAAATATGTGTAGGTCTAATATTTTGTCCTGAAAGTTGTGTTTTTCCTTCAGTTCTTTTTTCTTGCGTCAGGGTTATTAATACTGGACTAATATAACAAAGAGGAAAGTTTTGTTAGTGTGTTAAGGGCTCGCACAGCAATAGTGTTGATCCGATTGACCTCTACAATCTGCTTATACAGTGGCGTAGGGTTAATAACTTCCGTAGGACTTATTAGTTTTATTCTCTAACACAATGTTTTAGGAAGTTGTTATGGTAACAAAAACCTTTTTCCTTATTAACCTTTCAAAAACACGAGCACTGGCGCAAAACAAAAAAAGAAAGAGGTTAAATTAAAAAATGACCTCTTAATTGAATTTTAAACTTCAATACACTCGAGTTGGGGATCCAAGTTAATGAATTCGAATCGTTCGGATGGACTCGCGGCCGGCATCAATAAATACCAACCAGGATACGACGATAGCTTCGTGGATTTGTAAGTAGTTCGTATTGGGTCGCCATAAATTTACATTTTGTTCTTTAGGTCAGGTCGGTTGAATGTATTTAAAGAGTTACGTGGGGCCAATGTTGGTGTGTTGTGATTATGTCACCAAATCGGTGGTCAAGTGATTATTTGGCAAATTAGTATCTATTATTAATATTAATACGTCCATCGTCTGCAGTGTTGTAGTTTTCCGCATGGGTATCTAGTTACATAGGACTATTGGTAATATCTATTGGTGAAATAAATATGACGTAAAGTTTGATACGTTTTCTGCATTTAGGTACAGACGCCAGCACATCAAGCTACCCGAAACTGTCAAATTTTCCAAATCAACCTTGAACCTAATGCTTTAGCGATAAAATTGAAAATCTATTTAATAAATTTGACAGATTTCTGTACATAAACATTAAAAAAGCCCTAGTTTTTTAAAAACATTTTTTTTTATTGGTTCCATTAAAATAGTCGCAGTAATCGAAAACCAACCCTTCATCATCTGCCTTTATTGTTAAATAGAAAACAATCCACAACCAGGACATCGTCTATTTTACTGTGGAACCCTACAATTAATATGGCCATAAATTTATCGACACACGACACATCATTGTGCCTATAGGGACACATTATATTCGGTACCCAGCAGGACACAAAACCATTACATATTAGAGAAAAATGAAGACGCCATATTGGAGTTTAAATAGTATTGAACGCTTCAAAGTTTTCGGATTAGTGTAGTGTAGTTTTTAAACAAATAGTGATAAGTCGTTGCCAATACGACTGCAATAATTTAATTAGATATTATTTCAATTCTCGGTATTGAGTTACTAAAGTCCGACAAACATTAATTGTTAAAAAATAATTTTCCTGTTTAGCACACAAT
The DNA here is from genome assembly GCA_002192655.3 of Mamestra configurata. Lineage (NCBI taxonomy): Eukaryota > Metazoa > Arthropoda > Insecta > Lepidoptera > Noctuidae > Mamestra > Mamestra configurata. The sequence goes on from NDFZ01005388.1 coordinate 348,645, forward strand.
TAACACGTGAATTATTTATCATACAAGGAAAAATTGTGTTTACTGCAAATGGAACAAAAACAGTATAAATTATTATTTTAATTAACTTGATTCGCAGGAAACTTATGGAGTTATATTTTTGCATTATTTTACCTAATGGGAGTGGTAGGTAACTAAGTGATACGCCTACATAACACCTATAAAAGCTGCTGATGCCATGGTTTTTCAGAATACCTTGCAGACTAATACTAGTATCGATGGTCGTGTTCGAGGGTAATAAATAAATTGTTGGTTGGTTCCAATTTATGTTCATACAATTGGCAGGCAATTATTAGGGTGTTCTAAATTCTATTAAACGTTGTTTGAAAACTATTATTTTTTCCAGAAATTACACACACACTAGTAATGTTTAGTAATGTGAGTTTCTCACGTATTGACTGATCTCTAACCATCTATCCAATAGACATGCTCACAATTGTACAACAGTGAGTCCGCAACTAGCTTAATTAAAACTACGATTAAAACAACAATAGGCGGTAATTGCGAATGCATTGCCACGATGACTGTTGCACTCCCCGCAAAGCTCATTTCATATTTGGGAGGGTTCAAAACAACGGTGGGACAGTCCGGGGTCGGGTCGCTCCCGGCGGGCTGTCAATGCCCCATAATCATAGACACACGTTCTCACGACAGAATGACAGACTCCACGTTCCACAGAACAATAGAATACGTGGGTAGGACAAAGATAATTGATTTGTAGAATCATATAATGACTTTCAGACACAACTTTGTGATTTTCGAATTCTTATTCTCCTCAAATAATGCAAAAGTTACGCAAGCAAATAAAGTAGCGGTGTGATTTCATGATTTGACTAGGGAATCAAAGTTTGGTAAGAAAAGTTTGTATAAACAAGAAGAAACGACTTTAAAAACTCGGCTAAGATTGTTACTTTATGAATACTTTGTTAATATTTAAAAGCGGTCGGGTCTTAGCTCGAAGTCAGTTGTTACGACCATATCGCTCTTGGGTTATGAAATAAAATAAAAGTTCACCATCCCTAAATCAACAAAGCTTTCTGAAAAAGTTAACTGTAATAAAGTAATACAGTCTTATATGCCTTCAACTTCATATAAATAGATAAAACATTTCAATAACAAAGTCACAACACTACTACAAGTCCGGACACGCCGCCATGTTTTATTCCGTTTTTAAAACGTTCCGTTTCTCGAATCGATGTGATTCGATACTGAATAATGTCTTTTGATACGTCTCGCTTTATGAAGCTCTCGGCTCTCCGCTATTTTTCCGTTTACGATTTATTTGCGTTGCCTCATAGCGGCGTTTACCTAGATATTCTTTTCATTTTATTCAAGCTTTGAACTGTTTTTGAGTCTGTGTTTATTCCATTTATGAATCGTATGTTTTTTTTTTAATTAACGTTTTACAAATATGAATGAGTGTTCGTTTGGATAACTAATGATCAGAATAACAGTTTTACAATTCGCAAGTGTATAATAAATTTAATAAATTTTGATCGTATTCATTTTACGTTGTAGGCGATTACAAAAATATATTGTCAATAGTCAATAGGAATTAAATTATGTTCATAGATTTTCATCTCTTATCTTAAACCAAATATCGCTTGTCGTACTTAGATAAAGTGTTAATTGACAATATATACCAAACGGATTTTTGACGCTAGCAATTTAAAATTATCGCCATTGGCACTCATCAGAAAAAATGTTAACCACCAAATTTTTTGAAAACCGACTCGTATAACAGTAATAACATACATCATTACCGTTCATTACTATCAAGAAAACCAGGCACCTGATTTCGTCATAGAAACAAATTGCACACGATAAGTGGTGTTTGGTACAAGGTGCGGTCTACCACGACGCGCGTGCTATATTAATTTGGGCTTTATGATGATGTGCATAAGACTTGCAGAGTTGTTAGAATGTAAAGTGCAGGAGTGTGGGTCAGTCGCTCCGAGGCCGTTACCAAATGTCAGCCAGACGGGATCCGTGTCATTGTCGCTTTGACTGAACTAATCAAAGAAGTTGTCTTTCAAACTAAAATTGAACCTAGAAAGTTAGTTCGAATCTAATTTAACCTGGCATCGGGGTATCTTGTTTTATGATGGGACGTTTGGGTGGAATTACTAAAGTATTGGAGTACCAATGCTTTGAAAATTTACGGACTTAATTTACAGTTAATGGTTAATTTATATAATATGAAAAGTAGTAAAAGTTCCATCCCCTTTGATCTCGATAATTTATTTATTGTTTTTCGCATTAATTTATCGTGAGCAAGAAATAAGGATCTCCCTACTTTATCTACATTTCCTACATAGAAAAGACTCTTTTTTTAAAACATGACACTATCGCTTTATGTAGCAGTATTTACTGAATGACTAATACTCAACCTTCTTTTATTATGTACCAAGTCAGGAAATAATAGTATGAATACTTTAAAACAAACGAACCTACTTTCTAGTGAGGCACATGTCGCTCGAGTACCTAATTACCTATCTAAACATTCAAAGCACGGCATATCACGCCTAGGGCCAAGTTTCATAAACTCCACTAAAATACCTACTGTACATTGCATTTAAAGATGGAATAAAAATCATGTTAATTAAAAAATAAAATCTTATTCTAGATAATTAACATCCTTATCACTTCACCAAGAAACAACCGGCTTTATATAATAGGTACACCAAAACAAAAGGGAGTCGATAAAAAAAACTTTAAAAGCAAATCCGACTCATCCATCAGAAGTAGTAGGTACCTACTACTACCAACATAAAAACAGCAATCAATCAATTAAGAGAAATGCAGCGGCGCCTTCTAACCTCTTTAAAAACCTAAACGTTAAAGGTCAGAAACATTAGAACCTGGCACAGACGTTTGCACGTTGGTGGTTCCACTTTTATCTTGGAATTAGAAAAAGTGACATTATACTAATTTATTATATTCTTATAGCCGGTCTTAATAACGTATCTACCTTAAGCCAACTGTCAAATTAGCTGCCAACAGAACAAAACGTCATGTTTTTAAGGCAAACATAACGTTTCAGTTTCTGTTCCGGAGGATTGCCAAACTGAAGGGTTTGAAGGCAGAGCACATTGCTTACAGACCGGTGGGTGGATGAGCCGAAAGGTTCTGGAGTGGCGATCTTGTACTGGAAGATGCAAAGTTGGAACGATAAGTTAGACTAATGACCTGGAGAGGGCTGCGAGAGAGCTGGTAAATGGTGATGCGAGTAGCACATGACCGGTCGATTTGGCGACGCTCAGGGGTGGTCTATGTCTAGTACCTAGTGGTCATGTTACGGCTGAAAAGATGATGCACTCACTAAAAAGATTTGAATGAAAGGGTGAAAGTGACAGACAAGATAGCATGAACCGTAGCTGTCGACAGACATAGAATACTTCCGAGTGCCTAATCCACTGACCGATCGAACACTAATGAGGTCTGTGATGCAACAATAGACATTTCAATTGAATAACTAGCCAGGTCCCGTCCTCGAACTTATTAAGAAATATTCCGTTCTAACAATAGACTATGTAGAACAATATTTTATATCAATAAGCTGACTTATAGTTCAGTTGTTCAATATTCTCCATTATTTATTGTCTGTCGAAACATTTTTTGCAACTCGTTACAGTTTTAGCGGTTTTAAATAACGTTCTTTACACCTTTGCTTGCTACAAGTGAGTAAATATCAAATATATAATAATACCTAATCGGTTCACTTAAACATTTTTTAGTTCGGTATGTATGTCACGATTCCATGGTTGCCCGTTACCATACTTAGATAACGACGAAAGTGTTCAAATGTGATATTGTGCAACGCTTATTTAAGTGAGACTGAATAACCCCAAAAACGTTACATTGCTATACCTACCTATCTCTATTCAGTGGACAGTGGCGCTTGCGCAACCAATACGATTGCTTTGTTCATCATTATGTTACACAAAAGTGGAACAGCTTTATTTTCTAATGTTAATCTGAGTCAGCTGTTTAATGGTTTTGGGACAAAGAAACTGGTGTTAAATACTTGAATACAATCAATTATGGATATCACTTAACAGTACCTAAATAATAATATAATATAATATATCCTGGGACAACTCACACACGGTCATCCGATCCCAAACTAGGCAGAGCCTGTACTATGGCAACCAGACAACTGATAAACATACTTATATATTTCTAAATACATACATATTATACACAAATTACACCCAGACACAGAACAAATGATCATGCTCATCACACAAAGATTTGTCCTGGGTGGGAATCGAACCCACGACCTCCGGTTAAGCAGTCAGGGTCACTAACCACTCGACCAACAGGCCAGTCAAATGCAGGACACGTAACATATTAACAGACCTAACAAAACCCTTGACACCCCGGTACCAGATAAAACCTAGTTATACTTATGCATAGTAAAACAAAGAAGTGTTTATTAAGACGAATCATTAAATTACAAAACATTAGCGTTGTACGTTCTGGTTATGACAATTTTCAAGTAAATGTTAGGATCGCGTGCATTCGGTACAACGACACAGTACAATTAGTCGGCGATGATAGACCGCTGCGTGCTCCGAACTATTCAGATCTGAAGCATAAACATGGCCATAATGCGCTAAACTAATAAACACTTGATACCCATGGGACGTGTCTGCCACATTAATAGTAAAAGCTTTCTAGAATTGATGCCATAAAGGATATTATTACTCTTTATCACGCTTTTATCAAGGTCGGCTTTCCAGTTACTACACTGTTTTATGCAAACTTTTATCAACATAATAAATAACTCGCTTGCAACTGTTATGCAAACGGATCTAAATGCGGGTGGCAATGTTAGTAAGGTCATACATTGATTTAAGTTTAAATATTAAAGTCTTATTGATAACCAAGCCATGCATATTTAAGAGCTAGGCAACATTAACAATGTTTTTATAATGTCAAACTCTTGATTACCTTACTTGATGCCTACTTAACGGAGATCGGAATAGGTAGACTATATTTACCTAATGTTCGTGGAAGCAACATAGAGTTGATAATACCTCCTCAAATCCCGGAATCATAAACATGACGATTGTATCCCGGGATTTAAGAAATTGCAAATTACTTATTGCATTTTGAATACATTTGAACAAAATTATTATATTGAAGAATCTTATTTTGTTTTTAGAGTTCCGTACCTACTAAAACTGTTAAATTAAATAGCTTTGTTTTCGCATAACTCTTGCTTCTTTTGATTCTTCATATCAATAATTTATAACTATACTCAAAGTCCAGTTCATGTTTTCATAATCCCGGGTTTTAATTTTCATGATTCCGGGATTTTACAGAAGGTATTATCAACTCTATGTTACTTACTTCCACGAACATTAGGTAAATATAGTCTACCTATTCCGATCTCGGCTAATTAAGAAGCAAAACATCTCAAAGGTTAAATTAGAATCGATCAATATGTTTGAGCCACCATGGGCTTCATCTCTCAGTAAGTCGTTACTCATATCACTTTAAACTGTTTCACTATTCAGAAACTCGCAAATACTCGCAATGTACATATTGCAAGAGTTCGTGCACAGCCACAAATAAGTTTCTGAAGCAATTATTTTACCATGAAACAAATCGTAAACCATCTCTAAACCTAGTCATTTAACTTTTCAAATCATAAGTTAGTTAAAGAGTGAAATACGCGACCTGTTACGTAAACAATAAAATATATGTCTTTGTTTATGATGGAAAATTGACGTAATCTCGGCAAATATTATTTTTATAAAGGCCTGTTGCTATATCTATAATCACAGTGATATTATAAAGGCGAAAGTTTGTGAGTGTGTGTGTGTATGTTTGTTACTCCTTCACGCGCAAACGTCTGGACGGATCTTGATGAAATTTGGCACAGACGTAGATTATGCTCTGGAATAACACATAGGATATACTAGCTGCGCGGGTAACACTGCGGGGCGCAGCATACGCTAACGCGCTCTGGAACTTCCAGTCGGATTTGGAAAATTATTTTTGCATATGATAGTCACATTCATGAGGAAGGCTATATGCTATACGGGAACGGGAAAAAACGGGATATCTGCGTACGAAGTCTCGGGCAAAAGCTAGTCATTCATATAGTTTACATAATAAAGAGTTTTCCAACTTTCTATTTAACCTAACCTAACTGGGTGCATAATTTTGGCATAATCTCTAAGTACTTTCATAATCAAAGGGAAAAGGAGGCAAAAGAACGAACAATAACATGTTGATCAAGCACTTGACGACAGGAATGCGAGCACCAAGTTCATTGAACATTTTAATGAAGTAAACATAAATTCAGCTGTAGGTACAGAGAACATTCACTTCGCTTGACGTCGAATTCCATCTGTAAATTCAATTACAGTTGACAAAGCGTTAACTTACTCGCCTTGGATAGTAAGACATTCGACACCGGGCACTTTCACCGAGCCGTGTCGACTTGCGCCAGTACTGGCAGAAAGTCTTCGAACGTTGCAGCTCTGATTTGCAGGCTTATGAAGTCATGATCTAACTGATACAGCGATTGTTAAGTAATTCTATTTGAGTCAAGGACCGGCCGATGTTTGTTATTTCACTGCGATGCAATGTTGATGCCTGTCTTAACCTAATGCCTTTCTTAATTGTTAAATCATCATGTGCACATATTCAAGAGTCTACTTCTCTTCTACAATCCCTTAGGAGAACGAGGTTATTTTAAAGAACCTAATGCTAACTTATGTACCTACATAATATCTTCTATTAATGCTGTCTTTTGTTACAATAGTTTTGTCGCTAAGTTCTTGTTATTCACTCTATTTGATTCAATTGAGTCTTAAAACACATCGTCTTAGGTTACTATTACAATAATTTTACATTCATTCATAATAATATCACTCTTATCTAAAATATCAGTAACCATTGTTTCATCAGTAGGTATTTACAAACGCATTCAAAACATTTGCCTACTATCACTTTTATAATCTATTTCATAAATGAAACCAGACCTGAATTGCGTTATGATCTATGCCTTGTTCAATACAATACACACGTATAAGATTTCGCAAGCTTGCTCCACTAACTGCCCACTTTGCCTACTATACCGTGTAAAATAGCATAATAAGTTAAGTCCTTCATACATTTTAATAATAATCTTGTAGGAAAACATAAATCGCATCCTCAATATGAATTTACTGAGCAATTATACTCGTTTTAATTACTATTTTAGTCAAGGTCCGTTTGTTGAGTAAACTATTATTACAATTTTATTGTTCCGATAGATAGATCATCTCGAACTTTGGTAGGTAACTTACTCATCAACGCAAGCCACTACTTAAAAATACTTAGTTAATTATAAAAGAATGGGTAACTTTCAGAAAATTCTTTGATTTTCTCTGGCTAATAATGTACTTTTGACAATATTTCAGAGGCTTCCAAATAAACATTAAAAGATGGCATAAGATTTGTGTAGACAGACGGACAATGCACTCGGAAATTGGATTGCCTCTGGGCCAAGCATCGTCCGAAGTCGAGTCGTAATTGGCCGTTCGGCTCGCCTCAGTCACGAGCCCAGCGTACAATCTTGAGCTCACTGGAGCCACAAACACACTAGCGCAAACACGCCGGCTATTGTGATACTATCAAAGAAATTGAATTACGATTTTGAAAAACGAACAGAAAGCCTTTACACTCTCTCACAACAAAAAGAGCTCTAACCTTGTAAACGTTATTGTTCGACGGCCGACATGAACATTAAGTAAATCCACTTCGAGTTGCAAGTTTAGTTTCCAATACCGATGATTTTCTAGCGGCTTTGGCGCGAGGCCCGCACCATTAGGATGTTGGCAGAGTGCCAACATCGCTCGAGGTGCAAGTATTTATTTGTAAGCTCAACATTCAAGGAAGTGTGGGATCTTGGAATAGAAGCCACGTGGAGTGTCGACTCGCTAGAAATAGTGCGAGAATTCTTTATCCAAAATGATTAATCAGTTTTGGCAAAGTTACCATTGGAATAATCCGGGCTGAATATAGCAGAGATTTATGGAAAATTATATAACTCGTCCATCATAATCGTAACAACCATAGCTGTATGGTGTTGGGTAATTTTATAATGTATAAAATTCAATAAAATACGCATTATTCACGGATGTAGCGAAGAGGCACATTTCGCGCAACTGCGTACGCGCAGAGGTTTCGCAATGGCCAACGATATTGACCGACAAACCACGTTTGGAGGACAGAACTGTTTACTACTCGAACACAAGTAAATTTCGCTTGCGACACAATAAATACTAAAGGCAATAAAATGTGAAAACAAGCGTTTATTGTCCCAAGTTTGAAAATAGACCCATTAAGAACGCTAACACCTAAAATCCACAACCTGGCGATGTATAAAGACGTAGACTTTCATTTATGTGGCAGCTGAGTAAATAACACATCACTCCTCTTAAACTTAGAGACGATATAAATTGATACAAGCTTGAGTAAACACAGTGCTATAATTAATTGCTTTATTTACTGCCTTGCCTTGTTTATTTTTGTGTGCTAGCTTGACAAAATTTAGAAGGCAAGCTTGTAACACTGTTGGTCGTGATCGTGTTAATGCGATGCACTCTGTCGACAGTTTCTTTTTTCCTGTCAATACAATAGCTCATTATCACTAGATGTTAACAGTTGGCAACGGTGACTACGAATGGGAACTGTTTCCTATGTTTTCAATAAAAACTGCAAAGAACAGCCGCGGACGTCATTCTGATTGATGGGTAATCTATCTGTTTGTAAATGGAAAAAAAATATCACTGAAAACACGCTGCAGGTAGATAAAACACAATTTTAAAAGAGATTCAATCAATATTGAAAGTATTAAAACTTGTTTACATCGCAAGTGATACAAAAACAGGCGTAAATGATACAGCTAATTAACAAGTACAGTTAGACGAGTCGTTAACAGAAGTCGTTGCATTTATATTTAAAGAACCAGTTGTATAATTAACAGATTGACAGAGAACAATGAAAAATACCGTAAGTAGAGATATAAATTTTATAAATATATCGCAGCAGTGTGGTGCCGAGATGCATCGGCCCACATCGAGCGGCGTGTGCGACCTACACGGACCTTGTTACGATGTGGGACACACACACAGACACCACGAACTGAGACAGTACAACTCATTTATATTCGATTGTTGACAACCCACATTAATATCAACAGACATTAAAATAGTTTTGTCGAAATAGGATTTCCTTTAAACGACGGCACTCGATTTATATTCAATTGTTTACAAATATGAAACACCAATTCATAATTCTATGAGAATCTATAGTCTAAACAGACTTCAATAACAGTCCAGAAAGCCCAAATAACTTATAAATAACCGTCTGAGTCTTGAATCTGACCTTTACAGTTATTTACTCGTTTAAAATTCCAATTACATTGGAAAAATCAAATTGAAATAGAAATACGTAAGTCGAAGTTCTTTAAGATACTTTAACATAAACTAAGTAGTTTGAGATACTTTATGAAACAACCTTTCAGAGCTTAACTTGTACATCAAATAAAATCATAGAACATTTATTACAGGATGACGTCACCACAAAAATATTTTATTTATCTCTTTAAATATGTTGTAATCTATACTAATATAATAAAGCCCTCCTCAAGCTATCTCTGGGACTACCAGTCGAATTCGGAAAATTATTTTTGTATACGATAGCCACATTCATGAGGAAGGCTATAGGCTATACGGGAACAAATTTGATATGCGCGTACGAAGTCGCGGGCAAAAGCTAGTATATTAAAAATGTGAAAGTAACTCTGTCTATATGTTACCTTTTCACGTCTTAACGGCTGAAGGGATTTGAATGAAGCTTGGCACACGAGTAGACCATATCCCGGAGTAGGACATAAATACTTTTCATCCCGGTAGTATACTCCCTCGGTATAATTTTCAACTTTCTCGAGGGCGAAGCCGCTGGCAGGAGCTAGTAGTTAATAAATTAAATGATGAAAAAAATGTAAACTCAGTACGTACTCTAGATAATAAGGATAGATAGAATCTGTTTAATTGCACCAAAAATAGTTTACATTGAATTCAAATAAAATCTACATACAGTACCCACAGATCTGTAGATAGATTTTGATACTGAGACAAATGCTTATACAGAATCAGAATCAGTCTGCATCGCCTCCAAATTTATTGGCAAACTTTTCCCAAGAACATTAACCCCAACGAACATTTTTATACAAGCATTAAACTCCTTATCGGCATCGAACAAATGTTCGAGTTTCCAATACATTGATACAATTAAGCGGTTATTCGTACCACTTCGCTATCTCGCAACTGGGGCGCAATGTATGCAATCAACCTCTCTATTGGAAGCAATCAATATCGATGTATGTATTAGTTTATCGGTGAACGTTCTCTAATCGATTGTAACGAGCATTTTAGTGCTTTTATTAATGTAACTTGTTGCATTAACTAATTTTATAGATGTTTCTATTAAGTGGTCTTTTATTGATGATTGCGGCTACCGAAAAAAAAATGCGAAACTATCTTCTGGTGTAAGGATTCTAGTGTCAAGTTATTACGAGTATGTGTGGCCATAATCTGAGATAGGGAGATAATTTCTCAACAATATCTTCTACATCCGTATCTTGTCGACTATTCTATCAACCATCATGACTTTAATGATCATATTATATAGCTTCTGAAATATATTTAGGAAGCAGAATATAAAGCAGCCGTAGTGCTAGAATATTGAGATTTCTTCCAGACGAAAAGTTAACAAAATTATATTGTAGTCTCTTAGTCCTCCGTTAATTAAATTATTCCCAACGGTTATTGGATCATACTGCTGTTTGATTTCCAAACATTTGCCAAATAGATTTTAAAATATGTACTTTCAATTATACAATTGAATGGAACACAATATAATTGAACAAGTAAAGGGTTCGTCAGTTCAAATGATTTAATAGAAGAAATAATTAATTTAGTTAAATTTTATTTGATACAAAAGCAAGATAGATCTTTCTTATCAATAACAAAAAATATGTGAATGTAATGAACTATTAAATTTCATGAAACTCAATACATTGTTCACAATTTCTAATGATTAATCTAGTTGTTATTGTATATTTTAGTTTTGTTTTGTTGTAAAGCAAGGTAGGTCGTTCTATCAATGCTAGTGTACGGTGCACTAAAACCTCGCTGGGTTGTATAGAACACGATCTGACTTGTGTTAGCTGTAGCCTCGATGCCGCCACTTTCCACCATGTGCCTCAAACCTGTTTCTGTTGCCACAATGAGTACTAGTACTAGTGATTCTAAGTCAATAAGCAGGTCTAACAACTTTTTTACTTGAACTTCCTAATGCTAATGAACGTTACGCTTCCTTTGATTAATTTCCTTTAACACCTTCGAATATTTTGTTTGTTCGTTATGTGTTATCTTTATCTTCGTTTGTATAATCATCTTCGAAGATTTCTTTGTTTAAACTTACGAGTTTTTAATGTGATGTCCTTGTATGATTCATTTTAGCTTTTTTAACGACTTTTTTAAATCTTTTAACTGCGTCAGACATTTCAATTAGTCGTTTTAAAAATATGCAGTTTCCAAATATCACAACAATCGTTTTATTAAAAGCCTTGAGGCCACGTGTCTAGTCACGATTTAATGAATATTTCAATATCTTTCTAACCGCAGCAAGTCATTAAACCAATCTCTAATGCTTCTTGGATCTCACGTCGAGAAGCAACTCTGCTTTCTTCAATTATAGATCAAGCTTACCTAAGCGTGTGCTTTTTGGTTGTTAATCCATACAGTGAGGTTGAAACTCTAAGCAGCATGTGTTCAATCATATCGAATGAAAACATTCCAGACAATCAATTAATGTGCCAACACTGAATCCTTAAAACTGTAGCTCGACCTTGTCTGATATGTGTAAACAATCCGCTTACATAACGAGGCCACCCTAGTTAGCGGCCATTACTGAGCGCCTGAACGTTAGGCGTTGCATGACCGAAACAATTTCAATTACAAAAAACAACTGCGCACGCCTGATGTGTAACGAATACATATACAATGTGTACATTTATACATAATAAAATATTTGTTTCGTCATTTTTGATAGATCGAATCGAAATGATTATGGTGGGGAGTAAATAAGAACTGGTGGATAGTAAAGAAGAAGACGATATAGAAATCTTGCACCTCATATATGGACATCTAAATTGATCAATCAGGAATTCTTTAAACATACGTACTGCCTCAAACTTTTCCAAAATGCTTTCAAGACATTATTCTATATTTTTATCCCCATTCATTTGTAAACTTTTTCAAAATGGATTTTCCAAGAGGTATGTATAAAATCCAAGGATCGTGCGAATTTGAGTAGAAATTATTATTTTAAGTTTTGATTATTCAATGGCATCGAAGTAGGTAAATGCCTATTCCAAACATTAAGATTAATAAGATGTAAATGAACAATTCAGTCAAGATTATGATGACACTAAAATTAAATATCTACGTTATCATTGCATCAGCAAAATTTTACCAACACGACATTTGGATTCCGATTCTAGGTCACATTTTAATTGACGAGCAAATGAGCTGAAGGCCAAGTCGTCTGCCTTTCTGCAGCTATCTTTTTGATAGTATATTTTATGTTGATCTAACCGAAACCTTTTCTATCAGGTAATTAGTTTATCCAATTTGTGAGGAAGTTCTTTATGTTGATCCAATTTGGTTTCAAGGAACATCATCATCGTAGTGTCCAGATTGGTGTCTACTATGCATATATGTAGTACGTATGTATTACATTATATCCTTTTAGAGGAAGTCGTAGGTGGTATACTGATAGGGCTTGATATAATATTATTATAATAGAGAGGTCAGTGGATCAAGTATGATACCTTCAAACAAGTCTGTAATTATTCAATTGTGTTGAATCAATCGATGTCTGTTATTTTATTAGATGTTGGTAAACCCACATCTTATAATATTACACATTTGATTGGTTGGTACACACATCCTAGTTGCATCTTCACTAGAGATTTCCAATTTTTTGCCGTCATTAAAGTCATTGATGTTTTGCGAACATTTTTCAGGATATTATAAATAGTATCTTAAATAATTTTCATTTTATGTTTTGATGCTTTCTGACCACTATTAATTCTCTCATTTACTAATCCTTCATCTACCTTTATCTGTATCCTGTATAGTTCTCAAAGATGGGAATTATTTCATGAATCTCTGTCGTTTGCAACATGTTGAATAGAAAATATTTCTCGGCTTTCATTTGCAAGGCCATCGTCGACGTTGATTCGCTCCACTTTTCGTTTTAAACTTTCTGTTTACGACTTAATCCTACAAAGTCTAGCTTACTAGAAATGGAAACTACATTATTTTTTGTATGCGACGCGATGTTTATCGAGCCAGTGTCTTTGAAACGTGAATGCAGTTACTAAATCCTTTACGTAAACTCAGTTTAAAACAATGACTTTAATTTCAGTTCAGTCTACGTAATAGGCATTTACTGTTATTGTATGTCCATTCACATCATACTATTATATGAGATTGTATAATCGCTAATGAGTTCTAATAATAACTAAGTTAGACACATAAATAGATTGAAACTTAACAAAAGACTTCAACGCACGCTTCAGCAACATGAAGATAGACCATACCAACAGGATCAAAATACTACTAATTCGGGTATATCTGTCATCCCAACGATTAGTATAGATGGTGAAACGAGCAGGAATATCTTAAGGTCTTAAAAGAGATGATATCATGTAGATTCATCGTGAAGAGTTTGACTCGAAGCCGAGCCCAATATAGTTGGGAAAAAAGGCTAGGCAGATAATGATCGTAAAGAGTTTCCTAGTTAATATGCTTACAGATCTTTTATGCTTAGTGAAAACACTACAGATAGCCGTATGCTCGTTTTGTGTTCCACCACATTGGTGGTCTTCTTCTATAAAATGGGATTTCGAGCTACATTTATACTTTTTCTTTGTGGTTATTTGTTTCATTTTCAGAGTCACGCGAGAGAGATCGTGTGAAAGAAAAGCTGTGTCTAGCTCTAAATATTAACTTAGGTGGTCCTCAAGTAGGTCAAATGTGCAAACGTACAAGTTAAAATATCTTTAGGCTTTATTTGTTTGTAATCACCTGAGAGGAATTGGCTGGAAGGGGAAGCGATGTGCAGGCGGAGGCGCGGGTGGGTGCACGGCAGGGTGCACGGGTGGGTGCGGCGCCAGGATGGGCGCCGGCGGGTGCACCGGCACCGGGTGCGGCAAAGGCGGCGGCGGCAGTGTGCTGTACGGAGGCGGTGGCACATTCTCCAGCTCCGGCGGCCGCGGCGCCCGCGCACGCCGCAGGCGCCGCCGCCGCGCCGGCTCCTCCGTCTGGCACTCGGCACTCGCCACACTCCGCTCCCTCTCCGTCTGCACCGCACTGTTCA